>SJYA01003056.1:786035-1017702 GCA_006410615.1 Neotragus moschatus
TTTTCACATTACAGCTTCAAAATCCTGAGTTTTGTTTTGTTTTTTTTTTTTTTTTTTTTTTACAGTTACAGCACATCTCAATGAAAACTAGCCACTGCTTAACAGTCACATGGGACTAGTGGCTACAGCAATGAACAGCACGGTTGTAGAGTATGTACCCCACTCAATGGTTAAGGTAAATATGAAAATATGCTTCTTTTCACATATTTCCTTCACAAACTTTTTGCCTTGATCTCCTATCTTCATTAAACTACAAAAAAAAAAAAAAAAAGAAGAAAACTTATATGATACCTTGAAGGTTGCCTGATGATTAAACATTAACTGCCAACTGAATATACCCCTAGACACATTTTAATATGTCCAAGAGAGGAGTTCAATAACACTTTCCTCAGCTCCCGTCTTACCACTTAACTGTTCTGTGGCCCAAATAGGAGGTTTGAGTAATGAACTGAGAAGTAAAAATATGTACCTACTTCTTGAAAAACAAGCTGTGGGTAGGCCAAATTGTCTTTTATTTCCAATGCACAACATTTCTCTCTCTGTGTAGTTACCTACATGGAATGTAGTTGAATCTGGTCACTTCACTCTGACATTTTCTTCAGTTAAAAGTCAATTTCACCCTAAATTCCCAGTCTGGATTTTCTCTCTCAGCAGTCAATTTGAGGCTATTGACATTAGATCTGTGGAGGAGAATAGGGTGTGGAGAGGCTGGAGGCGGGGGGGCCTCATGGATAGCAAAGGCTGTTTTTTACCACTCATGCTTCATTTACTCAGCAATTAAGTCCATGTTAACCCTACCACCCTTATCATCTTGAAAATGTGAAAAATTAATTTGAACAAAAGTTTCCCCTCTACCCTACCTAAGAGTAGGGATAACATTTAGTAAAAACAGAATTCAACCTTTACAGGATTATTTCAATTTAGTCAGTAAAAATCAATTGTTAGTACACTCCCACCAACCAGTCCCCTCAAAAAAAAAAAAAGGCAGAGGGTGAAGGGAGGGAGGGAGAATGTCAAAACAAAAGCCTGTGCTAGAAAATTTACAAGGAAAAAGAACAAACATCCTCTTTGGGAATTACTCTAGGCTACACAGCAAAGAATTATAGCACGTAAACTGAGGTTACATAAACACTCTAATAAAATCCAAGGCTTGATTTATAGAAGCCGTCTGTCTCGGGTTTGCTTCCATAGAAGACCTAGGCCTGAAAACCAGCAGAGCTGCCCTCCACCTCCCCAGCAGCAGGAGGAAGGGTTTGCTAGGAGATGCTACCCTCTTCGATGGCAGGGGTTAGTGGGGATCCATTGTCCCCAGTCTACAGAAGGCTCTCCATCACCACCTCCAAGCTCCAATCCCATCACCACCGTGAGCAAAAAAAGAAAAAGAAAAATACAAGGGGAAAGCAGTTGAAAACAAACTGAGTGACCCTCACACACCCTCAGACACAGAGAAAGAACTATTAAAATAAAATCAACTTGATAAATGCAGAATGATGTGTATGAAGGCCACAGTGATAATCAGGAGAAGCTGTTTGCCAAACTAGCTCAAAGAGGTTAATTCATGGAGTTAGAGAACTCTCAGGTAATTCTTTTTCCAAACTCTCTTCCATCTCCACAGAAGCCCTGACTTCAGCCCTTGCCTCCATCTAGGGAATGGCGTTCCTTTCTTCATGCAGGTGTTGTTTCACCTTTACTGATAGCTGCTTCACTCGAGTACCTCATCAACATTCATTTACTTACCCCTTTCCTACACACTGCTCTTCATACAAGACAATGGTTAATGGAGGAACAGCCTCGATGAAAGGTGTGCCATAATTATGTTCACTGTTTCTAAAGGAGGGGGAAGGGGGAGGAAAGTTAAAGAAAGGGAGAAACCAAGCTTCACAGAGATATAAGCCTTACAATATATGGCCCCAACATTTTTAGTAGATAAAGCTAATTTCACTTTTGAGGGAAGATGTTTTATTTTTAAGAGCAGGAAGAAGTGGACCTGCCTCATTCACACATAATGACATCAGAGGTTTTTGATAATTTCTTTCTAAATCTGCCTTGAGAATTAAAAGTCAGAGTTTTTTAAACGTCATCTTCTTAATTTAATTGGATGAATCTAAAATTCAAAAGACTATCATAACGGATTTTAAGCTCTACAACATTTTCTGAGACTGTGTCCAGATGATCGTAGCTTCACTCTCACATATAAAATTATTCAAAACTGTGTCAGATAATTAGACTGGCTTGTGAGAAGGCTGAAAGTCACACTGCTGCAATGTCTCCAAGTAAAACACAAGCTGAATTTCATGAAAAGTGATTCAATCAGCTGGTTTGTTAGGCTCACCTTGCAGTGAACGTGCAACCAGAAAGAACCACAAGACCTCAAATAAACAGCTTCATTTCTGAGTCAATGGTCTTTCACAAGTACTCATAAAGCCTCCATGTATAATACAGAGGTGTCACTGGTGAGCCTGGGCTGAAACAGATTCTCCCAAAGAAACTTCCAGAACAAGACTGTGAAACAGAACTAAACAGTGCCATCTGGTGCGAGAAAAACAGGGGAGAATATCAGCTAGAACCGCAAGGCAGCCACTCATTCAAAATCTCAACTTGTATTAGAATTAGTGCTTTACTTTTTTCAGAGAAAGGCCCCAGTGTTTCACACATAATTATTACACATTGAAAATAATGAGGTTTTCTTCTTTTTCTAATGGAAACAACCCAAACCATCACCAAGTGAGCTACATACACTTAAAAACTCCTATGACAGTTTTGATAGGATCTGCCTCATTTGTCTCAACAGGCACCTTAAAAACCTTGTCAATATTTTTATCCTTTGAGTTTCTCTTCTGTTTAGTATACTCCATATCATTGCATCTCCTCTATTCCTCTTTTCTACAAGAAGTAACATCACTCAGGTAACATTCTAATCTTTGTAATTTATGCTCAAGTTTTTAGTAAATTTGTTCCCTTTTCTTTCTTTTTTGGAAAGGGCAGTTTTTGCAATTTTTAAAATCTTTCTGAACCCCCAGTCGCCTCTGCCCATTTCAGAAACTTCTGACCACTTGACAATAATAAACACAGTATAATGAAATAGCAATTCTGCCAACAATTTATAAAGAGGCCATTATTAAGTTAATTTTATCAGGCTAGTTTAATAGAAAATTGCAACTCTGTTAATGCCATGAATACTTTATAACACAGTTATTCAAACAATCCAGTAAAATTCCCAAGGTTGCCAGACATGATGATATCAGTTTACCAACGGGAAAACAAAACCAAATTAAGAAAAACTGGGAGATCTGGGGAAGAAAATACTACCTCTACAGTATCCTATCAAAAGACAAGTTTTCTATATTCTGTTATCATAAAATAGTAATCTACATCACAAGCCATCTATGAAAACAACATCAGAATCTTGGGAACAGAAAAGACTCAGAAAGCATTCTGAACCAAAGAGGTAATAAATCAACTTCATCTAAACTTTAAAAAAGACAAACACACTTATATACATATGAACAACACAAAAATTTCTTCATTTATTCTTCCTCTCTGAATGGAGGTAAATGATGCAGTGAATTCATTGAATATACAGAAGAACTAAAGTAAAATGTCCTGGGGCTGACAGGCTTTATCCCTTATGTCTTATAAAGTGAACTGTTATGAATCAACCTTCTGTAATCCATATGAATGTCACAGTCATCGCGCCATCCTTACCATTACTAGAGCTGGGGAGAAAGAGAGGGAGAGAGGGACAGAGAGAGAGAAAGAGATGTTTTGTAAGCATGGGAATAAAACAATGAAAACACAGTGCTAATCACATCAAATATTCTCCTGGTTGAGGCTACCTGGATACATATTGAGATATGAATGTATGAGTAGTTAAAAAAAAAAAAAGAACAAACACATTTAAATAAGTTTTACAAACAACATATTTAAAAGAGGAAGTATGCTGCTTTTTTACTCCCCCTTCCACAAATGCTTTAAACATTTAAGAGCCCACAGTAAGTTTTCCTCTTCAGTAGCCTGTAGATGGTGCTACTAACCTGTTTTTCTCTTGCCTGAAAATCGTTGTAGTTTTATCACTAGAGGAAGCTAATTCATGTTATTTTATGCCTTGTAAAGCTTGAGGGGAAGGGGTGAGTGTAAGAAATTATCCTACCTTCTCAATGATCATTCTGTACTTACACATGCATTACTTTCTTTAGAAAACAGAAGTGCTAACAACAATAAAACTATATAAACAAAGTTTAAAAGCAAGTTGTTATAGGTACCTAATGAATGAAATAGTCAGAGAGGTGGAAAAGAGGCTGTGGAGATCATCTTATCCTGTGTACCTCTACTTCCAGACAAACACAGTCAATGGCTATGAAAGCAATTGGTCCAGAGCATAGAAATGGTGCCTGGGGTGACCCCATGTCACCAACTCCAGTTAGCCCAACAAAGGAAATTATGGAAAAATAGCATGCCATGCCACTGGCCTTCACCCTTCTCTACAGAATGTCACTAGAGAGGTTCTAGGATAGCCCCAAGCTCTCTAAACTCCTTGGTGGAAAAAGGAATTATAACTCAGCTCTAAAGCCAAGCAAGGACACCCTACGAGTCCAGTGACAAAACAAAGCCAGACTAAGATAACCTGGAGGTTCTGGGGGGAAAAGGATTTACTGCATTATTTACCTCCATTCAGAGAGGAAAAACAAATGAAATGTTTGTATTGTTCATAGGTATGTATATGTCTTTATCTTTCTCTTTTCAAAATTTTAGATGAAGTTAATACACTCCCTCTTTGGTTCAGAATGGTTTCTGGGTCTTTTCAGTTCAGTGAAATCTCCTAGTAAAGCAAGTGCTTCTTTTATACATCTATAGTGAAAGTATATGAATTAACCAATCACTTTCTTTACATGGTTTACTTTATCTCCAAAGCAGACCATTTTTTTTAAGGAATAACCTTTGCTTTTTCAGAGCAGTTTTAACTTCACCGCAGAACTGAGCTGAAGGCACAGAGTTCCCATATACCCTTGCCCACCACCCCTACACACATAATATTGCCCCCCATCAAGATGTCGTACCACAGTGGTACATTTGTCACAACAGATGAATCTACACTGAGTTTATATTAGAGTTTATATCAGTTCACTCTTGGCGTTGTGCATTCTTTGAGCTTTCACAAATGTTTAATGACATGTATCCACCACTGTGGTATTATACAGACCAGTTTCACTGCACTAAAAACTCTGCATTCCAGATAGTCATCTCTCTCTCCCTCCAACCCCTGGCAGTCACTGATTTTTTTTTTTTCACTGTCTCCATAGTTACCCTTTTCCAGAATGTCATAGAATTGGAATCATATGGTATGCGTGGCCTTCTTTCAGACTGGCTTCTTAGGAATACGCATCTAAGTTTCCTGAATGTATTTTCATAGCTTAACAGTTTATTTCTTCTTAGTACTAAATAATATTCCACTGTCTGAATGTACCACCGTTTATTTATCCATTCACCTCCTGAAGGGCATCTTGGTTGCTTCCAAGTTTTGGCAATTAAAAACAAAGATGCTATTAAACACTGTCTGCAGTGATTTTGAGTGGACATAAGTTTTCAAGTCATTTGTGTAAAGACAGAACATTTTTAATACAGAAATTTCTCAGTTGCTCTAGAAGATACAACATTCAAAGCTGCTTTGAACATGCATTATTTCCTCCTCAAGTCTCTTGTTTCAATGAGGAATTTCTTAAAAGGTCATGCTTGGAATACTAATATTTAACATGTATAAGAATTCTAAATGTTGAAAACAGAAAAATCCCTTTCCAACTCTTGCTTTAAATACATATTTTCCCCTGTATTATATTTTTAAAGGTACTTTTAAAAATATAACACAGGGGAAAATATGTAAAGCTGGTAAGGAAAAACATGGAAAAATGTTAGAATGTGAATTATCTCCCCTACCCTCCCCAATGTTTTTTTCCCCCCAAATAAATTCTAAGTTGGAGAGGAGAAATGTTGCTTGAATGTTCGTTTCTCTGCAAACTCTCCTCCCCGCCAACCCTCTGAAAAAAATTCTTCTCTGTTCTGTTTTGAATTCTTTGAGAAGAAGACTGATACCTGGATATTTCTCTGCATCTAACAAGACTGCAAGGGGCAGACACACTGAAACCATAATCACAGAAAACTAGTCAATCTAATCACATGGACCACAGCCTTGTCTAACTCAATGAAACTAAGCCATGTCGTGCGGGGCCACCCAAGACAGGCAGGTCATGGTGGAGAGATCTGACAGAATGTGGTCCACTGGAGAAGGGAATGGCAAATCACTTCAGTATTCTTGCCTTGAGAACCCCATCAACAGTATGAAAAGGCAAAATGATAGGATACTGAAAGAGGAACTCCCCAGGTCGGTATGTGCCCAATATGCTACTGGAGATCAGTGGAGAAATAACTCCAGAAAGAATGAAGGGATGGAGCCAAAGCAAAAACAATACCCAGTTGTGGATGTGACCTTTCCAGTGGTCATGTATGGATGTGAGAGTTGGACTGTGAAGGAAGCTGAGTGCCAAAGAATTCATGCTTTTGAACTGTGGTGTTGGAGAAGACTCTTGAGAGTCCCTTGGACTACAAGGAGACCCAACCAGTCCATTCTGAAGGAGATCAGTCCTGGGTATTCTTCGGAAGGAATGATGCTAAAGCTGAAACTCCAGTACTTAGGCCACCTCATGCGAAGAGTTGACTCATTAGAAAAGACTCTGATGCTGGGAGGGATTGGGGGCAGGAGGAGAAGGCGATGACAGAGGATGAGATGGCTGGATGGCATCACGGACTCGATGAACGTGAGTCTGAGTGAACTCTGGGAGATGGTGATGGACAGGGAGGCCTGGAGTGCTGCGATTCATGAAGTCACAAAGAGTCAGACACGACTGAGCGACTGAACTGAACTTAAATAATGATGACAGTGGATCAGACTGGTGGAGTGCTTACCAGGTGCCAGGCAGTGGCCAGCGGGTGGGGGGAGGGTGCTTTTCATATATTATTACCGTTTTTATAGCAATCAAGTATGTGGACATCATAACTCCACGTTATAAAGGAACCCGGACTCAAAGAAATTACATAATCAACCTTTCTGAAGTCACAAAGCTGTTAAGAGATGGAGCTTGAATTGGACTTTTGATAGTAAAGCCTGTGGTTTTAGCTCTGAACCATGTGGACTGCTGAACTAAAATCATTTATGTACAGTGAAGGCAGAATTTTTATTATAAATATTCACTCTTGTAACTTTCCCACAAAACTGAGATATGTTCTTCAACATTTAATCAACACAATAAAAAGAACCAAATAAAAACAAAAGCATGAGTAATTTGTACAATTAGGTAAGAGTATCTGGAAAGAGAGGGCTTAAGGCATAAATCACAGGTGACATTTTCTCTGCATACGACCAGTTATGTCTGACATAGCTATGTCTGAGGATACAGTTTTGGAGTTGTGTGAGCCTCCATCTTCATGTATGTTTTTATCAAAGTTTTACGGTTCTCTTTGGAAACAGAAAATATTAGCAAAAAACAAAATACCTTCTAGTTACTCTATCATTTGTAAACAGTGAAAATGCTTGAGTGGATGAGGCTCCAGAGAGCAGCAAATGATCAGCAACACTTGGTTTCCAGGCTGAAGGGACGCTACACTACAGGCAACTCCCAAGATTACTACAAGAGCTCCTGATTTGTCAACCCACCCCACAGCCCCTGTCAGAACCATTTCTGTCAAATGGCTTAGTTCAGGACACATTCTTTTTAAAGAAGGTTCTCAGTCCTGTTTTCTCAATTTCATCTCTTATTGCTACATAACTAGGTCCAGTTCAAGTAATATCAAGATGGAAAAATGGGGAAAGCACTAAAGGTATTTACAAATTAGGTTCTTGAAAGCAAGTCTTAAGTCTATATATTTCTAAAAGCTAACATTTACCAGGTACTTGGTATCTGCCCTGGTGACTAAGATGGTAAAGAATCTTCATGCAATGAAGAAGACTTGGGTTCAATCCCTGGGTTAGGAAGATCCCCTGAAGAAGGGAATGGTAACTCATTTGAGTATTCCTGCCTGGAAAATTCCATGGACAGAGGAGCCTGGTGGGCCACAGTCCATGAGGTTGCAAAAGAGTCAAACACAACTTAGCGACTAAAAACAACAAAATAGTTTCAAATATAATTATTTTTTAAAACCTGTTAAATATTTACCAGGACAGCATCCAAAATGACCTTCTGAAGGTGCATGGCTTGTTTACCCAATGAGATTAAGATTTTACAGGGAAAGAACCTATCCACCTTTTATAACCTCTGCCTCTTTGCATCCCCACTGAATGTCAACATGAGTGTAGCCTGCAATGAACACACTTGGTAATAAGTACATTTAACAGATTTGCATAGGAATTAGTAGCAATGTTCCAACTTGTGTCAGCTCAGTCAAGCCCTTGGTGCCTGCACCTGTTAGGGCAATGGCATCGGTTTTGTTGACTGGAATTTCTGCTGGAAGAGGCATTCTTCTAGAATACTGTGGGAGCCTCTCTATTCGAACTTATCTGCAATTCCCAGCCCTCTAAAGTCACAGAACCATAGCTCAAAGATACATAGGCTATCTAAAGGTCTACCCAGCGATTACAGTTATTCTCACAGCATTTCAAAGATCAAGGACTGCTTGGAAGAAGTGATCAACTGTAGAGAAAAGAGATGACAGGAATCACAATGGGGCAGAGAGAAGACACAAAAAAACGTAGAAAATTCTAGGAAACCAAGATTTTTCCTCTGTTGGAAACACAACACTGATGTGCAAGCTCTGGTCACAGGCTAGCCTCTGCTAAGCGTGAAACTGTATTCACTTCAAGCGTAGTATATTATTCTATATGTGCTAACACTAATGTAAAATTTAAACTTACTATTTAAAAACAGCTTTTAATTGTTCCAAACAAGTTAAAGGAAGATTCCTATTTCCTTTACCACTGAAAGTTTATCACAGGCTTTCCAACGCACTTAAAATAAAAATCTTTAACTTGGCTTTGAATGTGGCATGCCTTTCCAGGCTCATACCAGCTCACTCCCAGCCACACTAGCCTTCTACTTCCCAAAAGTCACTCATCTTGTCTCGCCTCAGGCCTTTACTGACACTGCTCTTCCTCTCAAACAGCCTGTGGGCAGGCCTGTAGCCCTTGGACATTCACTTTGAGAAAAATGATGTAAACTGGGTCATGTACTCCTGCCTCTCTGCTCACAGCATTCGCTCCTGTTCGGTAAGAGCACTTGTCATATTTTGTAATTATTATGTGGTTTATCAGGGCTCTCCCTACTAAACTGTAAGTTCCATTAATTTTGGAACCCTACCTGCATTTTTCAGCATTGCATACCCACCCCCTACCTTGCAGCTTGCCTCATATCAGGTGCACTAGGCAAAGTGCACAGACAGGCAGAAAGAGGCTGAGAGACTAAGGACAACATGCATGGGAAGGAGAAACGAGGAAGAATCAGAAACTGTGGCACCAACATAAGACGGGATAATCGTGGAACTGGGAGGAGTCAAGAGCTGGCTGGTCCCACCATCTCATTTCACAAGGGAGGGATACCACAGTGACTGGAGACCTCACAGCTAACATTAAAGTCGAAATTCTTAAGTCTAACGTTGTGCTGTTTATACTATATTGCAAGAGGCCATATAACTTTTGAAAGTAAGATTCATAAAGGTCTTAAACTTCAAGAAGCTATAATATGGCAAGTCTAGACAAAAAGAAAATAAAACAAACTCAAATAAACAAAAACGTCAATATCTCAGAGCTTGCCTATCTCCCTTCCAGGTTCTACTGATCCAGCCACTATCCCCTTCCCCCCTCGCCACTAAGAGCGATTCTGACAGGTACTGCGCTTTACCTAACCCCCCCCCCGACACCCCAGGGCCAACACCGTCACTTCTCCACTTACAGATGAGGAGGTGGGAACTTAGAGAGGGTAAGTCATTTGCTTAATTTGCCTGGATGATGAAATGGATTTAAAAACCAAACAACAAGAATTTCCTATACAGCAGAGGTTCTCACAGATGGCCTCCAACTCATCATCAAAAGCATTTCACATGAGTTTGAAATGTTTTAGATGGTGGCATAAAATAGGAAACAGGAATACTAATGGTTTGTTTTCATATGTGCCACTAGGGAGAGCACGGCTAGATGCCACGTGCTTGAGTGCTGTGTGTGCTAAGTCACTTCAGTCATGTTCCACTCTGTGTGACCCCACAGACTGTAGCACACAAGGCTCCTCTGACTGTGGCATTCTCTGGGCATGAATACTGGAGCAGGCTGCCATGACCTCCTCCAGGGATCTTCCCAACCCAGGGACTGAACCCGCACCTCTCATGTTTCCTTCATTGGCAGGTGGGTTCTTTACCACCAGTGCCACCTGGGAAGCCCCAGCAATTTATTTTATTGGAATGATAGTTCAAAACTATTGCCAATGTATTATCAAACACCTTAGGCTACATTTTTTTCTACCAAAGAATACCAGATACTTGCCAGTAACTCCTGGACTCGCAGACTAACCAAACTTACCACCCTGGAGCTTCAAAGACCTTGCTCTGATCAAGACTGCTTCCCAGTGCATGACATCCTCTCATTTAAAAGGTCCTGTGTCTTTCTCTACAGTTCAGGTGCACATCATAACTAGCATGACATGTTCACACTTGGATAACACGCATTACAGCTGTATGAATATATACATACATTACAAGGGATGCTCAATGCTCAAAACCTTTTTCCCTTTGGTCATACTATTTAACTCAATGAAACACAGTCCCTGTTCTATTTTTTAAATAACAGATTTACTGAGATATAATTTGCATATGATATGCTTCACCCATTTAAAGTATACAATTCAATGGCTTTCAGTTGTACAACCATCACCATGGTCTAATTTTAGAATATTTTTATCACTCCAAAAAGAAAATGCTGTGCCCATTAGCAGTTCCTCTCCATCTCTCCCACCTCCCTCAGCCCTAGCCATCCCCTCATCTACTGTCAATTGCCATAGATAGATGTGCCTATTCTAGATACTTCAATATAAATGGAATTATATGTGATCTTTTGTGAATGGCTTCTTTCACTTAGTGTAGTATTTTCATCCTTTTTTTTTTTAAAGCTGCCTCGATCAGCTCATTCAACCATGTTTCCCTGACAACTCTTCCTGGAGTAACTGGGCAATAAATGTAAACCAACATAGCAGTTACAGGGATGAATAGAGAGAATTCCTTACATGGCCCTTCCAAGGATCTGAAGCCTACAGCTTGTCCACGAGTGACATTCCAAGCTGCCCCTCACAAAGTACCCCATGGCTTTAGTCTCAGGGAGCTGCAAGGACTTCACAGTATACATGTACCCAGTGGCCAAAGGGGTCGACAGGAAGTCTTCATGAGGTCATCACATATCTAACTATACCGATAGCTTTCTTTAAAAAAAAAAAAAAGACAATCATAGCTTTGGTTACAAAATCCAGATTCAGGTTCATCAGTCTAATTAAACTAGCTGTCTCTATTGAAATGTTTACCAAGAGAGAGAGATACTTGTTTTAAAGAAAAGATTTTATTATTTTGTTTTGTGAAAACCTTGGCCACAAAAATAGTCCCCAGGAAGCTCTTCTAAATCCTAAAAAGACAAGTGGAGTGTTGATAATTAAACACTTCATTAGTGTTTGCCATACAGTGAGCCTATTCATTTCAGTGAGGTCAAATGTAGATACAGCAGAGTTAGAATTTTATGTGCTCTATGTATACTTTATAGTGCATGAGGGCACTTCATAAAACTCAATCGCACAGTACATTTATGTCCTTTTTTTTTAAAAAAAAAGACATGGATCATAATTTAAGATTTTAAATGATTGGAAAGGTGTATAATTTTTGTCTCTTTACTTTTATGACTCACTATGAGAAGAACTTACATGATGCCAAGACTGTGATCAGAAATACTAACCTCCAACCATTATCTTGTTTCTTTGGGAAAATATGCTTCACTTTTCAAGATGATCTCTATACACAAAGGGGGCTTCCCAGGTGGCTCAGTCATAAAGAATCCACCTGCCAGTGCAGGAGATAAGAGTTCGATCTCTGGGTTGGAAAGATCCCTTAGAGGAATAAGTGGCAACCCACTCTAGTAGTCTTGCCTGGGAAATCCTATGGACAGAGGAGACTGGCAGGCTACGTCAGAGACTGCGTCCATGGGGTCACAAAACCTGGACACGACTTAGCACAAGCACAAGCTATACACAGAGTGACAGCTGTCACTGTATCGTTTCTTCTCTTCAGTAATCTTATTTTGGTGGTAGTGGGAGTGATATTTCTCATGTTTTACTTTAGCTTTCTTCTCTTTAATCAAATCACAGACTTTCTGTCAGCACGGGACTTATCAAGGGACACACAGTGCATACTAGGTGCTAAACAAACAGGTTTTCGACTTCCCTGAACCAATATTCAAAAACAGGAGCAGATATGGTGCTCTGGTGAAAAGGCAAAAACTAGGGCATCAACTCTTGTACAGGAAAGCCAGGACCCCTGATCAATCTTGAGGGAAATCTGTTCAGTTACTTAAAGATCCTCAAGGCGCCTTCTTCAAATTGAGTTCAGGGGCTCAATCCATCTTCACAGCACTATGGCAGATGAACTTTTCTAACATCTAATTCTTTTTATAAAGCATAAAATGTTTCTCAAGCTCTTTATGGCTGATTGAACTAATTTACTGTGGAAGAGGCAGCAGCCTATCTTTAGATAAATGCTAATCAGGATGGTAGTGCTCTCTTCGGTGTGACTGCCACTATTATGCTGAAAGGGAAGGTCAACAGCTAATAAACCCAGTTAACAAGCCATTCTGAACTTCACTTTAGCTTAACACTCTTCGAAGTTGCAGTCATTAAATCCATAGATTATTAGAGGCTGCCCTACTGTTTTCACGCACACGAAGACAAACTTTCAGTACAGTCATTAATTGAATTAACATTGTCTAATCCAATTTTATAGAGTGTAAACTAAGATATGACCATGGGGAAGGCCTTCTCAGATGCCTTCACAATAAACCAAGGGAAATACAGTCATCCAAGGTTAGACTTTGGCTGAACAGGGACAGGAAACATGGCATGTTAATAGTTTCTCTTCCCTCACAGCCCTCTCTCCCTTTCTGTCTTCCTTGAAATCTTTCAACGAGTAAAAGAAGGCATTTTGTGGTCACTAGAGGATAGTTTTACACTGCAGAAAAGCCAGGCAGAGAAACAGTAAGGCCATTTGTATCACAATCCCATACAACCCAGGACAACAATGCCGTCTCAGATCAGCAGTAGTGGGATCCCTTTCTACCAGGTATGACTGGATAATTAGTTCAATCCTAGACCCCAAAGAGCCTAAGTCCTGCTGTAATAACCAAAAGACTGTCAGAATATTCTAATGCAAGGCCAAACGGCTCTAATATAAAAACGAAAAACATTCCAACATTATACCCTAGAGAGTTCTCTTTATAACAAGATGGGCAGCAAACTGGTTTAATCAGCAGTTTTTGATAAATCCTAAGAAGCTCAATCCCTTGCCCTCATTAAGTATGAGAGGAGTCTGGTCCTTGTTTATTTCCCACTGATCACTCTCTCCTTCTCAAACAGGAGGAGATGGATATATGGTAGACTATTTTGTTTAAGTGGGCAGACAGCTATTTTCTCTATTTTGCCTATCTGTGGGTAACAAAATGAGGGAGAAAATAAGAATGAATGTGAACAGTAAACCTAACAACTGATCAAGACCAACCCACAATAGAATGATCCTATGACCATCTCAGTTCCACTTCATATGAGGCCCTTCTAAAGTAAGGTTTCCCAACCCGAATGTTTTCTTACTATTTTAAACACAACAAAAAAAAAGTATTAAGGCAATTAGAGTGGGTCTTTGTTCCTCGCACCTAAACAAGTCAGAAGAGAAAGGACACAATTTCCCATACTCCCTGAGGTCTGCCTTGGTTTAGAGCACAAGAACAAAAGTAAGATGTCTTTATTATTTGTTTAATAACAATCCAGTTTTCTTATACGACACTCCATTTCTAAGGGCAGCAGAAACATATCCATTGACAACACAGCTTTGACCTAAATTATGCCTTACAGCAAGCATTGTTACATGCCATGAAATTATTAATAGTATAATCTCTTTGAAAATGTGTATCAAAATGTAAAACACACATTCCTTTCTACATAATGTCTTAGGTCTGGTTCAAACATTCAGGCAACTTCACAGGTTATGCTGATGCTGCTGGGCCAAGGGCCACACTTGGAGCATTACTAATACAGGCGCTACTGAAAACCTAGCAGCGAGGAGAAAGCCCAGGAGACAGAAGCAGCAAGGACAGATTCAACGAAGAAATGGAACAAGTCAGAAACACTCAAGAGACACTCAAGGAGGAGTAACCAATCGAAGCAACCCAAAGTAGTCCAAGGACAATGAGAGAGTTTCAAAATCATGAAAATCAAGAGTAGTGAGTTTAAGGAAAGAAATTATTGCAATAATCCTTAAGTAATTCAAAGAAAAACATGTATCCCAGTCGTATCCACAAGCCAGCACCTTGCCAGCTGCAGGGCCTTCATATCCGGGTCAAGTCCATCTGTTTCTGTCTCTTGTTCCTCCCTTCTTTTCTCTGTCCTGCCCATTTACAAAATAAAAAGGAGCACATAGTATACTCACTCAATATATTAAATATGAACATATTAATGTCTATGCTCTTTAAAATGGCAGCCCTTGCCTGCTAGCTGTAAAACTCCCCAAAGGATCCACACAGTCATCTGAAGTTGGGAAACTTTTCCAACTTGTCAAGACAAAACCCACTGAAGCTAACTTGCCAGAGCTCAAGTTGGCATGTGGTGGAAGGCAAGAGCCATCTACAAACATTCGAACTGTTCCTTGCCAAGCTGTAGGGAAGTGCCAGCCTAGATCTCCAATTAGGCCTTGGAACAACAAGCAAGCCCTTCCAGTGTGTGCATTTTTGAACATCCGTCAGCACTGCTTCCAATGTGTGCTAGAAGGAGCCAACCTGCACAGAGGGACTCAAAGGCTGCTCTCACCTCTGTCTGTCAAATTCCACTTCAGAGAGCCAGCAGCTGAGCAGAAGCTGCTGCTGGTGACAAAAACGAAGCAATGGAAGGTGGAAGACAGTAGCTGGGCGCCACTGAGAAGGGGAAAGAATGTTATTAGGACAAGTTGCTGCAGATGAGGCCAGCTCCCCCAGTGAAACCAAGGAGAGCTGCCTCACCTTTCTTCTAGTGAAAACCTGGCTGCAGATTAAGTAGCAGGCACCACCTGAAGTCCTGTATGCCAGACCTGCAGCTGCACTAGCCATCCTCTGCGAAGGATCCATCTGTGGACCGAGCCAGCACATTAGGGGTTTGGCAGCAGACAAGGAAGCAATCCATCAGTGAGGGGAAAAAAAAAAAGGTCAGAGGGCACTGGGAGGTGACCCTCCTTACTACTTTTCAAGCCTAGTTCAGAAACTATCTAGTCTCCTGGGCATAGTAATGGTAATCCCATCCACTTTTAGTTATCTAATCTGAAAACCCAGGTGGCTTACCCAACATTCTGAACTGCCTATTTTGAAAATATGCCTTGGTGAAAAAACATGAAGATAGAAAATTCTTCAGCCAAGTACAACACTGCAAAGTAAGCAAGGATGATAGTAAGGGCGAAAATACTAGAAAAACAAGAGAACATAGAAAAGGGAAGACAGATGAGGGTTTGAATCTTGAGCTCAATCACTGAAAAGCCAGCAACTCTTTGAGCCTCAGTTTCTTTATCCATAAGGTAACTCTATGCAATCTGCGGAGTATTACATGTCAAGAGTATTACATGAGCTCGTAAGTATATAAAGTTTCCAAGAGAACACACATACACATGTGCTCAGTCACTGCTAGCTATTACTGTGATTATTATTACTGTGATTATTGTTACCTGAAGTTATTATTATTATTATTAAGTTATTATTATTATTATGATTATTATTACTGTGATTATTGTTACCTGAAGTTCAGTAACACTGAGGATGCCTCATGAACTCATTTGTGTGTGTGTGTGTGTGAGAGAGAGAGAGAAAGAAACATAGGAAACACGAATGAGAGACTATGATGGTTAATTTCATGTTTCAATTTGGCAAGGCTGTTGCAGCAGGTTATTTAATTAAACATGAATTCTGGTGTCGCTGTGAAGGTGTTCTGCAGATGTGGTTAGAGTCTACAATTAGTTGACTTTAAATAAAGGAGATTACCCTCAATACTACGGGTGGGCCTCAGACTTTAAATAAAGGAGATTACCCTCAATACTACGGGTGGGCCTCATCCACTCAGTTGAAGGCCTTAGAAACAAAAACAAAGGTTTTCCAGAAAAGAAAAGAAAAAAAAAAATCTGCCTTAAGATTATAGCATCAATTCCTGTCAAGTTTCCAGCCTGCGGCCTGCCCTACAGATTTTGATCTTGCTGGTTCCGACAATCAAGTGACCAATTCCTTAAAATAAACCTCTTCTCTCTCTCTCACACACACACACACATATATATATACATACACACCCCACCCACNGTCGTATCCACAAGCCAGCACCTTGCCAGCTGCAGGGCCTTCATATCCGGGTCAAGTCCATCTGTTTCTGTCTCTTGTTCCTCCCTTCTTTTCTCTGTCCTGCCCATTTACAAAATAAAAAGGAGCACATAGTATACTCACTCAATATATTAAATATGAACATATTAATGTCTATGCTCTTTAAAATGGCAGCCCTTGCCTGCTAGCTGTAAAACTCCCCAAAGGATCCACACAGTCATCTGAAGTTGGGAAACTTTTCCAACTTGTCAAGACAAAACCCACTGAAGCTAACTTGCCAGAGCTCAAGTTGGCATGTGGTGGAAGGCAAGAGCCATCTACAAACATTCGAACTGTTCCTTGCCAAGCTGTAGGGAAGTGCCAGCCTAGATCTCCAATTAGGCCTTGGAACAACAAGCAAGCCCTTCCAGTGTGTGCATTTTTGAACATCCGTCAGCACTGCTTCCAATGTGTGCTAGAAGGAGCCAACCTGCACAGAGGGACTCAAAGGCTGCTCTCACCTCTGTCTGTCAAATTCCACTTCAGAGAGCCAGCAGCTGAGCAGAAGCTGCTGCTGGTGACAAAAACGAAGCAATGGAAGGTGGAAGACAGTAGCTGGGCGCCACTGAGAAGGGGAAAGAATGTTATTAGGACAAGTTGCTGCAGATGAGGCCAGCTCCCCCAGTGAAACCAAGGAGAGCTGCCTCACCTTTCTTCTAGTGAAAACCTGGCTGCAGATTAAGTAGCAGGCACCACCTGAAGTCCTGTATGCCAGACCTGCAGCTGCACTAGCCATCCTCTGCGAAGGATCCATCTGTGGACCGAGCCAGCACATTAGGGGTTTGGCAGCAGACAAGGAAGCAATCCATCAGTGAGGGGAAAAAAAAAAAGGTCAGAGGGCACTGGGAGGTGACCCTCCTTACTACTTTTCAAGCCTAGTTCAGAAACTATCTAGTCTCCTGGGCATAGTAATGGTAATCCCATCCACTTTTAGTTATCTAATCTGAAAACCCAGGTGGCTTACCCAACATTCTGAACTGCCTATTTTGAAAATATGCCTTGGTGAAAAAACATGAAGATAGAAAATTCTTCAGCCAAGTACAACACTGCAAAGTAAGCAAGGATGATAGTAAGGGCGAAAATACTAGAAAAACAAGAGAACATAGAAAAGGGAAGACAGATGAGGGTTTGAATCTTGAGCTCAATCACTGAAAAGCCAGCAACTCTTTGAGCCTCAGTTTCTTTATCCATAAGGTAACTCTATGCAATCTGCGGAGTATTACATGTCAAGAGTATTACATGAGCTCGTAAGTATATAAAGTTTCCAAGAGAACACACATACACATGTGCTCAGTCACTGCTAGCTATTACTGTGATTATTATTACTGTGATTATTGTTACCTGAAGTTATTATTATTATTATTAAGTTATTATTATTATTATGATTATTATTACTGTGATTATTGTTACCTGAAGTTCAGTAACACTGAGGATGCCTCATGAACTCATTTGTGTGTGTGTGTGTGTGAGAGAGAGAGAGAAAGAAACATAGGAAACACGAATGAGAGACTATGATGGTTAATTTCATGTTTCAATTTGGCAAGGCTGTTGCAGCAGGTTATTTAATTAAACATGAATTCTGGTGTCGCTGTGAAGGTGTTCTGCAGATGTGGTTAGAGTCTACAATTAGTTGACTTTAAATAAAGGAGATTACCCTCAATACTACGGGTGGGCCTCAGACTTTAAATAAAGGAGATTACCCTCAATACTACGGGTGGGCCTCATCCACTCAGTTGAAGGCCTTAGAAACAAAAACAAAGGTTTTCCAGAAAAGAAAAGAAAAAAAAAAATCTGCCTTAAGATTATAGCATCAATTCCTGTCAAGTTTCCAGCCTGCGGCCTGCCCTACAGATTTTGATCTTGCTGGTTCCGACAATCAAGTGACCAATTCCTTAAAATAAACCTCTTCTCTCTCTCTCACACACACACACACATATATATATACATACACACCCCACCCACCCACCCTCCTATTGGTTCTGTTTCTCTGTAGAATACCAACTCATACAGAGATAGGGAGAAACAGACCCACAGACCAATAGAAATAAAGACAAAGAGAAGAAATAAAGAGAAATAAAAGGAGAGGAGAGAAAAACATAAATTACATGGAAAGAGGTAGGGGCTCGCTGCATAATTACTCCATAATTAATGGAAATGCTCACAGCACAGCCCTAACCAAATTAACCAACATTCAGAAGGCTTTAAAAGCAACATTGTTTATAGTTTGATTGCAGTGTCACATAATACACGTTGATCTCAATTCACTACATACTTGCTTCACTTTGCCACCCATTACCTGCTTGTTTCAAGACATACTGCTGCATCAAAATTATTTTAAGTTATAATTAGGGCTGACTACATTAAAGTAACTTAGTTTTCTAGTAAATTGGCCAGAACTTTTCAACCCAGCCTCTGGTCTTTTACTTTAAAGCCAGGCAAAAATGTTAATCATTATAATAAAATGTTTAAGAATCCAAAATTGTAAGGGAAAATGAAAAGAAAAACCCTGGCGGTAGTACAAACACGCTCCTAAAATTACTCTCATCTGTTTCAATGAGACCTGTTTGCCCAGGAAATTAGTCTTGATTTATGTATACATTCTTATCTAAACACAGTCTTATCTAAATACAGTTTATAACCCTCTTTTGTAGTCTAGTCACTAAAGTTTCTCTTGAGGTATTATATAAAGACATCACAGATAACAGGGATAGAGGGAAAAGTTCTTAAGGATCTCTGACTTACATTTTTTCCTTTATGGGTCATCATTTCCTTTTAATTGTACAGAAGCTATATTTGGTTGGCCTGGATTTGCAGCAGAATGGACACCCAGACAGATTTAACTCAGAATCTATCCCCTAGTTTAGAGTCTCATGTTAGTATGTTTCTTATTTCACTTGGAAATCAATTCAATGAATTTAAAGAGCGTTTAGTTTTAGTTTAGTGAATGTTGCTTCCCATCCTATAACCAAATCCCCCAAATAAATAAATAAGTAAAACACCATTCATAAATCTTTACCGTGGACCAGGAAGTTTTCTAAGTGCTTTGCATTAACCAACTCATTGCCCATACTTTACAGATAAGGTCATCAAGGTCAGTGAAGCTGAGAAAGTTGCTCATGGTCACATGATTGACAGGGAGCAGGCTCCAAATCCTGGAACCTTCTCCTTCCTTTCATCAGCATACCTTCTCTTCACACAGAAACAGAGTGACACAGATCCATTCTGATCTCCAGAAAGGAATTTAAGGAAACGACATTCACCAGGAAGACCAGCTTGTAATGCTGTGAGGAACTAGCAAAGCTATCATTTGGCTTTAAAGTGACACAGTTGTTAATGATCTCACTGAACTCTAGTTTCTCTGTTTCTTCAATGGATTGGAAATAAAGATCCATTCATCATCAGTGATAATGACCTAATAAAAACACACACTGAAGTCAAAGTGCATCAGGAAATCATCTGTTAGAGGGGGTTGCCTGTACAAACGCTTAGTTAGTTAAGAGTTAATCGGTAAAAGGCAAACCATTCAGCACTACACCCACAAGGAATGTTACTTCTCAGGCCTTTCACTCCTTTAACTGAATGGCTGTCTTGCTTAACTGTCCTCTTTGAAGTGATTTATTGAATCATGAAGGCATTAAAATCTATTAGCCTAACACCCACAAAAGTTCAGGGAACAGCATGTGTGTCATAAACAGTAACAAGCAGAGGTTTCTCCCAGATACTACCTACAGATTTACTCATCAGTCCTGGATTTTGGACAGCTGTGAGATTCTCCTTCAATTCAGTTACTAGCAACTCTTCCTTTCCTCTGTTGTTTTGACCAATTATGGCAGATTGGGAAATATGTCATCTAGTGGCCTCTTCTTATATCAATATTTGATTGCTCTCCACGTAAAACATGCCATTAAGTTAATCAGAAATTGACGCTCGCCCACAAACACCTTTTAAACAGGTCAAATTAAGATAAAAGTCCATGCTTTTTGCCTCTGTGAAACTGGGACACTAAACCAGACATTAATGTCAGCTTACAGATTAAATGTCATTGAAGGCAATTTGTCACCCCACACATTTATCTCAAGCTAATAATTAGCTAAAGGTCAGAGATAAACCTGTGTATCTGAATCCACATTCCCTTTCCTTCAGGATGCAAAGCAAGGCTGAAGGCGGTACGCAAATTTGGGTAATCTTAAATCAACAAGCCAATTTCGAAAAATTCAACAAGAATTAAATACAAGGTGGGGGCAGGGGCGGGGGCGGGCAGTGACCCAAGAAAACGCAGACCCAGAAGCACAGGGAAGAATATGCCATAAGCCCTTAAGTTCTGGGCATCACAGCTTTGTGAAATCACTTTTCCTGTCTGCTCTACCCCTGACTCATCTCATAGCTTTACCCTTCCACACTAGTTTACCACAGTGCTTCACATGAAGCACTTCTGTTCTGTCTGGATGCTGCCATGCAGAAAATAAAGTTCCAAGAGTAATGAATTTGGGGTGCCCAGTCTGGAGTAGTGGAAGGGGCCTTTTCAACCCAATGAGAAAAAAACCTCATCTCCCTTGGTCCTTCTTCCCGCTCTTTCAGCTTCACACTTCTCAGAACATAACCTTCCATTAAAGAGAAAATATTTTAAAAGCTGGTTAATTCTGATAGACATAAAATCCATTTAATTAAAAGAAAAACTTCCAATGGATGAACTTAAGAGAAGCTAGAAACTGTCCTATACCATTTTCAGTTGGGAAAAAAATTCATGAGGGTGGGGACAGAGGGTGCAGGAGAGAAGAAAGGGAAGCGGGAACCACCCATGAGAATTCTGGCTAAGATAAAAAGGCATGGACTCTACCCTTTGGAGCCTTCAAGATTCATTCAACAACAACAAAATCTATTCTGATGTGCAACATACTGTGAATATAATAATAAACTACACATAGTCACTGCATGAACTAACAGTCTCTCATCTGAGGAGCTGAAACGACAGGTGATTGCTGTAGAATGTTTAAACTGCCAACTTTCAGGAAAGTCTAGGCAGCAGATCTTAAGAGATGCCTTTGACCTCTGTGGGGATGCAGGTAAGAATGGAAGTAGGGTTTCTTCAAAAGGTAACTCCTCAGTATTGGTTTCCTGATATGACATTCCATTAAGTGCCTTTCTAAAACAATGTTTAGTTTCAGTATGGGGAGAGGTATACGTGGGTGGCAGGAACCTGGCAAAAGTTCTGCATAGAGGAATGGAATCTCAAGTAGATGACATGTCCTATATATCAATGAATCTGTGTTTGGCAAAGAGTAGATTTTCACAAATAATTTTGGAAGAACTGCTCCATGATCAAGTTGAACTAACAGTCTCTTTTACCTTCCTCCTTTATCCATCATGGACATACACTGATCTAGCGTGTATCCAGTCTGAACATGACCATAAACTGAAGGAAAATCCAGTGTCAGAACTAACCAATGGGGTATTCTGGTAAACTGATGAGATTCATCAGGGGAGGAGCTGTTATAGAACCAATTGAATAAGAGATCCAAAATATGTTGCTGTATGCCCCACGAATCACATGAAACCATATGTGAATTTTTTATATCAACAAATCATCCAGTAACAGTAACAAAAATACTGACATCCAAAGAACACTCGTATGTCCATCGTTAGTCTAAACGTTTAACTATTCTGAACTCATTTAATTGTCTCAACAGCTCTATCAGGCATGCGGTTTAACCAAATTCATCAAGGTAACAGTGACAGTAACAGAGCCAAGGCTGAACCAACTCAGAAGCTCCAACTTCAGAGTCTGTGTTCAAACCACTACATTACACCTTAACTCTTCTCTTACCAAGAATGTTATTGACTCATCAATGGAAATTAATGTAAATGAAGTTAGGCAAACCAGTGTGTAACAGAAAAAGGGAGGACAACCACAAAAACTATTTAAAGGTAAGACTTAAGACTTCTTTCTTCTACCATAAGCAACCCACCAAAGCAAATTGCAAGCAGATCTCATATCATATTAGAATTTACCACAAATTAAGTCAGATTTATTGAGCACTACTTGCTATTTATAAGGAATCTGATTATGAAAAACTTAGAAAACCAGGATCTCTTTTGCAGAGAAAAGAGTCAATGACATACAGAAGAGATTTGAACAGAAAAAAAGAAAAACAGTGAAGTTTCAGCCGCAGCTTGGCTATAATAAGTTATCTTGAACAGTCATTTCTCTTTTATGGCTCTCAGTTTCCTGACTTATAAAATCAAGAGGTTAAAGCAGGTCCCTGGTATACTTTTTAGTCCATATAAGGTGCGGTTTTTGTGAAATCCAGATGCTTGCTGATTTTAAGGACGACTAGTCCAGCTGCACTTTATTACATTGAATATGCTTTATTTAATCCCTTAAACTGTGAATGCACAATTCAGCACACAAAGAAAAAAAGGAAGATATAAAGGATGGTAGTTACAGAAAAAATTTTAAAAGGATACTATACTGAGAAACTTCATGGACAGCCCCCAAAAGGGGTTAAAAAAACATATCCACAAAAACTATTTCCAGACATAGGAACTAAACTGGGAAAGTGATTTGCATTTCTATGGGATGCTTAATGATGGTTTGATGTGGGGAGGCTGCATGAAACAGAGACCAAGGAATCAAAAAGAACATTGGGGGAAAAAATAAAACAAAACCTAGATTCTATTCTCAATCTTCCTTGCAGGCCCTCAGGATGAGTTCTGAAGAGTCAATTAACCTTCACATTCCTGAATTTATTTCCAAATTGTCCACTTCACCTTTGCAAATAACTCCAAATGGGATCAGTTAAAAAAAAATTTTTAAGAAGAAAAAAAAAAAAAAAATCACATAACTGAGTGTTTCCCAATTCTCATTCTAAAGACTGCCTTCCATAGGCACTTCAGCTGTGATGACCAATTTGACTTTACTAAAGAAAAAAAATCTGGAAATACTTGTATATGAACAGAAAGCCTTCTGTGGTTGAACAGGCCATAGCAGCCCCAGGAGAGACGCTCCAGCTAACCCTCTGCAGGGCATAGAATCACCTCTGAAGCCTATACGTGGGAATCCTTGTTTGCACAAGTCACGGGCATTTGGCCTTTCGTGAAATGACAGCGTGAAGCTCAGAGGAACGCCACTGTGCCCTGCAGCTGTGGCCAAGACTGCAGTGTTTAAAGGTTACAGTGATTAAGCACTGTGATTAATTTAGTCTCAGCAAAATCAATTCCACTCAACCACAAATCTCTCATTTACATACCGGAGCAGGCTAAACTTGATTCTGATCAATATAATTTGAGGTGTATGATAATCTCCCATCCTCCTGTTCCCAATCTCTCCCTCTCCCCATAAAGGAAGGTTTTATTGGGAAATCACCGAAAAATAAAATTTACATTCATTTTGCAAAAGTTAACACTATCTTTGATTTGGCTAAATATTATTTTATGTCCTTGACTTGGCCATGTTTCAAGCAGTGGAATATACTGAACTTTAACCTAGACTGCTGCATAATGCTAGAGACAGAGAACTCTCCTAGAAGTTGAGGCTTTATGTCATTGCCTCAGCAGTCTCTATCATACATAAGCTCAGAAACAACATCAGACTATGTCATGTTTACTGGTGTATCATAGCCATTTCTATAAAAATATCAAAAAGTTTATCAATGAAATGTACTTGACATTACTTTCCATTCTCTCCATGGTGGGGCCACACAATGTGTGAAGAGAAAGGAATGAAAGGACAGAAGCAAATGAAATGACACCCTGTTCATAGTCCTTCGCTGAACAATCATCAAGAATTCCTGGCTTCTGTGTGCATTCTCCAGACCAACTTTAGCCCACAAAAGCTACCAGAATGGTTCACCTTACAGTCACCTCTCCATCCCCAAAACCTCCACTAGAACTACCAACCACACAATTCTAATCCTTAAATGAAAAAATATTACTAAAAGGAGGCCAAGGTAATATATAGAAGGAAATATAGAAACTCCACCCCTCAGTCAATTACATGTCACTAAATTAACACAGAATATTTCTGTCAAAGTGATTCTCTTAAAATGAGGCTTACTTCCCTCACTTCTGTCTGTTTTTAATAACAAGTCACCTCTATTACCTAGAAAACATTTCCTTGACCATTAGAACAACTGTCTATTCTTTCTCCTTTCTTTAATGTAATAACTGATTTTAGAGTATGAGTTCTGCTTTTATTTAGTCTTTGTATAGTTCTCTTAATATATTGAGATCTGCCTTCCATGCTTCTGAAATTTTTCTCCCAAAAGGAAGCAATCAGACACTCTGAAACCAAGTAGTCCTGTTTCAGCTCCCCAGCTGCAATAATTACAAATATGGACATTACTCTGAATTTAAAATTTGAATTTTGAACAACTGCAGGCAGGGAGATTGAGAATTCAACCCTCTGTGTCTGAATACAAGGCAAAAAATGATGACCAGTTGATGCTGAAAAACATCAATATTTACAGAATAAAATTCAGACAGAACTACAATAGAGACATTTGCCTCAGCCATGGACACTTAATGCTTAATAATTTTGCTTAAAAGGAGATACGGGTAATTCATTCGAGAATGAAATTTCATTTTGTTGGTGTATTATTCATAGTCAGCTGCATATTATTTCTTTGCATGAACTGTGAATCAAGAAGAAAATCCTCTCACAACATGGATTGTGTCACTTCAACTAATTCTTTTCTTATTGTCCTTGTAAAGCTTCTGGTAAAAGGACTCTGCCATTTATTGAGGACATTATCATACTATGTTATCTATAGTGGTTACAAATGTGAACTCAGAATTCAGATACATCTGCCCTTAAATTCCAACTCAGTCACTTAACAGCTGGGAGATTTTGTACAATTATTGAACCTCAACTTTTTTGCACCTGCATCTGTAACAGTGGGGATAATGACAGTACCCAGTTCGCTAAATTTTAATGAGCGCTAGGGGACAACAGAGGATGAGATGGCTGGATGGCATCACCAACTCGATGGACGTGAGTTTGAGTGAATTCTGGGAGTTGGTGATGGACAGGGAGGCCTGGCATGCTGCAATTCATGGGGTCGCAAAGAGTCAGACACAACTGAGTAACTGAACTGAACTGAAGCAAGATCATTTCTTCAGTCACAGTATCTGGCTCATGGTGAGCACTGAATAAAAAATTGTTCACTTCCTATTGTTGACCACTCTCAACAGGCACTGTCATGGGAACAGGGGATATAAGGACAAGTTAAGACTGCCTTCTCAGCTGAGATAGCCATATGAGCTCTTGCCTAGGAGAAACACAAATGTAACACAGGACTCTGGGGGAGTCAGCAGGGGAGAGCAGCCACCAAATTTCATCTTTTCACATTTAAGCTAGTGCTGGT
The DNA here is from genome assembly GCA_006410615.1 of Neotragus moschatus. Lineage (NCBI taxonomy): Eukaryota > Metazoa > Chordata > Mammalia > Artiodactyla > Bovidae > Neotragus > Neotragus moschatus. The sequence goes on from SJYA01003056.1 coordinate 812,034, forward strand.
TGGTTACAATAAAGCAAATGACAACTGCTAGTACCACAACAGGAGAAGGCAATGGCACCCTACTCCAGTATTCTTGCCTGGAAAATCCCATGGATGGAGGAGCCTGGTGGGCTGTAGTCCATGTGTTCGCTAAGAGTCAGACACGACTGAGTGACTTCACTCTCACTTTTCACTTTCATGCATTGGAGAAGGAAATGGCAACCCACTCCAGTGTTCTTGCCTGGAGAGTCCCAGGGATAGCAGAGCCTGGTGGGCTGCTGTCTATGGGGTCACACAGAGTCGGTGAAGTGACTTAGCAGCAGCAGCAGTACCACAACAGCTGGATACAAAAACCCTAAGAGATGTAAAAGAAACACTGTGTTCATAATTTTCAATTTCTGATAAAACGGTAACAGTTTAGTCCTGCATAAACTGTGGCTGCCTCAAAAGAAAGATACCACATAACAATAAGCACCTTGTTTGAAAAGTCTTTGTTTGGAGTCACCTGCAGGAACAAGCCCTAGGAAGCTATCCACACCGGTTCCACTGCACCAGGTAGATCACATGCTGGGCAACGTAATCTGAAACTCCCTAGGCCAACACTAGGGCAAGAACATCTACTGAACAAGACACTTCAAGCCATCATCTTCCTACAACCGCCGTCATCCAAAGAGGCATGTATGTCTGTACAGAGGCGCCAAAGAAGCAAAAGGCCTTGTGCGTCAGTGAGCACATGAGAGAACTACTGAAAAATCAGAGAGCACGAGGAAACAATAATACAGTACTTAGAAGAAAAGCAAGCGAACAGTCCATACTGAAATCGTGATTCATTGAACACATACACTTAGAGAATTGGACGAAATGCCAGAGTAAACAACAACACATGAGAAGACCTCAATCATTTCTGAGGAGGCAGGTTTTGTGTTTAAGTTCTCTTTTTTCCACCATCAAAACCATCCCTGGAAAACAAGAGCACAAGAGTTAAGAGGAACAATTTTGCTTGGATATAGGCCTTTCCTTTCTAATCCTCCTCATTAGTTAAGAGCAATACCTCACTTGGTACTTCACTGGATTTAAGATGTTTGTCTCTCTAAGCTCCTGTTTAACCTGGGAGCAGAGAGAGGGCTTCAGTTTACAGTCAAGTCTTCCATGGGGAGCAATATCTAACTAGAATCTCGTAATAATTTGGTTGTATTACTTGCGTTTCTACAGTTATTGTCTTACAGCAAGTGATACTTGCCATCTGTCTATTACAGAGACATAATATTCTTTTTAAATAAATTTGTTTAGGCAAAAAAGAAAAACCATAACTTGTTAGCTAAAAAAAATCTGCTGAATAAGTAACTGTAGACATGAACTCCAAAATGGCAAGAACTGAGGAAGACAATAGGGTGTCCTTGGCTAATATAGTTATTACTTCATGGCAAATAGATGGGGAAACACGGAAACAATGACAGACTTTATTTTCTTGGGCTCCAAAATTACTGAGGACAGTGACTGCAGTCATAAAATTAAAAGATACTCGCTCCCTGGAAGAAAAGCTACAACAAACCTAGACAGTGTATAAAAAGCAGAGATATCACTTTGCCAACAAAGGTCCATAGTGTGAAAGCTATGGTTTTCCCAGTAGTCATGTACAAATGTGAGAGTTGGACTGTAAAGAAAGCTGATTGCTAAAGAATTGTTTTCGAACTGTGGTGCTGGAGGAGACTCTTGAGTGTCCCTTGAATAGCAAGGAAATCAAACCAGTCAATCCTAAAGGAAATCAACCCTGAGTATTCATTGGAAGTTCTCATACTTTGGCAACCTGAATGCAAAGAGCTGACTCACTGGAAAAGACCCTGATGCTTGGAAAGACTGAGGGGAAGAAGACAAAGGGGTGAGACAGGATGAGATAGTTGGACGACATCACTGACTGAATGGACATGAGTTTGAGCAGACTCCAGGAGATGGTGAAGGACAGGGAATTCTGGTGTGCTGCAGTCCATGAGGTCACAGAGTCGGACAGGATGTGTAAGACGAGAAAGAGGAGAAACTGAAAGCTCTCTCCACAGTTCATCCTAACTACGTCCATCTCCCATTCTGTCTTCCATGGGTCAACACTCAGTTTCATTAAGTCAGTCAAATGTGGAAAAGAGGAACACACAGTGAGGTTCCTAAAAGAACTTTTCAATCCAATAGTTCTCCCTCTGCATGGGGGAATTTAGGAGAGCTGGAAGTGATATTTGCTTTAGCAGAATTCCCAGTTCCCACATTAGAGATCCTTCTCATCTCTGCTGGCTGCTCTCAGTTTAACAGGATATGAATTTCAGGAGACTGGATTTATTTTCCCAACCTAAGTTAGTCCTCGAGGTTTAGACAGTCAGTAAATTGTTGCCACCAGCTTTAGTAAAGGAAACAAGTTTTCAGTAACAGAAAGATTAATAAGGCAAGTCACAGAAAGATTAATAATCACATCACTGTTCACTGCATCACAGGTAGCTACAGTTGCAAGCTACAGTGGCAAAAATAATTTTTCAGTTTCCAGCTGCATCTCCACATTTCTACCCTTTGCTGCACCAAACTTTAAAGAGAACTAAATTCTTCCAGCTTCATCCAGTAGAGTATTTTCCCTGAAATGTGCTAATGTCTATAAAAAGCAACCATATGGAAATTTCCTGTATAAAATATTCTTTTTCCTAATTTCTCCATGCCCACAAAACACATACATATAGATACAATCCTATTAATCAGTACGTAATTCTCTATAACCCAAGTTCTGCAAAATCCTTTTGTTAAATTACCACTGTTTGATTTTTTTTATCCTATAGCAGAAATACCTTAAATTATAAATACAACTCAGTTAACTGATCTCAAAAACCATCATCACATAGTGATCATACCACAGAGTTTTCTTTCAATTGAAGTACATGGGCATAAAATTTTGTCTCAGTGTAAGCAGGGAGTGCTTTCAGATATTAAGCTTAATCTGATCTTCCTGATTGCAAAGGTAAAGCCAAGTCTTCTAATGCCATTAATGTACAATTACCTGTAAAAGATGCTGACATGACTGTCTTCATTGTGCCCCTGGACATTGCCCCTCCCTCCTAACACAGGGATTGACCCACAAAGGAAAGGGCTGTGGGTAACAAGCTAAGGGAACGATCAAGGGAGAAGTGGAAAAGGGGAGGCTGAGGACAAAGTAAAAGCAAGAGAGACAACGAAGGGATGTGAAGACAAACCAAGTATGGAAAACTCTTAATTTCTGACCTCTCAACACCATAAAGTCCTGTATTTTTATACGACTTGCCCTGGAAAATGGATGTTAAAAATCATTTGTGAGTTAAACAATACACTGACATGTTCATAAAGAAGGTCTCTTTGCAGAGGTAAGCAAGGAAATGAGGGTAGAAATGAGGGAGCAGAACAAGGAAGAAGGAAAGTACAAGGAGGAGAAGAGACATGGCTGGCTCCAGCTTTGCTCTGTCCAGATTCACTTCTACAAGGCACTTCAGGTGGAGGCCAATTCCGGAACCAAACATTATTTCATCAGCCAAAATGGCTGAGTGACCTTTTCTATCCTCAGTGCCCCCTTCACTCCCCTGCCAAGCTTTAGTCATGGTTGAAAATAGGGCCCTTGGAGAAAATCTTCCTCTTCCTCATTTCAGGTCAACGTCTAAATAGTCTTTGCTCCTATTAATATTTTAAAGAATTACCTCCAGTAAGATTTACTTAGTAATCTGGCAGACCTTTATATATAAAAACAAAATTAAGTATGTGTGAAAAATTACTCAAGTAACTAAAGCAAATCTCCTCCGTGGCTGTCCAACAATGGCTTTGATCCCTAGAACTGAGCTCGTTCTCATAAACTTTTCCTCTCAATTTCAAAATTTTGTTTCCTGAGCACCACTGAATGGATATATCATGTTTGGAGATTTTGGAGGGTATCCAGTTTGGGTATAATTTAAGATCTTTAGATAGAATCAAAAGAAGATTTCAGTGATGCATAACAAACATACTATGATCCCACCTCAGGAGAGTATAGACAATGCAGAATCTCAGTGGCTGAAAATAACAAAGGGTTATTTCTCACTCACACTACCTATCTACTACAGGTCAGCAGAGGTTCTCCTGATCACAGTCATTCAGGAATCCAAGCTGATGGTGTGACTGACATCATGAATATTAACTAACCGTTACAGAGAAGAAAGGGGCTTCACAACGGCTCAGAATAAAGAATCTGCCTGCAATGGAGGAGATATAGGAGATGAAAGTTTGATCCCTGGATCAAGAAGATCCCCTGGAGGAGGAAATGGCAACCCACTCCAGTATTCTTGCCTAAAAATTACCATGGGCAGAGAAACCTTGTGGGCTACATTCCAAAGGGCTGCAAGGAGCTGAGCATGTCTAGTGACTAAACATACAAACACAGAGGAAAAAAGAACACACACCCAGGAGAGTACGCACCCAGAAGTCATGCTCACATTTCATTAGCAAAACAAGTCACATGGTTTCCCAAAGTTACAGTGGCCAGAGAAGGCCATGTGACCAGAGAGGGAGGCAGAGGCAGAAGAGTTGAAGTTTCTGCAGACAGCCTTCATGACGACCAAATACGTGGTACTACTCTGAATATAACTGAATATGAATCTTCCAGAATACTAACTATAACCTGAAAGGCAAACTTCTTACCCTACTCCACAAGATTATGAGGAAAAGACCATGGTTAGCAATCTGAGGGCAGAAGACAAATCTGACTACTCTGTCTCAAGTATCATTTACTTTCAACTGACCTAAAACAAATGAAGACTGCTTCTTCTTTTAGTTAAAAATATCCTTCATTACAGATGAAATATACCTTAAAAAATAAAGCTTGCAAATAATACATCTTTGTTACTTACCATCATATACCACTGAACAGGGAAGACAAGTATCTGTTACTCCCCAAGGAATAATAAAGACAAAGCCATACAATTGAATAGTACTTTACAGTTGAAAAACAAATATTCTGACAGGTCATTTTAGGTAGGCACCTTAACTACAATTTTTCAATATTTTAAAGGTGAACAAGGTAGATATGCAAATCTCTCTCTCAAAAAAAACCAGAAAGGCTTGGAACCAACCCAGTCAAAATACCAACTCAGGTCTCACGAGCGCTAAGCTAGAGACCAGTCCCACAACTCACAAATCCTGTGGCCAAGGGCAAAGACTTCAGTACAAGTCTCATTTTCTTCATATGTAAAGTAGATGTAACACCTTGGACCAAGTTACCTCATAGGGTTATCATTAAGATTGAATAAAAAAGTACATCTCCAAACGCTTTCAGTACTGTAGAACAAGACTCAAAAATAAGGGGGCATCATTTTGATTATAGAAGATTCTTATTACTGGTTGCTGCCTGTACTAATATGTATATAAAATCACAGAGGGAAAGGCAAGAGGCACTTTCTTCTTTAAATAAAATCAAAGTTTGGGGATCACCTAGGTTACTATTAAGGTTACTACTGGGTTATTTGCTGCAATTCAGAGAGAAGAATATAGCCCTCTTTTGTGTCAACAAATGTTATGCCTAATCTCAGTGTTGTAAGCAAATTATTCATTTGCCACAAATTCAGAACTTTCTACAATACTGTAATAAAACACGTATTTGGTTTTTGTCATAGTTTCCTGACATAAAGCTTCTAACTGCTTTGGAATTCCTGAGTGATAGGAGTGTCACTTTGGTTTGGTTCTGAGACAACTTCTGCAGATGCCTGAACAGCCTCCGGAGGATGGGAGGCTGGCTGTCAGAAAGACAAGGCATGAGTGCAGGGTTGGAACTTTCAGCCGTACCTATCCCCACCTCCAATTTAGGGGAGAGAAGGATAGCTGGAGGTCTTCACACCAACTGTCAGTGATTTAACCGATCACATGATGTACTAAACCTTCCATAAAATACTCTCAAACGACAGGGTTCAGGAAGTTCAGGCTCGGGGACACACCGAGGTGCTGGTAGAAGGGCCCACCTGGAGAGGGTGTGGAAGCCCTGCTTCTTTACTCCCCCGTTCCTGACTTGTGCACCCCTGCCCCAAACCTGTTCCAGGCGTCGTTTCCACTCGGCTGTTCCTGAGTTGTATCCTTTATACTAAACTAGCAAGAAAAAATAGCCTCAGACAAATGGTAACAGGTAAAAGAAACAAATATATAATAGAGTACACCACAGAAGAGTGAAATATATAATACAAGGTAATTTTTAAATGGATTCGAAAAACAAATAAAAAAGGATTACCTATCAATAATATAATAAAACCAGGGTCTCTCCTCAGATCATACGTTAAAATAAATTTCAGATATGAACTGAAGAGTTGGCTACAAGTAATAAAACCATAAAATAAAGGAAAATACAAGCTAAAATTGATGATATGTGGGAGAGGTATACAGAAAAAAAATATGGACATGTACATACTTAAAAGTCATATAAGTAGTCTGTTCAGAAATAAGAAAGTAAGTAGCGGAAGGAAACATATTTTAAACTAACGAGATGAAGGGTTAACATATGTGATGTATGGTAAGTTTTCCAAAAAATTTAACTAGTCACTAAAAGCAGTAGGACAGAACAATTTACAGATGAAATACAAACGATCAATAACACATGAAAAATGTCCAATTTTTCTAGTAAGAAAAGGGATATGGAAAAAGTGAGTGATCATTCACTTCAAACATTCATAAAGGTAAAGCACATCTGGTGATATCTGAGGGTTGCAAGACCACAATAAGCAATCTTATGAATGTGGAAAATAAGAACTGTTTAAAAAACAAAATCTTACAGTGGTGAGGAATCCACCTGCCAATGCAAGAGACACAAGTTCAATCCCTGACCTGGGAAGAGCCACCATGCCTCGAAGCTACTAAGCCCTTGAGCCACAACTACCATCGAGCCTGTGCTCCAGATCCCAGGAGCCACAACTACTGAGTCCCCGAGCTCTAGAGCCCGTGCTCCACAACGAGAAGCCACCACAACAAGAAGCCTATACATCACAACTAGAGAGGAGCCCTCGCTCGCTGCAGCTAGAGGAAACCCAGCACAGCAGCCCGCTCCCCCTCCCCCGCCAAGAAACCTGAGGCAAGATGTACCAAGTGTCCTAAACACACTCAGACTTTTAAAGATGGACAAATAGTAAACAGCATGAGTTTCAGGGACAAATCATCCAGATTCAAGTCCTGACTTCACCTTTCATGCACTTTGTGACCTTGGGCCAACTACACAGTGTTCCTCTGCCTCTGCTTTACTCATGTCTAAAATATAGATAAATTCATTCTTGCTTTTTGGATTAATGGGCTTCCCAAGTGGTACTAGTGGTAAAGAATCTGGCTGCAATGTAGGAGACCCCAGTTTGGGAAAATCCCCTAGAGAAGGGAATGGCTACCCATTCCAGTATTCTGGCCTGGAGAGTTCCATGGACAGAGCAGCCTGGAGGGCTACAGTCCATGGGCTCACAGAGTGGGACATGACTGAGAGACTTTCATTTTCAATTTCACTTCTAGACTGATATAAGAACTGAAATGTGCAATGCGTGTAAAACATGTACTACAGTGACTGCTATATAATAAATGTTGGATGAAATTAGTCATTACATCACCACTATCACTATCACCAAATCCACCCTAACCAATGACCAAAGCATTTCATTCTGGTGTACAAGAGGAATACACATACCATGACCTTGAAGGAAAATCTACAAGGAAATATACAAAAGATAAGAGTGATCACTCCAGAATTACAGACAATTTTACTTCTTCTATAACAGATTTCTAAGTTTTCTACAAAGAGTATGTTACTTCTTGGAAAAACAGCTATCATTCTGAGGAAAAGAAAGGAGAAGCTCCATACTTGCAGCTGTTATTTTTACTTCGTAATGATAAATACAATAAAATTAAACAAAACCAAAGTTGTTTCCAACAATTATCTCCTCAATGTATCTATTCAGCCATCCTGCATTTCTAAGCCCTGATCCTCACCGAAGAACCCAAGAAAAGTATTTAAATCAATAGGTGTAAAGAGAGCAATTGAAGATAAATATCTAGCCCCCTGAAATGATAGTAGAGCAGACCCTTGAACAATGTAGGAATTAGGGGCATCACACATTCCCCACCCTCCCCACCCCTAAGCACAAAGTCAAAAATCCAGGTATAACTTTACAGTCTGCCATCCTTATCAGTGGTTCTGCATCCACGGATTTAACCAACCACGGACCATGCAGTACTGTGGTACCTACTTATTAGAAAATATTTGCTTATCGGTAGACCTCCTCAATTCCAAACTGTGTTGTTCAAGGGTCATCTGTACATCACCTGTGCCCAATTCTACTTAGCTGAAATCTAGGGAGGGAAACAAGGATGTCAGAACTCCTATTCTGGGTTCAGAGTATACAGAAAGCACGATCAGAAATCCCTGGTTCTTACGGAGGCAAAGGTAGCAAAGCTGACTCTTCACCTCTTCCTTTTTTTGGAGTGAAACCTCAGAAACAAAAGGGCTGTCCTGGCAGAGGTGAGGTTTCCATAAGGCATCTCCACAAGACATGAGAGAGCATGCTGTTAAAAGCTTCCACCGGATCCCCTCTGCTTCCTTCAGACTCAGCTAACAGGACAGAGTGGGTGACGGGGGGCATAAAGTGAGTGACGGGGGTATAGGATCATTCTATAGAAGTACCACACAAGCAACCTCCTTTAGAACTGGGGGGAGCATTATCAAAGCTCTTGTACCATCTGTCTGTGGAGGGAAGAGGGAAAAAACACAACACAACAGCAGCTGGTGCAAGTAGCAGCAAGATGTTGGTCCTGGAAGTGACAAGATGGGAAATGACAGGAAACAGCTTTTCACTCCTCCAACAGCAAAAGAAGCGTACAGCCTGTGTTCCAGTGTTTGAAAACCTCCAGATGCTGCCCTCGTCTCACATTTCCATATCTTTGTTCAGACAACATCTGAAAGCCTGCCTTTCTTTTTTTCAAGCACTCTCTTTCTTCGGAGGAACATACAAAGCTATCAAACAACAGGGCTTCTCCCCCTCCTTCTCTCTCTTACAGGCAATGTGGGATGAATTTTAAGTGTCACTGTGGAAGAAAAAAAAATGTACAAACAGCATCATGTGAGCCTCTGTGAAACTTTTTCCAGTTGTCGATTTCAAGTAATACTTACCATGTGCTCTGGATTCCTTCATTTGGCAGTTAAACTAACATTAGATTTGGAGTAGAACTTCTAAAGAGCTGAGGAATAAAATCTCTGCGATGATCAGAGTTTAGGGGATGGGGAGGCCCAGGCATTTAATGACTACTTGGAAACAGTGGGAGGTGAGTCCTGAGCCACTGCACTCGGCACTGCCACATACGCACATTTCTCTAACTTTAAACTCTGGGTTTATGGAGTCAGAAATGTTCTAAATGATATACGCACAGCCCAATGTCAGCATTTCAAAGGACTGACATACAATGTTAATAAAACATTCTCATTTAGCATTATTCCATGTGTTAAAGATACAAAACCAGTTTTCTTAGAACTCTGGAATATGCTCATAAAATATACTAAAATTATACTGGGTAAAATTTAACACTTTATTGGATGTTACAGATCATGTCTGGGCATTGCATCACTTCAGGCTCCACCAGCCTACGTGGTCTTGTATGTGGTACACAGCTGCAAGCTCCCCTCTGTTCTCCTTCATCAGGTCAGCTCAACCTTTACAACTCAGATTGGATTCCATCTCCAGAACGTTTCCCAAAGTTCCCTCTCTGAGAGAGTGAGTCTTTCCCATGAACTCAAACAGTATTCACTGTTCAGTTTACAAGAAATAAAGTAAAATAAATATAGACTGTTCTTTCCATGTGCTGTTTAAACAAAGTCCCAAATTCATCTTTTATTTTTTTTAATGGCTCACTATTGCCTACCACAACGTGTATATATTTTAGTCTGGGTGTGACATGCTGTGATCCCAACAGACACCCCTGAATCCTTTATCTTCCTGTGTCCTCTTCAGTTCAGTCGCTCACTCATGTCCAACTCTTTGCAACCCCATGGACTGCAGCATGCCAGGCCTCCCTGATCATCACCAACTCCAGGAGTTTACCCAAACTCATGTCCATTGAGTTGGTGATGCCATCCAACCATCTCATCCTCTGTCGTCCCATTCTCCTCCTGCCCTCAATCTTTCCCAGCATCAAGGTCTTTTCAAATGAGTCAGCTCTTCACATCAGGAGGCCAAAATACTGGAGTTTCAGCTTCAACATCAGTCCTTCCAATGAACACCCAGGACTGATCTCCTTTAGGATGGACTGGTTGGATCTCCCTGCATTCCAAGAGACTCTCAAGAGTCGTCTCCAACCCCACAGTTCAAAATCAATTCTTCAGTGCTCAGCTTTCTTTACAGTCCAACTCTCACATCCATACATGACCACTGGAAAAACCATAGCCTTGACTAGATGGACCTTTGTTGGCAAAGTAAAATCTCTGCTTTTTAATATGTTGTCTAGGTTGGTCATAACTTTCCTTCCAAGGAGTAAACATCTTTATCTTCCAAATTGCCGCTGCATGTCCACACTACATATTTTAGGACTCTACAGGCTTTATACAAACTACTATCTGTTTTTGAAACACCCTCATTTTGACCTGTCAAAGTTCTATTTGCCCTTTAAGGTAGTGTGCTAATCTGCTGTGTGATAACTTCAGTCATGCATCCAACATAGACTTGTCCCTCATCTTGCCTCCAATTACGGGCTTCCCTGGTGGCTCAGACGGTAAAGCCTGCAATGCCAGAGACCCGGGTTCGATTCCTGGGTCAGGAAGATCTCCTGGAGAAGGAAATGGCAATGCAGTCCAGCACTCTTGCCTGGAAAATCTCATGGACGGAGGAGCCTGATAGGCTACAGTCCATGGGGTCGCAAAGAGTCAGACATGACTGAGTGACTTCACTTCACTTCTTCTTGCCACCCAGATGGCTCAGTGGTAGAGAATCCATCTGCAATGCAGGAGACGCAAGTTCGATCCCTGGGTTGGGAAGCTCCTCTGGAGAAGGAAATGGCAACCTACTCCAGCATTCTTGCCTGGGAAATCCCATGGACAGAGAAGCCTGATGGGCTATAGTCCATGAGGACACAAAGAGTTGGACATAGCGACTAAACCACCCTAATATCACCACCACCCTTGTTCATACCCAGCATTCTCCTTCTCCCTCAAACACACACACACACACACACCTTTTTAAAAGGAATTTTTGTTAAACCATAATACAGTTCAAATCAGCATGCCTGGTTCATTACAGCTCCTTCATGCCCAACCAGGGGACTAGGACTGCTTCAGCTTCTCGGCTTTCCCTTTGTCTGTGATGACCAAGGTGTAAAGATATCTGCTGAAGTGAACTTTAAATTTCCTGTTATTCTTATTTTCCTTGATCTTGACAGACCTGGCATTGNCTGGTTCATTACAGCTCCTTCATGCCCAACCAGGGGACTAGGACTGCTTCAGCTTCTCGGCTTTCCCTTTGTCTGTGATGACCAAGGTGTAAAGATATCTGCTGAAGTGAACTTTAAATTTCCTGTTATTCTTATTTTCCTTGATCTTGACAGACCTGGCATTGTCTCACCTTGCTATAAGCAGAAAGTCTTTTATTTCTTCAGTTTTGAGAGGCCTTGCAAAGAGGCACAAAGAGCACATGGCCAAACAATGAGCAGCAAGAACGGAGGAGAATGGATAAGCCTTCCTTACTCTCCCCAAAGCTCCTTTAAGGATCAGGGCTGGATCTTCGGTAGTTTAGAGTGTAGATGAAAGTTTTTAAATTGAAGTGACCTTTTATAAATTATAAACCATGTTTCACTAAATTATTATCAAAATGCTTCACTTACCCCAGGGCAAGAAAGAAAAGCAGCCATTCCAGTGATGCTGGGGGATATCAGAGAGGCTGTGTTCTCTCCAAAAACCCAACTTGAATTCCTACAAGTCAGCATCTCCGAACTGCACATTTGACAAGGAGCCTTATTTAGCAATTGTTTCTTTTCTGCTTTTCTACCAATTCCCAAGTTCCCTTAAGGAGAGTGTCTTATAATCACTCACTCCGTACTCCTTGACTTACCAAAGTTAAAACACAAGCAATGGTTAGAGGTGAGTAATCTATAACTGACGCATTTGGCTATACCTTTCTCATCTTGACAGTCTGGAGTTAACACTTTTTACAGAGGAAACCAGTACTGTTGTGGATAGAGATTTAGCCAACTGTGATCATTGGTTTGAGAGCCACTCAAAGCCCAACTGAGGTGACTCTCCAGCCTTCATTCTACCCTTCCCCTACTGTGTGGGGGCTTTGCCTTTGAGGACATAACTCCAGCTCCAGGACTAGTTAAGCCCATCAAAGTCCTTTCATCCTCTCTGCCAGCAATAGGTCTGGAACTCAGGCCTAAGTCAATCCAGACATGCCAACCCAAAAGGACAGTTTTTTATTCTCATGTCCCCAATTTGTCCAGAGACAGAGGGGAGATCTTTGACTCTGTCTGGGAGAGAAATCATTTTCCCTTCAATCTCTCTCAGTCTCTCTGGTCCACACTCCCACATTTCCACAATTAGCTATGAGCAAAGCGTGAGGCCCCAACTGCCACTAATAACTATGTGCAGATAGCTTAGGGACGCTGCTGATACTGTGAAAGCAAAAAAGTGAGACAGAAAGAATGAGGTCTCTCAGGACAGAGACATACTAAGCCACTGAACTAAGCTACCTGAGGCCCTCCCCACTTTTGGACTTGGGTGAGGTGACCCCATAAGTTTCCTTACTGGTTAAGCAAGTTTGAGTTAGGTTTTCTAACACTCATAGTTGAAAGCACCCTAACTTACACATTTAATGAAATTCTCTGTAATTAAAAAATACCCGCTTGATACTCATTTCAACTCTATGCTTTAATTAAGAGCCATATAACAAAACTTAATTTTCAAGTGTGATTACTTTTTCATTAGTTGACTGAACAAAACAAGATGCCAAACATAAATATGAAACAGCATCACATGAAGTAACTCAATGAAATGATGCAGTCAAACAGCCAGAAGCTGACCAGGACCACGTTAACATGTCATCACCAAAGCATCACCAACTCAATGGACGCAAGACTGAGGAAACTCTGGCAGATAGGAAGCCTGGTGTGCTGCAGTCCACAAGGTCGCAGAGAGTCTGACACGACTCAGCCTCAGCACACCACCACCACCACCACCACCACCAAGGCATACAGAGCAAACAAGCTGGTTACAAGATTGTTCCTTTAACTGGTGTCTGCACTGCATGGTGTAGTGCCTGAATGTTAAACAGTATTTAAAGATAAAAGCAAAACTGTGGGTTTGGACTCGCCTGTTCAATCGGAGACAGAACTACTAAAGAGGAATGCACTCGGGATGCTGAAGGTGCGCTAGGGTAGGAAAAAATGGGCACAGACCCGAAGATACTGACTCAGCCTTCTCTTCTACATTCAACTTTCTCCAAATCATCCTGAGTCCCAAGAGAATAAGCAGTAAATCCTGAGACAACATGCCAGTTGCAACATTCAGACAGCAGCTCCCCTGTTGAATCTCAGGAATTCTCCTCTCCTCACGTGTGAAAGACAGGAGTCGTACGTGTTCCCTTCTAAGGCGCCTTTCTGCTCTGAAATGCTGGACAAACAACCAGAGACTTGATTTTCTACTATGTATGATGAGGATTTCGATCTTAATACTTATCTCAATACTTTTTCATAAATATTTATTAGGTGCCTACTATGTGCGAGGCAAAGGACCAGGCCCTCAAGAAATGCTGAGATCAAGTATGTTCTTTACCTCCAGGGTATTACAGACCCTGGGGAAGGCTGCTATCAAAATAAAAATCTTAGTGAACCAAATTAAATCCAAACACGTTACAAGGTAACCAAACCATCAAGTCCCAGTTTTCCAGGATAAAAGTAATGAATTAGAATGAGAATCTCTAAGTACCAGGTGAATTTTACAACTAGAAGGAACCTATGCCACAAATCTGAATAAGATGTCGTAAGTGGGTAATAAAGAGAAGTTTTCAAAAATCAATTTTAAATGGCTATGTTTCTAAGCCTGCCAAAACCTCAGACTCATGATTCTGATCCTAGTTCATCTTTGCTATTTCTACCAGCGAAGAATGAGAAACTCCGAAGCCCTTTCTTATCTGCCTTGCTGATCAATTTCATATCCCGTTAACCTTGAAACCTTTCCAGTTCCTCTTTAACAAATTACTTGTTTACTAAACAGGAAGTATGCCATTTATAAGTTCTGAATCTCTGATGGCTTACAGTATATGACACACACACGGTAAGCAAAACATACATACGGGACTACATTTTTAAACTCATCACATGATAATATATGCAAACTTCATACCTTACACCTTGAAAGTTGCTTTCTGTTAAGTTTCCTCAAACTTTCATGTGACTACCAAGTCTTTCATATACCCTACAAGGACTTGTTCTTATAACTACTTAAATTTTTTTAATTTGACATTAGATAAGAAAAATGTCTTTAAAACCACTCTCTGAAAAATCCCTCTGTAAGTACAGTTTTACTTTCCCCTTGCCAAAGAAGCTTAAATCCAATGAATTTTCACAGCTATTTGGATCTTTTCAATTTAAGGATTAGCAGTGATTTACAAATACACCAAAATGTGCAGAATGTGAACATTAATACTATCTGTGACGCTGGGGGAAACTTACTTCAAATGTTCCTATCTATCCCCTCCTCCCCAAACATACACAAAACAGTCACACACCCACTACTTCATTCTACATTTCTATTAAGGTACTCAAAAACACCAGCAGTTTTATTGCCAAAGACACACTGCTGACTCACTACACGTGTCAGCTTAAAATTGTGTCTCCCCTCTCTATTTTCTTTTTTCATGGCTGGGTTTTGAACCTAAGTTTACCTAACCCTTACCTTTTCACCTTAATTTGGTCACTACCCAGATAGTCAAAATCCAGCTGTGCCCTGTTTTTCCAACCCAGCATATTTATGATTTAACCGCCTCAATGGACATGGGTTTAGGTGGACTCCAGGAGTTGGTGATGGACAGGGAGGCCTGGCATGCTGAGATTCATAGGGTCTCAAAGAGTAGGACATGACTGAGCAAGTAAACTGAACTACTTTTGAAACATTTGCAACTAAAGCTTCATTGCAAAGACAAAATTTAAATAACAGAGAGAGAAGGATAGACATTTATGCAATGATCTTAGACAGTTCTATCCAGAGTGAAACAAATGTTCTTAACCAGTGAAATAATAATGAAATTATAAATCCTGGTAATCATGCCACCAAATCTGTAGCTTTCTAATTGTTCACAAAAGAATCAAGGAAGACAAGGCAAGAATCTTGCTGAAGTCCAAATGAATTGTATCTATGACATGCCCTTGAGTTACTGTCCAACAGTCTTGCTAAAGAAAGAACTGAGGGGTATATCTGGCTTTCTGTAAGGGCTGTACTTTTTTCTCAGTGCTTAGTCAACTGTCACTTGTTCTGAAATACTGTCCAGGACCCAAAGAAAAGGTTACAGAATTTACTTACACTGTTTTTACTAAAGTCAAAACACACTGCTTCAAAGATGATGGTGAGTCTATCATCCACTGGCCTCAAGAGCCTGGACTCCATTCTCTGCAGGTATACAGATACTCCCTCACAACCTATTCTTTCACCTTTCATCTTCTGTGTCATCTGTCAAATCTCATTCTCCGTATTTAGTTAGAAGCTCATTTTCCTTTACAGAGAGGTCAAATGCAGAATTGGAACTAATGAGTCCTGCAATTTGCATCCTATAGCGCTACATCACTCACCATTAGAAGTAACCAGTATTCTCAGAACAAAACTCAAGAAAGCCTCTGCTTTTTCTTTTTTAAGGTTTCTGAGATTTGTTTCTATTAGCTTTTTCTAGCCAGCACTGAACAAACCTTCCAGTACATAAAAGCTCAAGTTTAAATCAACCCAGCTTTCTGCTGTTGGACAGATCATCATAAAGCATTACAGAAGGCTTGGTTGAATTCCAAGCTTCTGTCTAGTTCTCAGGAATCAGAGCCTTGGCCAATGGGCATAGAGTGAGTCATGACCAATTTTTCTTCTGTTGTATTAAAGGAGGCGGGCAAAAGAACAATCCCTTAGATAACTAGAGACACTGGCCAAGAACTGGTGCCATCTGCTAATATGGGCAGAAACGACACTGAAGAGAGAAAGGTTGGTGAGGGGGCAGATGGGACTCTCCTAGTCATCTGGTTTTATTATCCTTGCTCCAATTCATGTTCGATAATTTGAGCAAAAGATAGAAAAGATACATCTCTCCATTGGAATAAGAATATGATGGGAGAATACAATGTTGGATTACATCTCTCCTCTGCCTCTTCATTCCAAACAATTCCCACACTATCCTTTGGATGAAGAAGGCAAATGCCTCATCTCTGAGATGAGAGCCCAGAAAGGTATTTCCTACTGTGCATTAGGATTAGACCTTCCACTGCTGTTCTTTGAATTTTGTGACTAAATTTATTAATAATCTGTACAACCGGACAAGACTGACATTTTTATCTGTAGTAACTTGACTTAGCTCTTTACATTTAAAAACCAGAATAGAGAACAGTATGATTACAGCACAATCTGCGGGCCTAGTGAGTGACACAGGATACAAAATCATTCTGATCCCACCACTGTTTGCCTCTTCTGACTATCTCCTGCCATTTCTCTCCTTTGCAAATTATACTCATTTTATTGTTTCTACTTCTGTCATATTAGACTGATCACATCTCTATGTACAGAGAGTTCTTATTATTAAGCTAATTCTTTAAAAAAATGTGTTGCAATGCAACTGATATAGTAGGAACAATTTGGGCATGAGTTTTGCATTTGCTTGTGTACGATTTTGTGTATAATAAATACAAATAGGTGCTATCAAACAGTAGTTGTCTCTCTCTGACGTATCTCACTTAGCATAACAGCCTGCTAGTTTATCCAGGTAGTTGCTAATGCCAAATTTCACATAAGGCGCATCTTACAGAACCCAGGTCTCCTTGCTAAGCTTCGCACACAGAGGAGAGGTGACAGTGGAGGTGTTTTCTGTCTGAAGTGACCTCTCTCAGATATCTGCATGGCTTACTACTCCCTTACCTCCAGCAAATCTTGGCTTAAAGTTCTCTCAGTAAGGTCCAACCTGACTGTCTTATTAAAAAATTCACTATTCTCCAACTATGATAGAGAGATTTTCCTCTTTACATGCTTTCTATCTCGAATTTTTACCTTCCAAAACACTTCAAGATTTATGTACTGAACTTTTTTTTCTTGCATTATTCATTAGACTCTGAGCCCAATGAGAGCAGACTTTTTCCTGCTTGGTTTGAATATCATCACCCCGCTATTTAGAACTGCACCTAACATGTGGTAGGAGTTCAAGAAATATTCGCTAAAAAATGAACACACCTATGGAGGCACAGGCATGGGTACTTAAACCATTAAGAGAGTCAAATTAATAATTTCAAATTCACAGAACCAACCTTTAAGGAAGTTGCTCAAAAACGTGAAACCTATGGAAAAGTCCTGGGCTCTAACTGAAGGGCAACATCCATTTAGAAGGCTAGACATAGGTTCCCATCCTCCCACCTCAGAGAGCTCTTATGATTACAGGAAGTGTTTTTTAAAATGTGAATATGGTCATATTTATAGTTGGAGGTAAATTGGCCCATATTGTCATCATTTCTACAGAGAAAGAATACCCAAGTCACTCTTCTGCAGTCACAGCACCTGCACAAAGCCACGTGAAAACAAGAGGTGGAGTGGGACACATTCAAAAAGAAATTCACAGCTGAGAAGGCAGGGAGCATGAAATACAAGCCAAAGTGTTTCACAGAAAAATCTCTAGAAATGGCAGAATATTAAATTGTATCTGACCTCTAAGTCACTCAAAGTCCACCATGTCTGTAGGTCAGTAACAAATCCCAAATGTCAAGCTCATTCTCTTTGCCACTGACTTTACAAAATGGACTTCCGATGTCTATTTGCAGGTATCTATATACAAAAGAACTTAGCAAACAAGTACTTGGTTCTGAAGCATACTGAGTTAGTCAATTTAATTCCATGTCTAAACCAACATTTCATACGTAGTTTGTGATCATCAAATAAAAAGATATGTGCATCTTCAAACACATGGCAATACTATGTATACTGTTTGACTATAAGATTTAAAAGAACAAGTAACTCATTCTTGATACCAGTACCCCATGTCTCTCCAAACCTCTGATTTCTCATCTGAAAATAGGGATAATGCCAGCTGTGCCTCATGGGTTATTGTAAGGATTAAATGAACTAAAGTTCATTTTCTAGTTTCAGATAATAAGCACCACCTATATCATTAAATCTCTACCCTATCCAGATACTTAACACTGAAGTACAAGAGCCACCAGAGGAGCCCCTAGAGTCACCAGAGGAGTTTAAAGGTCACAGGCTTACCCTGCAAACATGCTAATTTAAATGGACTGGGATAGAGTTTGTTTAAAAGTTTGAGTTTCAGGTTATTTCCACATGGAACCAGATTGGAAAACTCAAGATTTAGATTCTAATACTCAGATTTAGTAGTCAGGGGTAGGTTAGGAAATATGTAGTTTTTCACAGGTACCTTACAAAAATTCTTACAATCAAGCAGTATAAGAAACTGATCTAATAAATATAACAAAGCATTAAAAGCATTCATCATAGGAACTAGCACAAAGTAAGCGTTCAGTGGCAAAATAGAAAACAATTTTATACTATGTATAAATTATGTTTATAACTATGTATACATATGTGTGCACATATATATATATATATAGAGAGAGAGAGAGATAAAGAATATGGATTAATCTAGGCAGGGATCTGCCTAGATTCATGTGTTTGAAATGAATCCACAATCATAAACTATTTAATGTAGTTAATGAGTAACAGGTTTTATCTTTATGACATCTATGTTCCAACTGCATTTTAACAAGTAGAGTTGAAAAGTATGTTAAAAATATATAATAGAATACAAGTTTCTTTACGTTTTTATAACTTTCCATAAAGGAAAAATGTGATCTGAATAAGTCTGGTATAAATTTTGAGAAGGAGGGAAGGAAGAAGAGTGGGCAGGAGGAAGAAGGGACAGAAAAGAAAATAAGTCACAGAAACATTGGCCCTGGGTAGTGACGAGGGGAGTATGTAAGGAACTTAAACACTTCTGTTCTCTTTGTCTCCAGATGCGGTAAGCGCTAGCATTTACCAACTGGCCGTGTGCCAGGTATCCACACCCACAGACTCCGTCAGTGCCATCTACAACCCACACAGCTCACAACCTGCACAAAACACAGCGGGACTTCTCTCTCAGAGTCAGAGGCTTGGCCACTGGGCCCCGAGGCCAGCTCCTGTGACGAGAGCACAGAAAACAGGCCCCCTGCGGCAGGGCCCTCAGTGAGGCGGTCCTCTGTACAGTGTCTGCTGCAGCTTTGGGAAGGCGGGGCCAGAGTTCCTGCCTGCACTGCCTCTGGAGACACAGTGCCTCCACCAATCTCTACTCAACAGGTAAACAGCAGGGCCCTCTCAGGTTCAGAGACTATCGCCAAGGGAATTTAGAAACTTCTGAGGAGGGAGCTCTGGGAATGAAGTCTTTATTAAAATGGCCAGTCAGTCCTCAGGGTGAAATATGATGAAAACTGTAAAATACCTTCCTCCACAACAAAGTGGACCCACCTGAGAGACACTCTGGGAAAGACAAGTTGAGTGACTCAGACTGTACACAGGCAGGAATTTTCAGTAGAGTGGTGAAAGTGAAAGTGAAGTCGCTCAGCCCTGTCTGACTCTTTGTGACCTCATGGACTATAGCCTATCAGGGTCCTCTGTCCATGGGATTCTCCAGGCAAGAATACTGGAGTGGGTTGCCATTTCGAGTAGAGTGGTACAGATTCCCAAAACACTGCTGGGTAGGATGTATCTATTAGCTTTCAGGAATATTTTGGCTGTCATAGATCAAGTCAAGCATGATCATAAAGACCGATGGAAGGACTCACCAACTGGAATTCTATGGGTTAAGAAGGAAAGGAATGTAGAAAACTAGCCAGAAAGAACTCAAATGCTCCAGAAGACCAGCAGCAACAATTCTGCTGAGGCAGCAGACCAGGCCCTCAGCCTTCTGTCTGCAGTGACAGCCAATAGCCTTGACCCAGAGGTGCCTGGCTGTGGGCACCACTGGGCATAAAAACTGAAGAATGATTTGCAGAACAACTCTTAAGTATTAAGTATCCCAGGAAGCAGAGGGCAAACACGAGATGAAGAGAAACAGGAGGAGGAAGAACCCTTTTGAAAAATGTCCTCCATAATAGTCCCAGTAGGTATTTAATTTCTATTTTTTCCCTTTTTCTGTGAATTCACAAAGGCCAAATCTTCCAGTCAAATTAGAGTGCAGTAAAGCATTAAGTCAGCATTCAACAGGTTTAATTACTGTGTAAATGAAAGAAATTATTATTCATTCATGACATTTACTTCAGATCCAATGCTAGCTGCTTTTATGTAAAGTTGAGGGTGAGGGGAGTAAAACTCAGATGGGGAGAAAAGAACAAGAACTAGGATATATAATTACAGCTGTATTTCTTTGCCAAGTATTACTGAGCCTAAACAAAAAAGTGCTTGTTTGCTCTCTTGAGAAAAAGCATGTGATCCATCAATGGTGGCTCTAAAGAAAGCCTCCCCTTTCCTGACACACGGCCAGGCTTGATAGGTAGACCAATATTTGAAAAGCCAATAACGGGGCTTATTAAGGCCACAAAGCCTGGTGGAGCCCATTGTGGTTCAACAGTCCAGAACTCTGGGAACAATCCTAGCAGTCAGGCCCTACAAGATAATGGATGTCCCCCTGCACCAGAAGAGAAAAAGGGCCAGTTGATGCTATCAGGAAAACCAAACAATGAGTCTTTTTTAATTTCCACTGAGCTTAAACAGCTCGCACAAGCAGAAAAGACACACACACACACACGCACGCACATGCACAAAACCCTAAACTAAATCACATGTGGAATTTATTTTTCATTCTCATCTGTCTGCCTGGTGGAAGAGATTCAAGAGAGGGTGCCTGGGGAACTACTTCAAAACAGGGAGAAATATCTGTCTGCAAATCAGCAACCACTGAATGGGAGATAATCTGTCACCTGAATTGTTAACCCTCCATGGTTTTATCAGAACACAGTTATTACAGACTATAATCCCACTGAAATGCTGTAGGTTTTCCAAAGAACACTCCGAACAAAGTCAAACGCCTAATCAAAACATATCATCTTCCTACTCCAACATATCCACACAGGCAAGAGAACACACACAAACACACACAGGGATATTTTTGGAACCAGTTATTCTCAAATCTTTCCTAAACCTCCAACCACTACCATTCAGTTACTACAAATACTACAGCAGTCAGGAATTGGCAGTAACAATCTCAGTTTGTTTTAAAACCTGAGGCCACACAAGTTGTGGACAAGAAATTATTGTAGAACAATTTAGACAGATTTAAAGGACCAAGCACAAATCTGAGAAGTAATAATAATGAAGCTGTGATTGTTAAGGCTGAAGGTTTACTTGTTGGCTTAAAAGACTAACTGAATAAACTGAGCTGTTGAAAAAAATAAAACAACGTTTGCAGATACCTTAAATATTTCCTGAGACTAAATACCTTTATTGGACTTAAAGCTTTCTGCTAATTTCAGTTTCAGTGTCTCAATTTCCACTGGCAAGGATCTAACATGTATTTTAGGATAAAGGAAACAGCAATTATCTGCATAAAAAAGTATTTGAGTCTAAAGAGAAAATTGTTTATGCATTATTATTGTTAACAATTACTGAGAACTGCAGCAATGTTATTTAGACAAACCATTGTTATGTATTAAACCTTGACTGAGTCAGAATAAAGTAAAGGGCTTGATGTTCAGTCAATACGCTAGTAGAGACCCAGATTCTTTCAATTTCTGACTTCTCAATTTTAAATTGTGAATGGTACAAAGAAATACCAGTGAAAGCCTGATTAATAAATCTCTCAATTCTTCCTCCAATGTATTCTTGAAGCTCAATGCAGGATCATGGCTATGATTACCACAAGCTCGGTTTTCCTGGGGCCTGAGGCGGGTAGCATTATGGTTTCTATCTGTACACTGCCTAAGCCCTTGTCTCCTTTAAAGCTCTGATTTTTCTCACGGTTACTGTTTCAGGTTTTATAAGACTTTTATTCTACCAGGGAGTATTTCCTACTACTGCATTCTGAATTCGGCCTTATAAGATATCATCTTCCTTTCCCCACTTTTAGAAAAAGAAAATAAAATCAGAATTCTTATATATATATATCCCCTCATAGCAGGTGGGATCTTAAGTTCCCCGACCAAGGATCAAACCCACGCCCTCTGCATTGGAAGCATGGAGTTTTAACCACTGGACTGCTAGGGAAGCCCCTAAAATATATTTTTTAAACCTTATTATTGTTTTTGGTGCCTCAAAACCTTTTCTTCATTCTTTGGTAACCACACTTCAAGTTTCCTTTGAAGAATTAACCCCGCCTACCTCAGGCTTCCAGCAGTTTGGGGAAGGCTGAGAGGGTCACGAGAGTCACACCACCACAGGGTGCGGTCATCACACAGATTCAGTCACAAGTAACTGATTTAAGATTGGCCACGTGACCGACGTCAGACCACAGAGGAGTAGCAGCATGATTCTTGTTGGAAAGGACAAGAGTGAGGGTCACTCTCCCAGGGTTGCTGAGCTGGCAGAACATGAGTTAGTCGTCTCTGCTTCTACCCCACAGAAGCTAACACAAAGGAAGCCCTGCTGAAGGATGGAGGCAGGTTTCCAACCACTGAGCTCCTGAAATTCAGATGCTTTCAGCTCAGTTTACCCCTTAGCTCTGTGATTCTTAAACTCATAAAAGTTTGAATTGGAGTTAAGGTGCAGAGATATGTCAACAATTTATGTTAAAGGTAGTACTGCCTTTTTAATCCTGTTCTACAGCTCTGGTGTAACCACACTTCTTTTCAACCATCCCAAACTTCCTCCAGGTATCATCTTCAAAAAGCCTTCCTGGGTGACTGTTCCAAATACATTCAGAGGCACAAAGGCTGATAATCCCTCAACTCTAGCTCAAATATAACTATGCAACAGGTCAGGTACTCTCATATATGACCTACTCATTCATTATATATCACCTGCTCTTTTTATTCTTATATAGCCATGCAGTCTGTGAAGCTTCCACAAGGATTTATATTATATTGTATAATATTATGCACAGATTTAGACTCAGATCTGAGTTTAACCTCACCCTTTCACTGGCTTCTTTGAATTCTGCTTCTCACATCTTTAATGTTAGGCTAGTAATATTATTTTTCCCAACTTTAGTAAGATGTAAATGTCGTATGGCATTGTATCAATTTCAGGTATATGGGCTGATTTGATATACTTGTATATTGCAAAATGAGTACATATTATCGGCTGTAAATGATAGCTGTGATAACAAAGTTACATAACTTGTGAATGTAAGTGATACTTCTGGTGGTGGTGATGTCTCTTATGTTCCCATCAGCAGATCTGTGAATGAGCTGAGAGGTGGAGGGAACTACCAGTCATCACTTGCTCCTTGAGTTCCTGTGCTCCTTTCCCACATGAACACAGTCATTGAGTGATATGATGGACAAGAGCATCACCAAAAATGCCAGGATGAGGATATGACCAGTGGGCAAATATGAGATTTCCAGGCTATGGAATAAAAGGATTTCCATATCTGATATTTTTATCTAATTGAGTCTTTCCCATTTGTGAGGGGAGGCCTTGTATAGGTAAATATAATATATAAAAACAACATTATAGGTATGTCACAGAAGAGCCATGTTCTTCACTTAGATACCCAACAAGCTACTTTAAAACAAAGAAAAATGTGTTTTAGTGTAGAAAATATTCAGGTATCAAGATAAACTCTGTATTTTACAATGTAATTTTGGGGGGAAAAAACAGCTTATTTTTCATCCCCAGTTTCTAATATTTTTAAAGTAAAGAGTTGGATTGGATAAGTTCCAAGGTCTCTCTCAGCTCTACAATAATGTTTTTTAAAAAAGATTTTCAGAGCATATTTAGGTTTACAGTCAAACCGGGAGGAAGGCACAGAGAATCCCCATATTCTTCCTGTTCCCAAACATGCACAGCCTCCCCCATACACTCTGGAAATGGTACCTTAAAAAAATACCAAAGATGCACCTCCAATGACACACCACAATCGCCTGAAATTCTAGAATAACTTTTAACTTCCTAATGGTTTAGATTATCATATGACATGGCATTTAATTTCCTATTACATTTCAATTCATCTAAGCTCCCATAAACACATCTAAAGTTTACTGAATGAACAGCACATACTTGTTTTCCAAATGTGTTAACAATGGTCTATTTCCTGGAATGTTTTAAGGAAGTTCTCATCCAAGGGCTACCTACTGGAGAGACCATTTGAGATACAGTGACAACCAGCTAGCTCATCTGTTTCCATCAGGTTGGTTTTCCATTAGGGAGCCACTCCTGTCAGGATTCTGAAAGAACATTGGGATGGATGGAGCAATCCTGGGGATCATTCCTCATTCAGAGAAAGGCCCACAGGAAAAACAAAATGTTTAATTCACATTGCTGCGGCCCACATCTGTCTTCCATCTGACCTTTCTGAAGTGCTTTCCTACACTATCACCTCAGCAGGTCTCCCTGGACCTCAAATCACTTCACTAAAAGCACAAATAAAATTAAACTCTACTGTTCAGTGATGGGAAATGAAGGAACTAAGAGGTCCCTGTACTGACCCCTCCAGGAAGGTCAGGACAGACCTGTGTGCACAAGACACTGCACTTCCAGCTCTCTGCACCAGTTTCCCATCATTCCTATCAATTAATGACTTTTATGTTAATTAAACACAAGATTTCTTGTCACTTCACAAGATCCCATATGTCCTCTTCCCACTGCCCAGTACTACTTCTACTGACTTAAGCTCAGCTCTACTCTCTCAGCCTTACATCTCTATAAATATGGCCCCCAGCAGGAAGAGCTAACACTCCTATGGAGCCAATGTGCCAGGCACCACCATAAGCAAATACCTTTCCAGAGGTTATCTCTTCTAATCCTCACCAACCAGCCCTAAGAAGTAAATACGTTACTACTTCACAGGTGAGGAAACTGACACACAAGGAGGTAAAGTGGCATGCACAAACTGTTCACTGCAGTCTTCTATTTATCTTTTGTAAATTACCTTTCTTCTAAACACAGATTTACTCATTTTCCCACTGTGTACATAGTGACCAGCTACATACATCTAGAAGGCAATAACAGCTGTCAGGAGAACATCTCAAGACTCAAAACAGAACCAATTCATGGAACCGTGAGTCTTGGTTGTATTCACAACTTAAATGACCAGCCAGTCACATACAAAAAAACCCTCCCTCTGTCTTTTCCCCTCAAACATTTATTAAAAACTATTATGTGTCAGATAGAAGGCTAGAAGCTGTCTGTTCTCTAGTAGCTACTCTGAGGTGCTGAATTTATCATTTTGGATCCATGATTTCAATAGCTTTCTACCTCAACTAGAATTCTGCACATAATAAATGAATCTGATCCTCAACATCTCCTCAGACGCTTAGTGTGTATTTTTGTTTTCAATCAGGTTTACTAAGGCAACACAGTTCAGTTCAGTTCAGTTGCTCAGTCGTGTCCGACTCTTTGCGATCCCATGAATCACAGCATGTCAGGCTTCCCTGTCCATCACCAACTCCCAGAGTTCACTCAGACTCACACCCATCAAGTCAGTAACGCCATCCAGCCATCTCAATCTCTGTCATCCCTTCTCCTGTCCCCAATCCCTCCCAGCATCAGAGTCTTTTCCAATGAGTCAACTCTTCCCATGAGGTGGCCAAAGTACTGGAGCTTCAGCTTTAGCATCATTCCTTCCAAAGAAATCCCAGAGTTGATCTCCTTCAGAATGGACTGGTTGGATCTCCTTGCAGTCCAAGNGAACTGACTCATTAGAAAAGACCCTGATGCTGGGAAAGATTGAAGGCAGGAGGAGAAGGGAATGACAGAAGATGATATGGCTGGATGGCATCACCGACTCAGTGGACATGGGTTAGGGTAGACTCCAGGAGTTGGTGATGGACAGGGAGGCCTGGCGTCCTTCAGTCCATGGGGTTGCAAAGAGTGGGACACAACTGAGCGACTGAACTGTCACAAAATCACTAATTCACACTGTTAGATGTGCCCACCCTTGGCCTCCCCTCCTTCCCCATCTCCCCTTCCCTTCTCTTCCCACTCTACACCACCTACACCCACAGACACACAATGTTGTTGAAACACCTGAAAACAGCTTCAAACTTTGACACTTTATCGATTTATTTCAGGACATCTCCTGAACTGGAGATCCAGGACATTCTCCTCTATAACTACAGTGTCATTAACATTCTCAAGAGTTTAATCTTGAGAATATGGTCCAATTTCTAAATTTTCCTAATTGTCCCCAAATGACCTTTATAGCATTTTCCTCAACCAAGGATCTGCTCGAAGCTCACACTCTGCTTTCCTGATTGTCATGTCTCTGTAGCTTCCTTTAATCTAGAACAGCCCTCCTAGCACCTATTCATTTTATCTAGTTTAACACATTTACAGATCCAATGTTCTATGATTGTCCTGTGAGCTGAATTACAGTGTCAAATTACTCTTTTATAAATAGCTATAAAATGTTTAATCTATCTGAGGGATATAATGGTGGGATGAGAAATGGCTTTATAATTTTATAGACTTAAAATCCTCAAGTGTTTTCATCTCAGGATTATCTCTGAGACCATAGGCACACAGTCCAAAAGCTGGCTCTGCAAAACTCCTCTCCAGACATTATATACCCAAATCTGACTGCCAAACCTACTGCCTTTATAACTCTATGATATAAGTCATTATATACAAAAGAATATTTTGTTTTTAAGACTGGGAAAGGGTTACCAGTATTTGAGTCAGAGGTAACACAAAATTAATCAAACAATTAACACATTATCTTGTTTAGTCATTGTGTCAGACTCTTTTCCAAGACCATGGACTGTAGCCCGCTAAACTCCTCTGTCCATGGGATTTCTCAGACAAGAATACTGGAGTGGGTTGCCATTTCCTTCTCTGGGGGATCTTCCCAACCCAAGGACTGAACCCAAGTCTCCCTCATCAGCAGGCAGATTCTCTCCCACCTAGCCACCAGGGAAGCCCTAACACATTACTGACCAGGGGATTTTTGCAGACTCTAACACCTATGGCATTAATATGTCTCTAGTTAACAACGTGTTAATTTGTTTCCCACGTTTAAATCAGAATCTCAAGCATGGCAGTGCACCAGAAAAATTACACTAAGAATTGAAAGGAATATGACTTAATCCACTAATAAGTGAGTCCTCACAGCCAATGCGGATAATTTTTCAGAACATATACAAAATAATAATGTTAATATAAATGAATATTTACTGTGCCTTACAGAAAACTTAGTTCTTCAAGAAAGAAGCACAGTCCTAGTCAAGGGGGAAGGTCTGGAGACCCTTAGAAATACTGGAAAGTGTGCAATGGCCTTAGGCCAAAACCAATAAAGTTCTGACCTGAAAACTGGCTTCAATGCCATGAATAGCCACAGTAGTGGGAAGGAAGAAGGCATTAGGATTATTTTTTCCAAATAAGCTTGACTCTCGATTTCCACACAGAACTACAACTAACAATTCCAGGTTATAGAAAACATTATTTGCAGGAAGCAAATCTAATTTAATTTTTTCACTGCTAACATAACACCTGTCATACAATAGGGGCTTGTCTGGTCCATTTACACATTCCTCTAACAAATACTGATTTACTGCCCTCACTGTATGCCAGGAAACATACTCTGTGCTGAGGATATTAACAGTGAATAACATCCTAAAGGTCCTGCTATCGCTGAACTGCAACTTTCAATAAGAAATAAAAAGCCTTAGAGTAAATGCATTTTGAAAGAGAATCATTTCAGATGGTTGTAAGTAATATTAAGGAACTCAAAGGGAAAATCACATAATGAAAAAGAAGCAAAGGGGCAAACAAGGATAGGTCATCTGAGAACATGACACTGAAGAGTTAAGGTCTGAACTGAGATCTAAGGGGGAAGATAAAACCTATCACATAAGAATAACTGACAGAGAAACCTGGGCCATGTGAACAAGCTAAGGAACTACAGATGGCTGATGGCAGATTCACAGCCTAGTGGGACAGGGGGCATGAAAGTAGGCAGGGGTCACTCATGACTTCAGAAGTCAAGACCAAGTGCTGAGATTTCATTCTGACTGAAATGAGGAGTCCTAGAGGATTGTGGACAGGAGAATGCTGAACTGTAACTGATGTTTCTAAAAGGTTTATCATATTGGCTGAAATGTGCAGAATGATAAAACCATCACCACAATGAAAATCAGTGAATCATATGCCTCAACCCCCTTATTTATGCCTTTAATTGTATTTCCAGGACTAAAAAGAGGCAGAAATACACAAGCACAGCACTGTGTAGGCAGTGTAAGAAATGAAGTAAACAGCTACTGGGTCTGGTTCTTCACCTCTATTCAAGGACACAGACAAGACTGAACAAGAGGGAAACAGCACACTGCACATGCTCCAAATGTATCTGGGGGTCACAGCAGCCAAACAGTGGAGCAAGAGACGCTAGCCTTGGCCACCCCTCCACCTCCCCCACCCAAATTACACACCACTTCATGGACAAAAGCAGTCTTCAGAGAGCCCAAGAACCCAATTAGGAACACAGTGGAGCAAAAAACAAAGCGAAATTGCAAGGAAAGGATAGCTGGGGAGGTGCGCTTGGCTGAGACATCAAGAGACAACTGGGAACAAAGAAGAAAAGCGAGAGCCACACACACAAAAGGTGCCACCATGGTCCCCAGTGGCCAACTCTGCAAAAATCACTGGCAGCCTTTAATGCTGAAGACTTCAACAGCCTCCACCACAGCAGCAGATTCCCAGAGAGGGAGGCAGCGCTGTGCCCCTCCCAGAAGGAGCTGCTGTTACACTTCCCCCAGGCTCACACAAAGGCACCTCCCACTGCTGCCACACATGCCTCCAACGGTAGAGTTTTAGGAGCTTCGCACAGAGCCGCACTTCAAAGCCAAGCTCCACAGCCAGGCCACATGTATCCATATCTCAGGCACCAGAGCCACCACCACTCTGTGCTAGCAGTTCCCCGGACCCCGGAGGTGCAGTGGTTCAGAAAATGTATGTGCTGCAGAAGCTGGCACCATGGCTTCTTCATTAGAAACTAGCACTGGGGCTGCCACAGAGCACCTGCAAGCTGAACCTGGCACAGAGAGGGCTGGTCTGCCCTGGAAGAAAGAGAGAGGAGAAGAGCTCCTCAGGACATTCCACCACTGAACGCCCCCAAAGAACTCACTGATACCACAGGTACCCACAGCCTTGCCAATGAAGACCACTCCTGTCTTCCTCAATGCTTGCCTCAGCTGACAGAGCTTCAAAAGAATCGCGCCACTGGGCTTTCCCCAAAGTCAGAACCGCCACACATCCCCACTCAGCAAGTGCCCAAACACACTCTCACAAGTGAAGACACTTCCCTACCAAACCAGTGCACAAGAATTGGAAGAGGCAATTGCTCCATCAAATGTACTAACATCAACACACTTTTGCTTGCTTCAAACACAAAACACACACACACAACAAAATCAAGGAAACATAACTACCAAACGAACACCACAATATCCCAGTAAGTGACACCCCTGAAATGGAGATCTGTGAATTGCAGAGAAGAATTTTTCAAAGTGCCCAGAGGAGAAAAGGGAATGAAAAAGAGTAAAGAAATCCTAAAAGGATCATGGGATACCCCAAAATGAGCACTATTCTCATTATGGCAGTCCCCAGAGGAACAGACAGACAGGGAAAGAGGTAGAAAGTTTATTTAAATAAATTATGGCTGAAAACTTCCGAAATGCTTTGAGAGGCACAAGCACCCAGGGGAAGAATAAATGGGTAAAAAGTCTGTAAGCAATCAAGGTTGTTATCAGTTTTAAACAGACTGTTATGTGGGCTTCCCAAGCGGTGCCAATGGTAAAGAATCTTAATCCTACGCCTACTAATGCAGGTAGATGTAAGAGGCATGGGATCGATCCCTGGGTCAGGAAGGTCGCTTGGAGGCGGGTATGGCAATCCGCTCCAATATTCTTGCCTGGAGTATCCCATGGACAGAGGAGCCCGACAGGCTGCGGTTCACAGGGCTGCACAAAGCTGGAGACAACTGAAGTGACCTAGCATGACGCATGGTAACCCCAAAACAAAAATCTAAAGGAGATACACAAAAAACAAAAAGAGAGGAATCAAAGCATACCACTATAGACAACTATGAAATGACAAAGGAAAACAGTAAGAGAAGAAGAAACAAAGGACCACCAAATTGTCAGAAAATAGTTAACAAGATGGCAATAGCAAATCTCTACCTCATAATTACTTTAAAGCTAAAACTGTTTAAATTTCCTGATCAAAAACACACAAGCAGATGAATAAATAAAAAACAAGGCACGACTACATGCTTCCAAGAAAAAACTAACTTTGGTTTTAAGGACACACATAAGCCAAAAGTAAGGGTATAAGAAAAGATATCCCATGCAAATGGCAACAGCAAAGAAGCAGCCAGCCATAGCTATACTTAACATCAGACAAAACAGACTTTAAATGTAAAACTGTGACAAGATTAAGAAGGTTATTATATAATGATACAGGGTATAATTCATCAGAAAGACATAACTATTGTAAACATATATGCACCCAACATGGGGGTATATAAATATATTAAACAAATATTAACAGATCTGAAGGCAGTAAAAATACAGCAACATAATAGTAGGAGAGTTAAATGTCCTACTTTTAATAAGAGAAAATTCATCCTGAAAGAAAGTATGGAAATACTGGACATTAGACCAAAGGAGCCTACCAGACATATATAAAACGTTCCACGCAACAGCACAGAATACACATTCCATGAGCACATGGAACTTTCTAAACAACAGATTTTATTATAGGGAACAACAATGGTCTTAACAAGATTATGAAGATTAAAATGATATCAAGTATCCTTGCTGACCATAATAGAAAACAGGAAAAAATTAACATTAGAAACTTGGAGAATTCACACACATGTGGAAATAAGCAACATACTACTAAACAACCAATGGCTCAAGGAAGAAATATTTTCCAACGCTAAAAAAAGGAGAAAATCCTATCATTCGTAACAAAATGGATGAATGTGGAGGGCATTATGCTATGTGAAATAAGCCAAACAGAGAAAGATAGACTTCGCATGCTATCACATACATGTGAATTTTTTTTTAAGTCAAATTTGAAGAAAAAGAAAGTACAATGGTGGCTGCCAAGGATTAGGGGCTAGAAGAAATGTTGGTCAAAGGGTACAATCTTTGTTGTATGATGAGGAAGGTTTGAGGATCTAATGCACAGCAGAGTGACTGCAGTTCGCAGCACGACTGTACATATGAAATTTGCTAAGAGTGGATATTAACCATATCAAGCTTCCCATCTCTCACATACACACACACAAAATTGTGTGAGGAGATATATGTGTTAACTTGATTGTGGTAACCATTTCACAATGTGAACGTATATCAAATCATCACACTATACAATTTAAGTATATACGATGCTACTTATCAATGATACCTCAGTAAAGCTGAAAAAAAATGTACCTGGGAACCTGTTCAATTCCTTCAGACATATGGCTGAATGAGAAATAGCTTAACTTTTAGCATGTCATTCGTTTTTCCTCTTAAGAAAAATGCCAGTAAAATCTTTTCCAAAATTTGATGTCACTAACTAGTGTCCATAATCACCTTCAGATTTTGGTTGCAGTAATGGTCTCACAGTGCTGACATGTGACACAGGCAGCCGAGCCCCTCCCAACCGCAGCTCCCAGATCATTCATCTGCCAAGGCCTACAGGCAACTATAGGCTGAGCACTGAAGAACTGATGCTTTCAAATTATGGTGCTGGAGAAGACACCCGAGAGTCCCTTGGTTTGCAAGTTCAAACCAGTCAATCCTAAAGGAAATCAGTCCTGAATATTCATTCAGAGGACTGTTGCTTAAGTTGAAGCTCCAATACTTTGGCCACCTGATGCGAAAAACTGACTCACTGGAAAAGACGCTGATGCTGGTAAAGACTGAAGGCAAAAGGGGAAAGGGGTGGCAGAGGAAGACATGGTTAGACAGAATCACTGGCTCAATGGACATGAATTTGAGCAAACTTCAGGAGACAGAGGAGGAGAGGAACCTGGTGTGCCACAGTCCAGGGGTTGCAGAGAGTCAGACATGACAGAGTGATTGAACAATAACAAGAGAAAACCAGAAAGAGTGTTAGAGCAGTGGGGTGGCTGGATTTCGAGAAAGTGTTGTTCAGTCTGAAGAAGAATGGAAAAGAGTCAACTAACACTTAGGGTAATTTCAGAAAAACTGTACCAGGAAGGGGAAATAACTTCCACAGATCACCTGCAAGGTACCAGGGTAAAGGGTCTATCCCAATTTGTATAAAAAGATCAACAAAAGTAAAACAATTTTTTTTAATAACATAATGGGGAAAAAAAAAAAAACTTCCGCACGTGTTCATGATCCTAAAAACTCCACTATCAGGAAATCTTTTACTAGAGTGAAACATTGAAGAAGCTATCAAAGTTTCCATAAACACTTTAGAACTTGAATTAATAAACATAAAGCTTCCCTTTTTGAAAAACACCTCTTTGAAAAGAAAAAACTGATAAAATAACACAATATGAATCAACATTAGGTCAAAATCCTTAGATTTTTAACCATATAATTATTTCTAAAAGTTCCCACAACTATAAAAAGCATGTCAAATCAGAGTCAACACATAAACTCCATAAAATGAAAGTACACTGCTTGACGCATCATAGTATTTTATAGTTAAATACATCTGTTCTTTGTTGTATTCCCAGAACCCTGGAGGAAGAAACACTGTCTTTGAATATACATTTCATACAGACAGAAACCTTTGGTGCATATATTTCTTCAATAATTCCTTTTAAAAATGTATATATGTATCACCTATATGTTTAATTTTGTTACTTCCTCCCAAACTATAGATTTATTTCCATAACATAATGACTTTGCCAAATATTAATAAAGCTAATAAACTCAGTTCAGTTCAGTCACTCAGTCATGTCTGACTCTCTGCGACCCCATGAATCACAGCACACTAGGCCTCCCTGTCCATCACCAATTCCCAGAGTTCACACAAACTCATGTCCATCAAGTCAGTGACGCCATCCAACCATCTCATCCTCTGTCGTCCCTTTCTCCTCCTGCCCCTAATCCCTCCCAGCATCAGGGTCTTTTCAAACGAGTCAACTCTTCGCATGAGGTGGCCAAAGTATTGGAGCTTCAGCTTCAGCATCAGTCCTTCCAATGAACACCCAGGACTGATCTCCTTTAGAATGGACTGGTTGGATCTTCTTGCAGTCCAAGGGACTCTCAAGAGTCTTCTCTAATATCATAGTTCAAAAGCATCAATTCTTCGGCACTCAGCTTTCTTCACAGTCCAACTCTCACATCCATCCATACATGATCACTGGAAAAACCACAGCCTTGACTAGACAGACCTTTTTTGGCAAAGCAATGTCTCTGCTTTTGAATATGCTATCTAGGTTGGTCATAGCTTTTCTTCCAAGGAGTAAGTGTCTTAATTTCATGGCTGCAGTCACCATCTGCAGTGATCTTGGAGCCCCAAAAAATAAAGTCTGGCACTGTTTCTCCATCTATTTCCCATGAAGTGATGGGACCGGATGCCACGATCTTCGTTTTCTGAATGTTGAGCTTTAAGCCAACTTTTTCACTCTCCTCTTTCACTTTCATCAAGAGGCTTTTTAGTTCCTTTTCACTTTCTGCCATAAGGGTGGTGTCATCTGCATATCTGAGGTTATTGATATTTCTCACGGCAATCTTGATTCCAGCTTATGCTTCCTCTAGCCCAGCGTTTCTCATGATGTAGTCTGCATAGAAGTTAAATAAGCAGGGTGACAATATACAGCCTTGACGTAGTCCTTTTCCTATTTGGAACCAGTCTGTTGTTCCATGTCCAGTTCTAACTGTTGCTTCTTGACCTGCATACAGATTTCTCAAGAGGCAGGTCAGGTGGTCTGGTATTCCCATCTCTTTCAGAATTTTCCACAGTTTATTGTGATCCACACAGTCAAAGGCTTTGGCATAGTCAATCAAGCAGAAATAGATGTTTTTCTGGAACTCTCTTGCTTTTTCGATGATCCAGCAGATGTTGGCAATACTCATGTAAATGCTTTTATATTCCTTAATAGATGTGGCCATTTGACAAAAAACACATAATCCTACACTAAGACTCATTAGTTCTTTGACCTACAAAGTGAAGATTTTTTTTTTTCATGCACATTCATACAATCTTTGCACACATTCAGTGCAGGGCACACTCCTTCAGATTCTAGAGGGCTATAGAATGCTTCCTATCACTGTAATTAACTCACTCTCAGGAACTTCAACAATTTGAAAATGAGAATGTAAAGCTACATCTACCACATCGTTTTCTATGGATTTTTCCTTCATGCCAAAAAAAAACTGACTCCATGTAAGTTCTCAACAAGGGAATAAATTGGCAAGTTATAATGAAAACCGAAAGGAATTGTGACAAATACTACATAGAAACATCAGAAAGAATGAGATGTGGGTAAGTGCAAAAAAGATAATATAAAAGCACGTAGAAATAATTATAAAAGTAAATAAAGGCACACAGTGGAAAAGCACAAGCAAAAACTAAAACTTATGCCAATGTTAGGATTACAATGGCTTTTTCCTAAGAAAAGGAAAAGTTAAGTAATGAATGAAAGAAAAGGTTTAAGTCCTGTTACACCACTGGTTTCCAACTACAGTCTACACTTTTGGCCACTACGTAGGATTCCAGGCTTACTGCCCTTTTGCAGACTGCAGGGGTTGGACTACACTGCTTTTTAGCTCCAAAATTCAAACAGTCTTTCCTTGTCATTAAATAGTAAATAAAGTCTTCCCTTGTTTCTTGCTGGATGACAGTCACTATGATAAAGTCCTCGAACATTATACCAAGAAAGAATCTGAGTATGTCCCCAAATTATACCCTGTCTAATTCTCTCTGAAGGCTTTCATCTCTGTCAAGGACAGGGCAAAACTGAGTCTTCCACTGGTTAAGTAAATGGCCGGGCCGCTGGGTTATCACATGCCAAGACCCCTCCTTTCTCTCTGACAGCTTGTTTGGTTCCCTGAGTGGTAAAAGAGGCTGAAGAGAAACAAACTCATTCATGTAATTTTTCTTCATTTTACCCGTGGGTGATGACTCCCACTGGTAAGCATTGCCTTGCTTCTGCCTTTTATTTTTCTCTCAGGCTCACACATAAATAAGATGCACACTCCAGAGGCCCAAAGAAAATACTCCATGTTTTTATGGATGCCCTGGAGCAAAAGAAGGAAAAGAAAGGAAAAGGAAAGGAAAAAAAAAAAAAAAAAAACCCGAAAACATAGCACACAAAGCCTTCCTTGTTCTTCTAATCTTTCTTAGACAAATTGTACGCTAGAGAAAGCTACAGCTGAGGATTTCAGGGTGGTGTTAAACACTACTTAAGTCCCATGAGAAGGGAGCCATGCATTCCCTTTAGTATTCACTGTGCTAAGCTTACTCAGCTTTCCTGAAAGATAATCTAACAGAGCAGTCAGAAGGAAAAAGCACAGATCAAGGTTACTTGCTCTTAGCTGCTTATATACCATTTCTTTCCTGCCCAGGAAAGAAAGCAAATAAAAATGTTCTTGGGACCAGTTCTCATGAAGTCTGTTATTCTGCCCTGCACAGAGACAGGCCAAACATCCATAGACCAATTCAATAAATTAAATTCAGACAATATATTCCTAAAACTTTGTTCTATGCCACAGACACATATACTCCAGGAAGACTAGGTTTCTTGCCCTCAAGGAACACCCAATCTCAGAACAAAACAACACAAACAGATATAACCCAGATTAATGTGAACAAATAGCTAAGCAAAAATAGAAACTCAAGATTAGCTTTATAAATGAAAGAAAAAGACGGTAAGTGCAAATGCTACCACCATAAACAATACAGAATAAACAACTCAGTACGTGCACATTTCAAATGGGAAAAACAGGAGGATGCGTATCATGATGGGTCTGACTAATCTCACACAGACTATCAGGGGCCCACTCATGCTCTAATGACTCCCAGTGTATCTTGTTAGAAGGAGATGCCATTTATTAATGCTTGCATTTTACTCTTTAAGTTTTTCCACAATTTATACACAAAACTGAGTTATTTCAAAACATGTGACACTCAAAGATCAGACTGACTTCACAACTCTCAAGCACTGATGATGGGTAATAAAGACAATGATGAGTATCATTTAGATGGCTGTAATGGAATATAAAAACCACAGGCAATAAACAGTACTCACTCATGAGATAAAAGCGATTATATTGATCATACCTATGTGCATTAAATACTAACATCAGATGTTAATTAACCTGAAGTCCTGAATAAAAAATTAAATATGAAATAAGGAAGAAAATCCATACTTACTTACAGAATAAAAATGAAATACATATCACCTGATTTTAGGTGAATATTAATTGACCTAATAGCAGGCCAACCATATATCTTTTATAATAAATGCTCTTTTAACTGACTTCTATTCAACTGACAAGCCAAATCAACTGATGGTCCTCATTTCCTTTGTGAAACATATTGAATGATTCATAGCCAATGAATGCCACTTTATAAAGCATCAATACATTATACACTAAGAGTAAATGGTTTGTTTCCATACCTGTTTCCAATAGTTATAGCCAATATTTAACTACATATTATTTAAAACAGGGAGGGTAAAAGGAAAATGAGCTATTACTTCCATAAAAATTAAGCTGGGAACTTCCCTGGTTGCTCAGTGGTAAAGAATCCGCCTGCCAGTGCAGGAGACATGGGTTCAATCCCTGGTCCAGGAGGATCTCACAGGCTGCAGAGCAACCAAGCCCGTGCACCACAACTGTTGAGTCTGTGCTCTAGGACCAGGGAACCACAACCACTGAGGCCACAGCCTGCAACTACTGAAACCTGTGTGCCTAGAGCCTGTGTTCCACAACTAGAGAAACCACTGCAATGAGAAGCCTGTGTACCACAACTAGTGAGCAGTCCCCATTCGCTGCAACTAGAGAAAAGCGTGCACAGCAATGAAGACCCAGCACAGTCAAAACTAAATAAATATTAATAAATAACTAAATATTTTAAAAATTAAGCTGAACACAGTAAAGGGGGCCTCCTTAAAAAGAAAAAAAAAAAAAAACTGTTCTGGAATTAAATGTGAGACAATCCTAAAAGACTGGGAGGAGGAACCAAAAAGGATTTTGCACTCAAGATTACTCACATATGTCTAAGTTATTTCAACAGTTTTAGGAAACCCTCATAGACAATTGTGGTCAATGCATTATGGATGTGGTTTATTCAAGGAAGAAGAGTTGGAATGCAAATCAGTGGAACCATTCTCTAACAGCTCTCATTGAACATTTTAAACTCCTGAGGATCTTTTTAAAAACTCACTGCCAAGGCTATACTTCAGATCAATTTAATCAGAATCTCTAGGGTTGATACCTGGACATCAATGTCTCTTTTTCAAAGCTCCCCCAGTAGTCCCAATATGCAGCCAACGCAAACAAGGATCTACATAAAAAGACTGGTTAGAGGGAGTATTGTCTTACCATAAAACAATGTTAAAGTATATGCTTTTTTTCTTTTAATGGTTTCAAGCTTTAGCAGTTTCTGTTTTGTAACTGCACTATGGGACTGATGATCTCAGGAATATGTATTCTACCAAAGAACAAAATATGTAAGCTGACTTACTTTGGCCTAACAAGTAAAATGAATGGGATTTAAATACCCTTCCTCACAAAGATCCATGGGTAAGAGCCATCAGTTTCAGAGGTTGAAACATCACTTCCATAATTTCCAGGAAGCTCTTCAGTCCTCCCTATGTAAAACTGATCTATCCTACACTTTCTATAATATTATGACATCCTGCAACTACTTTAAGTGTATATAATCACATTCTAGAAAAGCAGAGGAGTCAGTAAGTTCAAAAAATTGGGGGGAGGGGTGTGGTTACCCTGGGGAAGAAGGAGCTGGAGAGAAACTTAGTTTCAATGTGTATAGTAAAACCCTCTGATTTAGGAAGCCAAATTCATAAATTCACTTTCATTTATTCATGAAAAAAGCATACAGTAAACAACCGCTCTATACATATGGCTACTCCAAGTACTCTAAAACAATGCAAAAACAAAACAAAAATATCATCTGAAAAATAAAGCCAATATGAGCCCATATCCTTCTTCAATCCTACTGATACAACAGTAAAGCACAGTCTGTTAACAGGGAGCTGTCAGCGCCTGCTGAAGAGGAAGCTTACTTGTCCACTCAAGGGCAAAACCACCAATGAAAGTCACATTTGATGTACCATCTACACTTCAATTCCAAGTGGCTCAATTGCTAGCTATAGTCCTCCTCCTACTCATCAAATAATCTGGAATCAGGCTTTTGATTTAGATTAGTTGCATCTTTTATTTCCAAAGCACACCAGAAATAACACAGTCTTCAAATTTAACATTTGAAATGGGTTCTACTTACCTCCTTATACTTATTCAAAGAAAATAACTGTAATTGAAATCTTTGCACTGGAAAGGAAGCCCTTGGAACTTTTGAGCAGTTGCTCATCCTTAAGCATCTATGAATAGTCTTTCCATTAAACTCAGTCCACTCTAATGATGGAAAATAATTTACAGTGTAACGTGGTGTAAACATCAAGTGGTTCTCATGTCAAACAACAAGTTTTCCTCTAGCCAACAACAAACAAGGGCAGAGGAGACAAGCTCTGTCTGGTTCAAATTCTGAGGTCTTCCAAGTGAGAACGCTCCACAGCTATGTGTCTTCTCAAGTTTCCAAATGGTTTTGTGACACAAATTTATTGCTTTGCTCTAACAAAAGTTTACTGAGATAAAAGTCTATAAAATATTAATAAGGTACAGTCATCATGATTACATAAACTTCCAAACAGAGAGTGTAAATAAATTTCAAATTAACTCTGAAGTTAAAGACTGAGAGTACATAGTTTAAGCTTATTAGATATTGTATAAGGTTACAAGCAAGGCTGGCAAATATGGTCAAACAATACTTATTGTTCAGAGCAGCTGTTCAGAGGAACAC
This sequence comes from Neotragus moschatus, assembly GCA_006410615.1. Classification (NCBI taxonomy): domain Eukaryota; kingdom Metazoa; phylum Chordata; class Mammalia; order Artiodactyla; family Bovidae; genus Neotragus; species Neotragus moschatus. Next base: position 851,359 of record SJYA01003056.1, read on the forward strand.
TTCTCACTAAAGGAAAAAAAAGATCTCATTCTCTCCGCCTAATTCAATACCTCAATCGTAACTGAATATTTCAAGAAGAAAATCTATGTTCCCTACATTATGGTCTTTCTGGCTAAAGTACTTAACTATTTTTCACTGAGGCCAATAATAATTCTAATCTTGTTACCAAAATGCACTGTCAAAACTTCATGGCAAAAGAAAAACATTGTAAAGATAATGTTTTTTACAGATCTAGATCTTGAGAGAATAGCAATGAAGAGGGGGTGGAGTTTCAGGTTTGCAAGATAAGAAACAACAATGTGAATATACTCAACACTATTGAACTGTACACTTACACAATGGTGAAGATGGTAAATTTTATATAATATGCTCTTTACCATCATAAAATATTAAAAAACCCCAAAAACTTTGATGGATGAGCTCAATATCAGGTATAGGTAAGACAGGAAAGAATTACAGAATCTCAAGATAAAAATATTGAAATTACTAAGTCTAAACAAAAGAGAAAATATATACTAATGGGAAAAAAAAAAAAAAAAAAAAACACAGAATATCAGGGAGCTGTGGGATTGAAACAAAAGTTCTAAGAACTCAGTTCACAGCATCCAAGGATTGAAGGAGACAGGGCTAAAAAAATAAAAGGTACATGGTAAAACTTGCACAATTTGGCAAAAGACACAAAACTACAGATTCAAGTAGCAGAATAAGCCCGAAGCTATACCACACCAATACCCATCACAGTAAAAGGTTTGAAAACTAAAGACACAGAAAAATTCTAGAAATAGCCAGAGAGAAACAACACATAACTTACAGGGGAAAGAAGGACAGTGAATTTCTCATAAAAAACTATAGGCCGGAAAAAAGATTCAAGATCCATTTGATGGCTGAAAAGAATGTCAAGCCAGAATTGGATAGCAAGTAAAAATATTCCTGAGGAAGAACTGTGTACTAAAGACATTCTCAAATTAAAGAAAACTAAGAAAATGTGTTGTTGTACCTATCTTAGGTATAAAGGAAGTTCTCTTCTTAAAAAAAAAAAACAGGAAATGATAAAATAATTTCAAACTACCAGAAAGGTGACAAAGAAAAACGGAAAGAGCAAAAGAAATATACTTTCTCCTCTTGAGTTTCCCAAATCATGACTGATGGTTAAAGCGAATATTACAACTGTCTTGAGATGGTTCTAAATGCATGTTAGAGGAACTATTTAAGATAATTATAATATAAATGGGTGAGTATATTTTCAACAGTTTCAACAGAACTGTATATTTTGACAGTTCACTTGAGCTGATAGAAACCTGATCACAGGGGACTGTGATATAAACATACTGCAATAGCCAGAAAAACCACTAAAAATGGTGTACAGAAAATTGACAGAAAAGGAAGGGAAAAAAAAAAATAAAAACATTAAACAAAAAATTGGCACACTTATGCCTTATACACTAATAATTACAAGGAAATGAAATTTTAAATATCCAAATTAAATGACAGATTAGTAGAGTGCATTAAAAAACATGATCCAACTATATGCTATCTAAAGAGTTTCTTTAAATATCAAACTTAAGTATATGCAATGCAGAAAGTATAAACATGAAAGGATCTATCATAAAAACATTTGCCAAAAAGGAAATAACAGTGATGTATTAATATCAGATAAAATAGACGTTAGAGCACACAGAATTGCCAGGGACAGAGATGGAAGCCACATGATGATAAAAGGGTCCCTATACTGAGAAAACATAATTATCCTAAGTACACTTGAAAATATATGAAGCAAAAACTGACAGAACTGAAAGGAAGAAGTTGAATCACAATTATAATCAAAGACCTCAACCACCTCTTTGTCAACAACTGATAGAACAACTAAACAGAAAATCACACACAGAGATGAACTCAACATTAATCATAAGACCTACTTGACATGGCAGAACATTCTACTCAAAACAAAATACACATTCTTTTCAAGTGCCCAAGTAAACCATACTGAAACAGATCCATATGATGGGCCAGTAAACAAACCTCAGCAAATATACAAGAATTCAGATCCTACAAAGTGTGTTCTCAGAACACATTGGAATCAAACTAGGAAATGATAACAAAGGCAACCGAAAAATGTCCAGACATTTGGAAATGAAACCACACACCACTCAATAATTCATGTATCAAGAAGTTTCAAGCCGGGGGTGGGGGGGGAAGCATTAAACTGAATTATAATGAAAATAATACAACATTTCAAAAAGCAAAAAAAAATTCTTAGATTTAACACAAAGAGGAGGCCATATAATGAGAAAAAAAATCCATAAGTTGGACTGTACCAAAATTAATTTTTTTTTGTTCTGTAGAAGACTTTAAGAATTAAAAAAAAGATTTTAAACCTCATATCCAATAATGGATTAGCATCTAGAATACATTAAGAACTTTAAAAACTCAGCAGTAGAACTCAGAAATCTAGTTAAAAAAAGGCAAAAGATATTTAATGAGGAAGATGTATTTAACAAAAGAGGATACTCAGATGACCAGAAAGTACATGAAAGGACATCTGACATGATTAGTTATTAGCAAACTAAAAATTAAAACCACAGTGAGAGATCATTACACACACCAATAGGATGTGTAAAAATAAAAGCCAGTAAACCACCAAATGCTGTTGAAGATGCAGAGAAAACAGGTAACTCACACGACTGAACTGAAGAGAATGTATAATGATAAAGAAACAGTGAAAGCCAGTTCTGGTAGCCTCTTAAAAATTAAACGTAATACTCAAGAATTGCATTTCTTAGCATTTATCCTACAGAAAACTTATGTCTATATTCCAAAACATACATAGAAGTTATGTAGACAAATATTCACAGCAGTTCTATTTATATTAGAAAAAAACCTGGGAGCAGTGCAGACATCCCTCAACAGGAAAACGATTAAATGAGCTGTGGTGTGTCCATTCCTTGGAGTACTACTACTCAGAAACAGAAGGAACAACACAGAACAACTTGAAGGAATATCCAGAGAATCATGCCAAGTGAAAAAAGATAATCCCCCAAATGTTACATCGTATATGTTTTCATTTATATAATATTCATGAAATATCAAAACTTAAAAATTGAAGAAAAAATTATTGGTTGCCAGGACTTAATGATTAGAGGTATGGGGGCAGGGCAAGTGCTGTGTCTATGAAAGACCAAGAGGAACAATCCTTTTGGTGATGGAATTGTTCAATACTTTGACTATATTAACATTAATAGTCTGGTTGTGACATTGTACAACAGTTTCATAAAGTGTTGCCATTGGGGAAACTACTTAAAAGGCACATGGTATCACTGTATTATTTTTTACAACTGCATATGAATCTACTATATCTCAAAAAGTTTACTTTTTAAAAAGTATATTAGGTGATACTCTTCCCAATTGAATAGATGAAAAATTACTTTTATCAAGTTTCTATATGTTGCCCAAGATCACTACCACTAGTAAATGGTAGATGCAGAAATCAAACTCATGTTTACTAGACTCCCCAGAAAAGTCACAGCTTTACTTAATACATTTAGGAAGTGAGCACCTGTTATGCGTTGCGATTAATAGATACCAAAAAAGTGACAACATAGTTCAGTACTCTAGGGTCTTATGGTATAGAGGACATAGACTCTGGAGTAAATAATTACAATAAAATATATTATGTATATACAGGCCAGTGCTAGCATTGCGAGGGGCATCAAGTGAGGATTCTTCAATGGGAGAGGACAGTCATTAACAAGCAAGGGGTTAATGGACACAGACTGACCTTTTAACAAGATCACTCTAGACACATCTTAGAGTACTGGAAGGCATCATGAACATCTTGGAGATAAACTAGGAGACTCCTCTAATAAGCCAGCTGGGAGATAGTAAAAACAGATCTAAGATGGGCCCTTGAACACAGATGAACAGCAAGATATGGTAGTAAATGGGAAGAAGATAACGTTTGGTTGTGGAAGAGGAAATGAACTGCATTTTCACACTCTAGAGATGCTTCATCTGAGGTTTCTTCTGAACTTGAAGGCAGATGTCTAACTGGTCAATGAAATATATGCCTCTGAAGAAAGAGATTAGACTAGTAAAATAGGTTTTGGAATAATCAGTTATTAAACATAGAAAAATATATGAAAATAGTAAATATTCCAAGAGAATGTATAGAAAGAGAAGGAGGCAAGGAGTAGGATGAACTTAATTCAAGTAAGCAATATTTTGGAAGGAACGATAGCTTGGTATTGACCAAATTTAAGAAAGAGATTACTCAAAAATAATTTAGACAGAGTTAGTAGCATCGATGTATATATACTTTCGTGTGAATAACAGATAGCTGTTGAGAAGCTGCCATATAACACAGGGAACCCAGCCTGCTGCTCTGTTATGACCCAGAAGGGTAGGACAGGAGAAGGGAGGGAGGCTGAAAAGGGAGGGGATATATGTCTAATTATGACTGATTTGCACTGTTGTACAGCAGAAACCAACACAACACTGGAAAGCAATTTTTCTCCAATTAAAAAAATAATAATTTAAACGGAAAAACAGAAGTGGGCATGTGCATGCAGTGGTAGATAAAAAGATGTTTGTGTTACTATACATATATTTTTAATTTTAGAAAGCGGTCAGAGTCCTGATTATCACAAAGAAATGTTTTTCTGTGCCAATGTTTTTGGTGATGTATACGTGAATTTCTTAATTTTTCTTGACTGATTGAATAATTTTCCTAAATATAAAACAATTGGCTGGCCATCAAAAATACTCTGCAATGTATTTTTATCCAATAATTAAACATTTATATCAATACATGTGGTCAGTATTTGAAAACGGACTTTTTCTTTTTTGCCTTTTTAAAATACTGGAGGAAATTCAAAATTAGTAACCCTTTAAGAGAATGGCTCTTAGGAAGAATACAGAAAATAATAGTTTTAATTTGGTTTTAAGCATCTCTGTCCCTGGGTTTACACTAAAGTCTTTCATCTATCCAAATGAAACTAATCTCATTTTGAATTCTGGGAAAAAATGTGAGTATAAAAACCAAATCATTGTGAAGGAACAAAAGAAAAGAGGTTCTGTTGAGAATCACAGAAATCTAGTGCATCAATAAGCAGGCTGAAAACAAGACAGATTTTTCTGTTTCTCATATTCCCCCTATTCTAATATAAACAGGATATCCTCCAATTAGCTATGGAGTCTTAGATTATTTAGTTTTACATTACATGCATGCCTTGGTATATGAATGCAATCCCTCGTTTTGTTGCTATAGGAATAGTAAGGTAGTTATTCAAATAAAGCAATTAATTTAATGTCCTCATTTTCTTTTTTACGAAGATCATTTCTTGAGATATTTTCCAGCTTTTAACATTAGTTTACTTTCATTCCTTACCTCTGAGCTTCAGGTTTCTATGGCAGAACATTTAAGGTCAAAGGAAAAGGTTATAGAGGTAGAGTACACTTTCAATTAATCAAAATTCATAACAACAAACAATAGGTAATGGGCTGCTCAAAGGAAAGTAATCTAGTGAGGAAAAAACTAACCCCCAAACCACAATGACAACCTATCCTGACCCTATGCACAAAGATAATATTTCAGTCATAACAGGTTTAATAGTTAACAATGAAAATATGTCTAAAATGGAAAATGAATTTCTTAAATAAAAATCCTATACTTTGACTATGGGTAAAGAACAAGTAATTTCATTGTCACAAAAACAGAGCAGAAACAAACCTACACAGAAAATAACAATGTGGAGAAACATACCCCAAAGTGTACTAATGTCAATTAAACTAGAAAAACGGAAGAATTTTTCAACATGCTTATATATATGCAGTCATAAAGATTATGACAAAAACCATCATAATTTTCCATCTTGCCATATCACGATTCCATTCTCTAGGGTCTCAGCTTAATTCTACAGTGTTTTCAAGAAACAAAGCAAAAAAGATTACAAAAGTGAGGCATTTTAGGATGCCCCTGGAAACCTCATTACTAACCCAATAAATTCCCAAAAGAAGTGATATATACAGATACAGAACCGAAACGATGGCCAACAGCTTCAGGTAAGTTTAGATGTGTTAGGAAGTACATACTTTTTTCCTTAAAGCCTAGTCATGATGTATTAAAACAGTGTACTGTAATGGTGAAATTTCAGATGCAGCCAAAGTTCACTGACTCCCTAAAATATAACCCCTCAAAATAGAGTAAAAAGATAATCTCATCAACAGCCAAAATGATGGGGATGCTTTCTGTACCCAAATCACATTTGAACAACAAAGAGCAAAGCTCTTCTACACACGAATGAGCAAAGTCAATTAACTGAAAGAAAAAATACAAATAAAAACTTCTGATTAAGCAAACCACAGGTAACAGGAAGGGTCTGTCAATTCCTTTCCTAAGCAAAAATGCATCAAGTTTCATAGCAAATATTCCTCTTGAAAATTCTCTATTCAATCTAAAGAAGTATAGCCTGTCTTTCCTGTTTACAGTTTCATTATTTTTCTTCTTTAAACACTAAATAATGCCTCTGGAAGGGAATGCGAACTCCTTCCTCTTGGTCAGCGGCAAGGTCAGACAGCAAGCATAGAGCCTGCATTTCATCCAGGAATCATTAAAGCAGAGGACAGGCATTCACAAATAATGCTTCTAGGTTCATCTGCTTCCCTGAATAGCCAGAGGAGCTCAACAACATGAGAAGCCTGGAGGGAGATGGCAGGTTTCCCTTGGGAAGAGAAAACATATTGACTTACCTTCTCTGCATACTTGAACTTAACATAGAACCAGCTTGACTTGATCATTGTCTCACCTCCTGCTCTCAGAGGAAAAGGAGACAGGAAAAAAATAAAAATAAAAAGAGGAACAGAAAAAACAAAAACAGTAGAGTGCTGAAGAAAAAGCCGCTTTTCAGCAAAGGCTTCTTCCAGATGCTGAGTCTTCCAAAGGATGACATGTACTCAAGGGGGAGCCGAAGGCAAAGACACAGGAAAATGCACTACTAATCTGGCCTCCTTCCGCCTAATGTTCCTATACACCTTCCCTTGGCGCCTACGCCTACAGCCTACAGCGTGGCGATCTCGCTCCGGAAACTGCACTCCAGGACTGCCTTGCTGAGCTGTCTGCCTCTCCCTCCTCTCTCTCTCCCTCTGGGTTGCTCTCTTGGCTGGCTGACAGGAGAACTCCTCAAATGGGCTTCAGCCGCCTTCATCACAAATGGCACATGTCAGTAAAGGCAGGAGGCAGGTCCTGGCCCCAGCCCCCTCCCAGAAGGGCAACTCCTCCTCCTACCCCTACCCCCAGGGATGAATAACAAATTCCAGAACTTCCCCTCCGGACACAGATTAACACCTGGCCAAACATTATTCTGACAAGAGCCAGAGTTTAGAGAAAGGACCCTGCCACAGCTTTAACCTCATGATCTCCTTAACAAGATCAGGTGGTGACCCTTCTCCATGCCTACAGAAGGTTACAACACTGAAAACAGCCCAGTCTTTTTTAGCAAGAAGTGAGTGAGAACCCGTTTTAAATTCCCCAGCTGAAACAACATCTTTCAATCCTGTGTAGTCAGAGAAAGAGAAACTAGAACAGCCTTCTCTTGCCATTCCCTGTTACTTCTATTAAACTAGCTGCCAAAGCAGCTCCTGGTATTCAGCCTTAAGAACTAACAGCTTGGTAAAATGACTGGCACTTACACATGCATTCCTTTCCCTCACAGAAATGAATGTAAAGATAGTGTTTTTATTTTTGTTTCACTACTATTAACTAAACTTTTCAAGATTTCAAGAAAAGCTGTGAAATAGAATGATGGCGCTGACTTAACAAGATGCCAGAGATGGAATGGAGAAAGAGAAGTGAAACGCGGGCACATGGCTTCAGCATACGTGAAGGGGAGACAGCTGCGCATTGCCCTAGTGAGGCAACCAGGCACCTAGAAAACAGTGATTCGCAAATATTTAATTATATGGTGTGGCCCTCGTCCCTATTCTCCATACCCCTACTGGGATCGCTACCCCAAGTAATAACAATTGATAATATTTATTAAATACAAAATAATTAAGGTTAATCTGGATTTTAAAATAAACTCTACAGGATTCTCTAAACTACAAAAGGCCATCTGCACGTCATCCCTACAGACCCTTCTTTTGAGGCATGTCAAGATTTTCCACGGTCAAGGTTTTTGAGGGTATAATGTTGGTTGAGAACTAAATATCATTTACTACGTATCTTCTGAGCACCAAAGAAATGATGCTTTCGAACTGTGGTGCTGGAGAAGACTCCTCTGAGAGTTCCTTAGACTGCAAGATGGGGAATCCAGTCAATCCTAAAGGAAATCAACCCTGAATATTCATTGAAAGGACTGATGCTGAAGCTCCAATACTTTGGCTGCCTAATGCGAAGAGCCACCTCACTAGAAAAGACCCTAATGCTGGGAAANCACAAATAATGCTTCTAGGTTCATCTGCTTCCCTGAATAGCCAGAGGAGCTCAACAACATGAGAAGCCTGGAGGGAGATGGCAGGTTTCCCTTGGGAAGAGAAAACATATTGACTTACCTTCTCTGCATACTTGAACTTAACATAGAACCAGCTTGACTTGATCATTGTCTCACCTCCTGCTCTCAGAGGAAAAGGAGACAGGAAAAAAATAAAAATAAAAAGAGGAACAGAAAAAACAAAAACAGTAGAGTGCTGAAGAAAAAGCCGCTTTTCAGCAAAGGCTTCTTCCAGATGCTGAGTCTTCCAAAGGATGACATGTACTCAAGGGGGAGCCGAAGGCAAAGACACAGGAAAATGCACTACTAATCTGGCCTCCTTCCGCCTAATGTTCCTATACACCTTCCCTTGGCGCCTACGCCTACAGCCTACAGCGTGGCGATCTCGCTCCGGAAACTGCACTCCAGGACTGCCTTGCTGAGCTGTCTGCCTCTCCCTCCTCTCTCTCTCCCTCTGGGTTGCTCTCTTGGCTGGCTGACAGGAGAACTCCTCAAATGGGCTTCAGCCGCCTTCATCACAAATGGCACATGTCAGTAAAGGCAGGAGGCAGGTCCTGGCCCCAGCCCCCTCCCAGAAGGGCAACTCCTCCTCCTACCCCTACCCCCAGGGATGAATAACAAATTCCAGAACTTCCCCTCCGGACACAGATTAACACCTGGCCAAACATTATTCTGACAAGAGCCAGAGTTTAGAGAAAGGACCCTGCCACAGCTTTAACCTCATGATCTCCTTAACAAGATCAGGTGGTGACCCTTCTCCATGCCTACAGAAGGTTACAACACTGAAAACAGCCCAGTCTTTTTTAGCAAGAAGTGAGTGAGAACCCGTTTTAAATTCCCCAGCTGAAACAACATCTTTCAATCCTGTGTAGTCAGAGAAAGAGAAACTAGAACAGCCTTCTCTTGCCATTCCCTGTTACTTCTATTAAACTAGCTGCCAAAGCAGCTCCTGGTATTCAGCCTTAAGAACTAACAGCTTGGTAAAATGACTGGCACTTACACATGCATTCCTTTCCCTCACAGAAATGAATGTAAAGATAGTGTTTTTATTTTTGTTTCACTACTATTAACTAAACTTTTCAAGATTTCAAGAAAAGCTGTGAAATAGAATGATGGCGCTGACTTAACAAGATGCCAGAGATGGAATGGAGAAAGAGAAGTGAAACGCGGGCACATGGCTTCAGCATACGTGAAGGGGAGACAGCTGCGCATTGCCCTAGTGAGGCAACCAGGCACCTAGAAAACAGTGATTCGCAAATATTTAATTATATGGTGTGGCCCTCGTCCCTATTCTCCATACCCCTACTGGGATCGCTACCCCAAGTAATAACAATTGATAATATTTATTAAATACAAAATAATTAAGGTTAATCTGGATTTTAAAATAAACTCTACAGGATTCTCTAAACTACAAAAGGCCATCTGCACGTCATCCCTACAGACCCTTCTTTTGAGGCATGTCAAGATTTTCCACGGTCAAGGTTTTTGAGGGTATAATGTTGGTTGAGAACTAAATATCATTTACTACGTATCTTCTGAGCACCAAAGAAATGATGCTTTCGAACTGTGGTGCTGGAGAAGACTCCTCTGAGAGTTCCTTAGACTGCAAGATGGGGAATCCAGTCAATCCTAAAGGAAATCAACCCTGAATATTCATTGAAAGGACTGATGCTGAAGCTCCAATACTTTGGCTGCCTAATGCGAAGAGCCACCTCACTAGAAAAGACCCTAATGCTGGGAAAGATTGAGGGCAGGAGGAGAGGGGGCGACAGAGGATAAGATGGTTGGATGGCATCACCAACTCAATGGCTGTGAGTTTGAGCAAACTCTGGGAGACAGTGAAGCACCAGGAGGCCTGACACACTGTAGTCCATGGGGTCACAGAGTCAGACACGACTTAGCGACTAAACAACGTATCTTTATGGAAAGGGGATATGCTTTCATTTTTTAACCTGCTACTATACACCACTGGGCTAAGCAGTAGCTTCATTTTGGCTTTTAAAATAATAGGAGTGATTACCACTGGAGAAGGGAATGACTACTTACTCCACTGGGCTTCCCTGGTGGCTCAGAGGTTAAAGTGTCTGCCCGCAATGCGGGAGACCTGGGTTCAATCCCTGGGTCGGGAAGATCCCCTGGAGAAGGAAATGGCAACCCACTCCAGTATTCTTGCCTGGAGAATCCCATGGACAGAGGAGCCTGGTGGGCTACAGTCCACGGGGTGGCAAAGAGTTGGACGCGACTTCACACTCACACACACCTACTCCACTATTCCTGCTTGGAAAATTCTATGGACAGAGGAGCCTGGCGGCATATAGTCCATAGGGTCACAAAGAGTCAGACAAAATGTAAGATTAACACTTTCACACCACTGAAAAGCCCTCCCAAAACACTCTATAGTTACATCACAATAATTATAAATCTTTTCATATCTTTGAAGAAGTTTTTTCTACTACACACACTCTAACATTCTAATACTATTCCAGCAGAGCAGCTGCATAAGTCCAGAATAAAACTTGATGTTAAAATTGACAAGTGTGTCAAAACTCATCCTCTAAGATTCATGTACAATAAAGGATCTCTGTGGATTCTAATTTGAATTATTAAGGGTATAAACCACTTAGGAGGTGTGAGATGACGTAAATGAAGTTCATACCTGAAGGGCTTCTATTTCTTCTGAGGAAAAAAGGACTCATACTGGCCTCTCTCAAATCCCTGAATCTTTCTAGTATTCAGTAGCTCTTCTTTCTAGAACACTCCTTCTGTCTTTGGTGGCTCAGATGGTAAAGAATCTGCCTGCAATGCTGGAGACCTGGGTTTGATCCCTGGGTTGGAAAGATCCCCTGGAGGAGGGCAGGCAACCCACTCCAGTATTCCTGCATGGAGAATCCCCATGGACAGAGAATCCTGGCAGACAGTCAACAGTGTTGCGAAAAAGTTGGACATGACTGAGCAACTAAGCACATACAGTCACATCACCAACACATCAAACTCTCTCATCTTTCAGGCTGTTACTTAAGCTGTCATTTCCTCCAACAAGCTTTCCTTACCCTCAGCCTGAGTTTGGCTTGGGCACATCTGTAACATCCCGAACTTACCTCCTCTTGGCACTTACCATACAATATTCTTCTTGCTTACTTGCTTACTTACTGAAACTGCAGGTCTCCTGAGAACAAGTGACAGCCTCTAGCTTGGCATAGAGACTTGGCAGGGCTGACGCTAAGTCAGTACTGTCGGATAGGATGGAGGAAGGAGAACTTAGAACTTGGGCCACATGGCAAGAGTGGAGACAAAACAGTGCAGGGACAGCCCTTAGTGCCTTCTCTCTAAAACAGTTAGCTCTTGATACACGTTTGCTCTCCTTTAGCTTTGAGTGGGGAGGATTTGGAACTCCCACCACGCAGAGAAAGAAAGTGAACTCAGTAAATGCATTGATGGGCAACACTGAAGAAGCCAACAGCTGCCAAGGCCCAGTGATCTATATAATGACACCCAAACAGAGTTTTAATTCTCTTAAGTGGAACACAGACTCTCAAGAGGCCAGACAGCTGTCATGCTCCTGAGAGGAAATGGGCAGAAGGACAAGACCTTCAAGGAACTGAGGGTACTGCTGAGAGGAGTGGTGAGGGGATTACATATGTAATGCAGGCTGAGAAAGGAAGGAAGTGAGCCCAGAGGGGCTTGCAGACTAACAGAAGAGTGAACAGCATCACAGAAATGCAGGAGACATAAAGAGATGAGTGTTCGATACCTGGATCGGGAAGATGCCCTAGAGGAGGGTACAGCAACACACTCCAGTATTCTTGCCTGGAGAATCCCCTGGACAGAGAAGCCTGGTGGGCTATAGTCCAGTCACAAAGAGTTGAACACAACTGAAGTGACTTAGCACAATGAGCACACATACACAATATTTTTGAATGAATTTCTATTAACCATCCCTTTCGGAAACACCAAAAAATCATGTGCACACAAGAGTACAGCACCTGTATCCTGATAGACATCACATCTCCCAAGCTGAGAAACTACCTGAAGTAAATGCTACAAGGATGAAATCAATGAAACTCAGAAAGGTAAAGTGACATCACCAAGGTCTCACACCCAGGCTGTAGCTGACCTGGATCCATGAGATACCCTGGCTCCTCTGTCGAGCATCATCCTACTGCATGCAGGGCCACCCCTGAGAAAACTGGGAAGACTGTTATATAGCTCAGATAACACAGTACAACCATGCGACAGAATTAATAACTATAAATTCTCTAAGAATCAAGAGAGGATAAAATAAAACTATTTATCTACCAAATACCTAACATTTGCAAGAATACAGGTTACTGCTTCGTGGAAGGTGAAGTGGTGGTGGTTTAGCTGCTAAGTCGTGACCGACTGTTGCAATCTTATGGACTGTAGCCAATTAGGCTCCTCTGTCCATGGGATTTCCCAGGCAAGAACATTGGAGTGGGTAACGATTTCTTTCTCGAGGGGATCTTTCCAACCCAAGGATCAAATCTACATCTTCTCCATGGCAGGTGGATTCTTTACCATGGAGCCACCAGGGAAGCCCAAGGAAGGAGATGAAGCTCAATTCAAGGGGTAGACTTTTGCCTGTGTTTTACGTCTCTTAAAAGAGGGGAAGGCCTAAAACTGATGAAAGGAGGGAGCAAAACCTATGTTATGGGAGAAAGTACAATGTGGAAGGCAGTGGATACAGGCAAGAGCTTTGGAGACAAAAGGATTTCAGTCCAGTCCTGGCCATGCTAAGTGCTGGGTATAACTCCAAACTAGTCACTTACCTCTCTCAACCTCAAGTTCTTCATCTGTAAACTGAAGGTAACCAAACCTAACTTCAAATGATGATTCCTGTGAAAATTAAAATAGCCTCATAGTTTTGCAAAGCACTTAACACAGCTCCAGACTCACCAGTGAGCTTGATAAAAGTTAGTGTCACCTTCAATTATATCACAGCCTCTTAACCTTTGTTTAGTAGCTAGCTATAGTCAGCTGGAAACATCACTTTTTAGCCTTCAATTCAGAAACTCCACCTGCTGTAACAGAGACTCAATCATCCTCTGCTTACATTCGAAACCTGATGTTCCATCAGGACAGGACGAAGAAGACAAGAAGGCACCACGTCCGCCCAGCTCCACAGTGAACATAAGTAGGGAAAGATGCCACAACTTGGGAGCTTCCAGGCAGTCATCACTGACAATAAGAGTGCATTCTCTAATAAAATATGACTGCTATTTTATCCTCAGTGTTTTCTGGAGAATTAAAAGTCCACAAAAACATATACAGAGATATAAGAAACCAGCAATTGAGCCCTTTTAACTCTGAAACCACAACTAAGACAGGCTTCTGCAGAAACTCATTTTCATTTCCTGGCATAAACTCCTTCTCCTTCCAACTCCCACCCGCCTTTTTTGTTTTGTTTTAAACAGACAGTGTACTGTTAAAATCAGACGATCTTTGTGGAGGAATTGCTTCAGCTGCACTGAAAGAACCCTTTTCCACTGCAGCTGCACTTGGAACACACCATTTCCTCTGGCAGAGCATCTGAATGCTTGTTCAGAGAGGCTGAAGAGGTTCGATGGGCGCTCAAGGACTTTCTCTTTTCTCAGCGAACAGGGCTGGTCACAGCTCTTATAAAGCCTTCAGAAGGATTCATTTATCTGTCAAAAATGGCAAGACTCTTCCAGCTTTTGTACATGGTGTTTCCTCTGCTGGAGATGAAATATCCTCTCTTCTTCAACCCTGCTAGTCCAGAAAACGCATTCTGGAAAATGCATTCATGCACATGCTTTGCACACACACACACACACACACACACACACACATCCTACTTCTGCTTAGCTCACAATTCTCATCCCAGACTTCAACTATTTACAAAAGCTTCCCTTGATCCTTCAAAGGAAGAGTTTGCAAATGAAACTGTTCAGAAGTTCAGCTTAATAACAGAGTTTAAAATGACTTGAACATCAGTGACAAAGAGATACAGCTGAACTACAACAGAAAGATTTTTATCCTACAATACATTCTGCTCTTCAGTAGAAAAGAAGCCTGCATGTTCTTCCCTACTCACGACCCTCCATGATAAATGTGTTCTTCCTTAAGCCCTCAGGGGAGGTAGACGTGCACATCACCTGAGCATTTCCGGAGGCAGAAATCAGGCCTGTGTTATCTGCGTCTGACCTCCTCTCCACTCCTAAGAGGCACTGAGCCCAGCCAGAAAAAGAGCCAAGGCCCACAGCCAAAAACAGACTCCGTCCAACGGCACCACTCCAAGCTAAGTAGTTTCCAGAGTCCTTGAGGGAATCAGGCCAAAGGCCCATCCAGGATTCTCAAGGTAGGAGAAAGGTCTCAAAGGACACCAAGCCATCCTGTAGGGAGGCTGGAGGGTGAGACTAACCTCCAGAAGGGTCAGCTTCAGGGCTCCACATTCCTCTAAAGAGGGAGCCTACTTCTGGGTAATGTTCCTCCCTTGTCATAATCATCATCTGGGCAAGCAAACCCAAGCTATCACCAAGTGGGCTATATGAACACTGTCCTACCCCTGAAGTATAGCAGAAGTACGCTTAATTCCTGAGCCAATTAGCTTCATAGAGGTGATCTTTGATACATAGTATTCCTTGAGGTTCTATGAGGCTTTTATTTTTCTTCAGAATTTTCCAAAAAGCCCTCACGAAGGTCAAACTGTTTAAGATTACCTTAAAGGCAGGAAACCAATAACCCTATTTTGGGAAGAAGAGCTACACAGCTTTACACTATGGGTTCTGTATTCTTGGGCTTCCCTTGTGGCTCAGCTGGTAAAGAATCCATCTGCAATGCAGGAGATCTGGGTTCCATCACTGGTTTGGGAAGATACCCTGGAGAAGGGAACAGCTACCCACTCCAGTATGCTGGCCTGGAGAATTCAGCATACTGAATATGTATGTGTATACATACATGTGTGCTACATATACAGTCCACGGGGTCGCAAAGAGCGAGACGCGACTGAGTGACTTTCACTCACTCACTCAGTCTACACAAGCAATGTGTGAAGGGATATAGTTACTCACTTTTCTTGTATGAAAATGTGTCCAATTTGATAAAAATAGCTAATAAATTAACAGGTATATATTTGAAGGAAATTACCAAAACATACTGAGTACAACTAAAAATAGAATCAACATGGGGGGGGGTGTTTCTAAAAGACTGATAAGAAGAGGCACATAATGATCTTTTTACAAATATAAAAATATCTAAACTCTGACTCCTATCACCTTGTCTATGTCTAAACTGTATGAACCAAAAACATCCAATACCAAGAGATGAAAGCAGCACTTTCCCTTTGACTTCAGAATTGACAGAGATGGAGGGGTTATATACTTCACATAAGCCATACTCCACATTCCTGAGTAAGTGTTCCATCAAAAACTGCACTCCAACAAGATCTAATTCTTTCCACTTAGAGTACTTTTTAGAGACACTAGGAAGCAAGCACAAAACTTAAAGATTAAAAAAAAATTCATGTAGCATTTGATGTACAAAAAGATAACCAACAGTACCTACTGAGGAGTCAGCACCTGCACAGGAAACATTAACCATGCTCCAAGAGAAAGACAAGAAGGAACTCACACACATACACACACACACCAGAGTATTAATCATGCTCCATGAGGAAGACAAGAAGGAACTACACACACACACACACACACACCCCAGAGCACATACACACACACCAGAGCATGTACACACACAACAGAGCATGCACACACATACACACACACACACACACACACACACACACACCCCAGAGCATTAACCATGCTCCATGAGGAAGACAAGAAGGAACTACACATACATACACACACACACACACACACACACACACACACACAGAGTATTAATCATGCACCATGAGGAAGACAAGAAGGAATTATACACACACACCAACAGAAACATTCCTTCCTGAAATGACATCACAGTCTGGTCGAGGAGACTACTGATGCACAGAAGAAATGACTTATGACTTCCTATTACAAAACAACAAATCCCCAAAGTGCAGAGCAATACACCACACACAGAAGTTGGTGAGTATGCAGAAGGCAGTGAGAGAGGGATGAGACGTGGATGAGGAAGGCTTGCTATGGTAAAAGGAAGTTTGAAGAAAATACAGAATCCGATTTGGGATTTGGTCAATGAAAAAAATTTTTAAAAAAAGACATTCCAGGTAAATATGAAACAGGTATCAATACAAAAACAAAAGAAAGAAAATTAAAATTATGAAAAGTAGAATTATTAACTCTTTTCCATAAATATAAACATGACCGATTAACTTTGCTTGTATTCCCCTCATTTCTGCATCTAATGTCTTTGAAAAATGGCTTACTCTGAAGTTTGGCCCTGTGTCTTTATATAAAAATATGTTTGTGCACTTACACATTACTATACAACTCTACTTGCATACCTACTTCCTTTACACACAGAATTACATAGATAAATGGCAGCCAAGTTATTTTAACTGGTTTTGCAGTATGAATTCAGAGTGATTATAATTACAGTTTCTCTGTTAAAATGAAGTTTTGTTCTTTAATATTCATTGACTACTAGCTTGCTTCCCACACACAACACATTATTTACCCTACATTGGCTTGGTGCATCAATTATGGTAATAGTTTATGAATAACATTCACATTATGGAAAAATGAGCCTGGTTACTTAGCTCTCCCTCTGGAAAATTGTCACGAACATATGTATCATCTGTCTCTACTTAGAGTGCAGCAATTAGTAATTACAGCTGTATATACTTTTTAAAGCAAAGGGGGAAAATAGACCTGAAATGTCATCTTCAAAAATGTTCTTAAGATGTTGTCTAAAATTATTTTGTTGAAACTCTAGTTGTAAAATAGAAAATTCATTTTGACAAAATAAAAAATCATTGTTAATAGCATATTGAATATGGAAAAATAGACAAAGCACCTTTCAAATGACATCACGTACTGAACAATCCCTTCTTCATCCAGATCAGGCTAGAAGTAAATAGACCACAGGCTGAGTGAGGGAGGGCAGAATACAGTACTGAGAAGCAGGACAGACCTGGATTCAAACCTTCATCTTCTTACCATTCTCTGGCTCAATTAAAGAGTTATTTATAGAGTGCCTACTATCAGACACAGTACTCAGTTTGATAGAAACTTAAATGAATAAAACAAGATAATCTGTCTTTAGGTTACCTGTAATAAGGGAACAAGAAACATAAATCAGTAAAATAAAAAGTCTTCAGATTTTACAAAACGAAAAGGTGTTACAGATATGTGAACAGTTCAGAGAATTATTTACTATAGCAGAGAAAGGAAGTAAGAGATAGCTTTACCAAGCAAGGCACAAACTGTGGAGCTGCGGTGATTGGATAACACTGGAGCTAAGGATTTCCAAGAAAGAGCAATCTCAGGTGACAACAAGGTTCCAGGTCCGAACAAGAGAGTGCAGAATAAGGAGTGTGGAGGTGAGGGTCAGAGGGGTCTGGGAAGCTTGGCTTTTCATGTCTACAGGCTTGGTCTACGGGCTTCTACCCTTTGTTCTCGCTGCATTGCACATCGATACAGATCCAATGCCCAGCAATGGATGTGCTGTGGCCCCATGCTTTAACTCTGTCTCTCTGCCCTAATGCACCCTAACACAGCTCTGATGGAGGTGTTTTCTGCCAAGCAGAGTGCATAAGAGAGAAGGCCAACAGCCCCCGGCTCAGTTGCCATGTGGCCAAGAAGCAAGTACTGATTCATTTTCTAGAACAGAAGCCATGACCTTTTGCAGCAAAAAGCCAGACAGTAAACACTCAGGCTTTCCATGTCATGCTATCTCTGTTGCAACTGTTCAACTCTGCCATTATAGCTCAGAAGCTGCCACCAAAATTACATAAAAATGTTA
Source organism: Neotragus moschatus (assembly GCA_006410615.1). Taxonomy (NCBI): domain Eukaryota; kingdom Metazoa; phylum Chordata; class Mammalia; order Artiodactyla; family Bovidae; genus Neotragus; species Neotragus moschatus. The sequence continues at coordinate 869,742 of SJYA01003056.1, forward strand.
ACAAAAACAGAAACAATAAAACCACTTTACTTACAAAAACAGACCCCAGGTAAAGTCTGGCTGCCAGGCCTACCTGCCAACTCCTGCTGGAGAAGATGGCTAGCACAGAATGGGTGCTCCATGAACACGAGCTGGATGAGTCAATACATGAGAGTGTGGACTCTCCCTGCTGCTCACCACATTCACCAGTGTCTCCTGTCCATCACTCTCCTTCTCCCCTTTAGTACTTCATCCTAAGGGTTGTTATAAACTTACTTGTACAGGCTACACATCCAAGATGAACAGTTGCTGTTCAGTTTCTAAGTCATGTCCGACTCTTTGCAATGCCATGGACTGCAGTGCATCAGGCTTTCCTGACCTTCACCACCTCCTGGGGTTTGCTTAAGCTCAAGTCCATTGAGTCAGTGATGCCATCCCACCATCACATCCTCTCCTTCAGTCTTTCCCAGCATCAGAGGCTTTCTCAATGAGTTGGCCCTTCAAATCAGATGTCCAAAGTACTGGCACTTCAACTTCAGCATCAGTCCTTCCAGTGAATATTTCCTTTAGGATTGACCAGTTTGATCTCCTTGCAGTCCAAGGGACTTTCAAGTTTTCTCCAACAGCACAGTTCGAAAGCATCAATTCTTTGACTCTCAGCCTTCTTTATGGCCCAAGTGTCATATCTATACATGACTACTGGAAAAACCATAGCTTTGACTAGACAAATCTTTGTTGGAAAAGTGATGTCTCTGCTTTTTAATACACTGTCTATATTTGTCATAGCTTTCATTCCAAGAAGCAAGAGTCTTTTAATCTCATGGCTGCAGTTACCGTTTGCAGTGATTTTGAAGCCCAAGAAAATAAAGTCTGTCACTGTTTCCACTGTTTCCCCATCTATTTACCATGAAATGATGGGACCACATGCCATGATCTTAGCTTTTTGAATACTGAGTTTTAAGCCAGCTTTTGACCCACACTCTCATGTTAAATCATGTGCCCTAAAACAGGGCTGCTTCACCAGGAGAAGAGGGAGGCCCTATGATGTACACAAGCTGCCGGCTGACTCTCAGCCTTCTTTATGGCCCAACTATCACACCTGCACATGACTACTGGTAAAACCAGAGCTTTGACTAGACAAACCTCATCAAGAGCTGTGCGCCCTTGGGACTGAATCTTCCCCCAAGGAGGGTTGTTCTCCAATCTGTACACACACATCCTCTGTCTCCTTCATCTTTTCACACTTCTCTTCATCTAGACCCAGATATCTACTAACAGTTCTACTGATAGTTCTTCAGATCATGAATGGTATCTACATAATTTTGATTACATACCCTTATCAGTATCCTAAAAAAAAAAAGCATATTCCCCTAATATGGATACAGATATTTATACTGCACTGACAGTTTTGAATATTTTTAAAATATACATATAAATATAAGAAGGTAAGTAAAGATAAAATGAACACACTTTTTAATGTTTTAACCAACATACTGGCATTAGCCATTAAGTTGTCTCAACATGCAACTCATTGAGGGCAAGGTCAATTATTAATGATGATGACTATAAACCTAAGTCCCCAACTGCTTTTTAATAATCTCAACTTTTGGGCAACTTCTTCTAGGATATGATTATACAATTGCTGTTTGTACTGAGCAACATGGCTGATAAGGAGCTCACAAAAAGAACACCAGTATCAGCTCTGCCATTTACCTGCTGTTCTCCTGTAACTTATGTTATCTCATCCCACAGAATCTTTGAAGGGACTTTTTTTTAATTGCTGACCTTTCTTGTGTTCGTTTAATTAAAAGTAAATAACATAAGCTAGTAACACACTTTATGAGCCACACAAAGGAACATGGTGAGCAAGATGCTGAGGGAGCTTCCATGCTGTCCACTCTCCCTTCAGGACAGCACCTAACAGCCCCACAGGCTGACAGTGCTCTGTCAACTCACATACTAAACATCAACAATGTTCAATCTGTCTGCTTAAAGACAACAATAAATTTAAACACAGCTTCCAACAACCTAGAGGAGTGGGATGGAGTTGGGAGGTAGGAGGGAGGTTCAAGAGGGAGGGGACATATGTATACCTATGGCTGATTCATGTTGATGTATGGTAGAAACCAACACAATATTGTAAAGTAATTATCTTCCAATTAAAAATAAGCCATTTTTTTTAAAAGAAGGGAAAAAAGAAAAAAGACTGACAGAAACCTTAAGGATCTAACTGAGGTTGTCTAAGTCAGTACAGATAAGATTTTATCCAATCGTGCTTGACTACTCAGGGAGAAATAAAAACAAACATACTATGTAAAAAGTAAATACACCACATTACTTCTACACTTCTACTATTATGCTCTGTACTCCAAAGGATAACTGTCAAAATCCTGTGATGAACACAACATTTTAAGTCAACTACACTCCATTAAGATTTTATTTTAAAATAGTTTACATGAGGAAAGATAGTGAGATGTGATAAAAGTAGTGAGCATGGAGATCTGAGAGATGTGTAATTAGGTTCATGGTTTACTTTAAAAAGATTTCAAGCTTGAAATTATGATGTTAGAGAAATCATAGGAAGGTTACTTTTGAAGAACTGTTCAGAAGTTAAGTATCCGCTATACTGCTTATCACAAATTTCTGAGAGTTACCCTTGAATCTGATAATGAATTTAAAAAATTATTATTTTGAAAAAGTAAAACAAGACAAAAAACCCCATGGGAAAGAGGAAACCACACACCTCACCTTAGATTTAGAGAGCTCCATTCTGGGTAAGCATCTCTCAACTACACGTCCTTAGTCATAAGGTCAAGTTAGGGGGTAATCACCACAGTGCATGGGATGTGTGTGACTGTGTATGTGTGTGTGTTAACACAGAGAACAGGAAAGTAAGTATCACAGTATACTTCATGTAGTAAGTCATTATTTAATGAACTTCTCAACTTCATAGTGGTATATGTAAGTACAAGTGTATATGTGCATTTGTATGTACGTGAGTATATATACCTGATCATGATATAAATGGCATTCCTAACTGTGTGAAGAAGGACAAAAGAGTGTTGAAAGTCATGCTCTAGATAAAAGAATTCGGAAATTTCTTGGGGTGAAATGCCAGCACGATGTGCTTGTTCAAAACGAGAGAAAGAAGAGAGAGAAGGCAAAGCAGCAACTGTGAAGTCTTGGAAAGGATACTAGGTTTAGATTAGACCTGTATCTGAATGCAAGCTCTGTACTCTCCAGGTCTACAGTGAGAAGTTATACACAACCTCAGGCCACTGCTTCCTTCCTTCCTTCAATACCTATCCTAGGAGGTTCTCAGGAGAACTACTGAAAACCATGGAGGCACCTAGAGAGTGCCTGACACATGATACATATTAATGGAAGAGAATGACTTCCCCTTAAATTAGAAAAACACAGAACTTTGTTAAGAAAGCTAAGTTAAACATGAAACAAAACACAGAGCAAAAATGATGATAACAGCAATGAAGAAACTAAGGTCATAGATACAGAGACGGGGGTGGGGGTAGGGGACAAAATGGGTAAAAATAGCCAAAGGGTACAAATTTCCAGTTATAAATAAACCACTACGTGGCAACTATAGTTAATAATAATACTGTATCACATATTTGAAAGGTGCCAACACAGCAGAGCTTAAAAGTTTTCTTCACAAGAAACATAATGTCCTTTTGTCCTTCTTCACACAGTTAGGAATGCCATTTATATCATGATCAGGTATACATACTCATCTATGTACAAATGCACATATACACTTGTGCTTACATATACCACTATGAAGTTGAGAAGTTCATTAAATAATGACTTACTACATGAAGTATACTATGATACTTTTCTGTTCTCTGTGTTAACATACACACATACACAGTCACGCACATCCCATGTACTGTGGTGATTACCCCCTAACTTGACCTTATGACTAAGGACATGTGTAGTTGAGAGATGCTTATCCAGAATGGAGCTCTCTAAATCTAAGGTGAGATGTGTGGTTTCCTCTTCCCCATGGGGTTTTTTGTCTTGTTTTACTTTTTCAAAATAATTATTTTTTTCTTTAACTATGTATGGTGATGGATATTAACTAGACTTATATGGTGAGCATTTCATAATACAATATAAATATAGAATCATTAAGTTGAGTCATTTAGAGTCATTTAAGTTTTAACACTTAAAAATAATAAAAAGCTGTATGTCAACTATGCATTAATTAAAATAATATATACAAACATACACACTATACTGAGGGAAAAATAGCAAAGATCAGCATAGGACAAAACACTGTTCAAAGTGTACTGTATGTCTAACCAGCAAGCCCTCTTTGGTAGCAGAAGAGATGATGTTCTAATAATATTAAAAAAAACACTGATGTGGAGAAATCTATGATAGCACCCTTCTCCAATCACTCTCTAACATATATACATACCCTTGAGGCTATAAAAAATAAAAGCAAAAGAAACAAAGGAATGAAATTGCTTTTAAAAAAGAAAGAACAGTCCCTCATAATCTTTAGCCTCCTAAGCACAGGTTTCATTGTTCATGAAGACAGCCTTAGCAATATGCGCAACATATTTACTTGGAAATTCAACATGGTGTTACAAAACAATTGCACATCGATCTGTCTGGGAGCTCCTCTTAAAGAGCTGTTCCAGCCACAACAATGGGTTCTCACAGACAAACCTTCAAAATTTGTTTATCCAAAAGCGAGTTTAGCTTTAATAATCCTAAAATACTGAAGTCCAAACATGAAACCTTTGATCGGTGCAGACTTGGGACCAAAAGTGCCACTTGGAGAACGTTATCTTCTCAAACAGCTCAAGAGGAATAGGTTCTAGACCTGGCTGGGCCACTGACCAGCTTTGTGACCTTGACTTAAGCAAAACTCCTCTTGGCTTTCTTTCTCCATCTATAAAATAATAAAGTTGTTAAAAAATAGCAATTAAACTGACAGTCCTACTTTATTTGGCCAGCATACTATATTTCAAAAAATGGTTTTGAGTGCTATTAAGAAAAACAAGCACTCTGCAGTTTGCCATAAGCCCCACTTTCTCTATGACCCGCCTGAGAAAACAGCCACCTAATTAAATTATCTGCTGAGTGCTTGAAGGCACTGCAGGGACTCCTGACCTAGCTCTAAAATTGTAACTGCAGTGGGAAAAGTGAAGGTGAAAGAAAGAGGAAGGGTGCAGTAGAACAGGTGGAATTTTCAATACATTGATTTGATGAAGAATATTGTCAAATTTCGCTTTTAAGCATCCACCACCAAGTCAAGTGTTCTGGATTTCCTCCGACACACTCTCTGAAATAACCAAGGGAAGGAAGAAGAAACAAATGTGTAACAGAGGCTGAACCAGTCTTGCATTTTTGAAATGCATGGGTTCTAACAACCTAAATACCCAAGGATCAAAGCTTGAGGGCCACATGCAGACAGAAGTCTAGGGGCAGACCAGCACTTCACTCCAAAGTTGGAATTCACTAAGAGTCCAGACAATTTCTGTTTCGAGGGGCAAGACTTCAGGAGGTACCTATTCAGGCCTCTCTATAGCAACTGACCTAAAGTTAAGTGCTCAGAAAAGCTGGTGGAAGAATGAAAGACAGGTTGGCATTGCTATGAAGAAATTCCTACAAAACAGAAATTCTAGTAACTATTCACACAAAGAATTCTAAATCTGCTTGCAGTTTTCACCTCAGGCAGGCTACCTTCCACCGAATGGAAAATGAACAGAAGGCTGGATCTCCCCAGATGTTGAAGAGCATTCCAGCTGCTGAACACAACCTGTTTGCAATTTTCTACTCAACCACCAGAATGAAAACACAAACCTTCAGAAAAAAAAGGCCCTTAAACTTCCTCCTGATTGCTGTTAGTGGTTTCTTTAATCTTTTAAGCTCCTGGGCTTAATACAGCAGCTGCCATCAAGAGTACTTATATTGTTGCTGAAGATAGGAAGAAAGGGCAAAGGGGACCACTGACTTCAGTAACATGCATTCCCATTTATCAGAATCAGGCAAAATGGAATTGGGGGGGAGCAGGAGGAGCACATTTACAATGGGTCTCAGAAACAGAGAATCACCTTTGAGGGGCAGAGAGGCTTGAAAGGAGCATCTGATGAGACTAGTGTGCTTATGGAATTGCTCTTAATCTCTCACCCACCAGCCCTCAGTTTCAACACTAAGCACCCTCCATTCAGGACAAGATCTCTTAGCAGAGTTCTTATCAAACAACATTGAGAGGTTTCATGAAAATAAAATACACGAACACTGCTTCAGAAAAATGCGACTGATTTATGACAGGGAGGAGAGGAATTCAAAGTGTAAAGGCATTCAAGGGTTTCATAACTTCAGAAGAAACTGTCATCTGACGCACTGATTCTCAAATTTGTCCACCAAAGCACCCTTAATGATAGAAAAGAGTGAATATAAAACAAGAGGATGGACATCGCTGGTGGTCCAATGGTTAAGAATTTGCCTGCCAAAACAGGGGATACGGATTTGATCCTTGGTCTAGGAAGATTCCACATACCGCAGGGCAACTAAACCCAGGCTCCACAACTACTGAAGCCCATGCCTCTGCTCTGCAACAGAAGCTACTGCAATGAGAAGCTTGCACAATGAGACTAGAGAGTAGCCCTTGCCAGTCACCAACTAGAGAAAGTTCGTGTGCAGCAATGAAGACCCAGCACAGCCAAAAATAAATGAAAATTTAAAAAAACAACAAGAGAACTCTTTCTGTGGCCTGCTATTAGCATAATATTTCTTTCAGTTTGGGTGTTACATACATACTCCTTTCAATTTTGGTGTTACATACATACATTCATGTATGTATATGTATGAATACATTCAGATTCCATTTAGTCATCAATATGTTTTTTTAATATAAAATCAAGGTTTTGCAAAAAACCTTGTAAAGTAGATCTGGAAGAAAGGTAGTAAGACACATGTTTACTGTGTTTATGCTGTGACTTTATAAGGCTCAAAAAGCCTCTTGATGAAAGTGAAAGAGGAGAGTGAAAAAGTTGGTTTAAAGCTTAACATTCAGAAAATGAAGANCTAATTTTCTTGAAGAGATCTCCAGTCTTTCCCATTCTGTTGTTTTCCTCTATTTCTTTGCATTGATTACTGAAAAAGGCTTTCTTATCTCTTCTTGCTATTCTTTGGAACTCTGCATTCAGATGCTTATATCTTTCCTTTTCTCCTAAGTTAAAACTATAAAACTTCCAAAATAAAACATAGAAAATCAATGTGACCTTGGGCTAGGCAAAGAATTCTTAAGACACAAAATGCACATAAAGGAAAAATTGTTAAACTGGACTTTATTTGAACGCTGGACTGGAAGATACACAAGCTGGAATCAAGATTTCTGGGAGAAATATCAATAACCTCAGGTATGCAGATGACACCACCCTTATGGCAGAAAGTGAAAAGGAACTGAAGAGCCTCTTGATGAAAGTGAAAGAGGAGAGTGAAAAAGTTGGCTTAAGGCTCAACATTCAGAAAACGAAGATCATGGCATCTGGTCCCATCGCTTCATGGGAAATAGATGGGGAAACAGTAGAAACAGTGTCAGACTTTATTTTTCTGGGCTCCAGAATCACTGCAGATGGTGACTGCAGTCATGAAATTAAAAGATGCTTACTCCTTGGAAGAAAAGTTATGACCAACATATATAGCATATTCAAAAGCAGAGATATTACTTTGCCGACTAAGGTCCATCTAGTCAAGGCTATGGTTTTTCCAGAGGTCATGTATGGATGCAAGAGTTGGACTGTAAAGAAGTCTGAGTGCCGAAGAATTGATGCTTTTGAACTGTGGTGTTGGAGAAGACTCTTGAGAGTCCCTTGGACTGCAAGGAGATCCAACCAGTCCATTCTGAAGAAGATCGGCCCTGGAATTTCTTTGGAAGGAATGATGCTAAAGCTGAAGCTCCAGTACTTTGGCCACCTCATGGGAAGAGTTGACTCATTGGAAAAGACTGTGATGCTGGGAGGGATTGGGGGCAGGAGGAGAAGGGGACGACCGAGGATGAGAAGGCTGGATGGCATCACTGATTCAATGTGCGTGAGTCTGAGTGAACTCCAGGAGTTAGTGATGGACAGGGAGGCCTGGCGTGCTGCGATTCATGGGGTCGCAAAGAGTCGGACACGACTGAGCGACTGAACTGAACTGAACTGTCATTTAAAAGAAGTGTTACCAAAATGAAAAGGTCACAGACTTAAATACTGCAAAACAAATATCAGGAAAAATATTTGTAAACAGAATATGTAGGGAACTCTTACAAGTCAACATTAAGATAAACAGTGAGTGCAATAAAAGTGTGCAAAAGATTTGAGCAGATACTTTACCAAAAAAGATAAATGGATGATAGACAAGCACATGAAAAGATGTATAGCATCATAGTCACTGATGAAGTGAAAATTAAAATCACAAGTAATATCATCACATACTTACTAGAATGCCTAAAATTAAAAAGAGAATACCAAGTGGTGGCGAGAATGCAAAGTATCTGTTTCTATCACACATACAATGGTACAGCCAGGATGGAAAACAGTGTTACTTTGTAATCAAGTTGAACATACACTTAACCATATAATCCAACAAATCCACTGCTAGGTACCCACCTAAGAGAAATGGAAATATGTGTCTACACAAAGACATTTCAGAGCAATTTTATTCACTATATCCCAAAACTGGAAATACAACAAATATCTATTGACAGGTAATTGAATGGATAAGTAAATTAGTATTTCCATGTACTGGAATGCTATATAAACAAACTACTGATGTGTATGGTAATCTGGATGAATTTCAAGAGCATGATGCTAGCTGAAAGAAGTCAGATGGGAAAGGTGACTGATTTCACTTACATGTCAATCTAGAAAAGGTAAAATTATAGAAGCCAATCTATTCCTGGGTCAGGGGTAAGAAGGGGCAAAGGGACTGACTGCAAAGGAACATGGAACTTTTAAAGGAAATATTTTCTATCTTGATTTTGGTGGTAGGTATAGGCTGTATTCATTCAAAACTCATTAAACAGTACACTTTAAATAGGTGAATTTTAACTGTACATAAATTATACCTCAAAAAGCAGAAAATAAATAACAAAGTGGAAAATTCTTAAAGAGATAGGAATATCAGACCACCTTACCAGTCTTCCTAAGAAACCTGTATGCGGGTCAAGAAGCAACAGTGAGAACTGGACGTAGAATAACTTATGGGTTCAAAATTGAGAAAGGAGTAGGTCAAGGCTGTATACTGAAACCCTGCTTATTTAACTTATATGCAGAGTGCATCATGAGAAATGCCAGGCTGGATGAACGAATCACAAGCTGGAATCAAGAGTGCTGGGAGAAATATCAGCAACCTCAGATATGCAGATGATACCACTCTAATGGCAGAAAGTAAAGAAGAACTAAAGAGCCTCTTAATAAAGGTGAAAGAGAGTAAAAAACCTAAAAAACTCAACATTCAACACACGAAGATCATGGCATCTGGTCCCGTAACTTTATGGCAAAAAGATGGGGAAAAACTGGAAGCAGTGACAGATTTTGTCTTACTGGGCTCCAAAATCACTTCGGATGGGGACTGTAGCCATGAAATTAAAAGACACTTGCTCTTTGGAAGGAAAGTTATGACAAACCTAGACAGCATGTTAAAAAGCAGAGACACCATTTTGCCACCAAAGGTGTGCATAGTCAAAGCTATGGTTTTTTGTGTAGTCATGTACAGATGTAAGAGCTGAACCATAAAGAAAGCTGAGCACCAAAGAATTGATGCCTTAGAATCAAGAATTGTGGTGCTGGAGAAGACTCTTGAGTGTCCCTTGGACTGCAGAGAGATCAAACCAGTCAATCCTAAAGGAAATCAATCCTGAATATTCATTGGAAGGACTGATGCTGAAGCTGAAGCTCCAGTCTTTTGGCCACCTGATGTGAAGAGCTGACTCATGGAAAAGACCCTGATCCTGGGAAAGACTGAAGGCAGGAGGAGAAAGGGACAACAGAGGATGAGATGGTTAGATAGCATCACCAACGCAATGGACATGAACCTGAATAAACTCTGGGAGATAGTGAAGGATAGGAAAGCCTAGAGTGTTGCAGTCCATGGGGTCACAAAGAATGAGACATGACTTAGTGACTGAACAACAACAAAAACTATGCAAAGAAGTTTTTTCAGTGGCATATAATTCTGCCAAACCAGTCATTAATGATCAAGGAGAAGTATATGTGCTGCTTTAACATTCATAATTTAATAACATTTCTCTTAAGATAATGATTTTACTGAACATAATTTGATTATTAATCTCTACAGTCAGATTCACTCTGTAACTAGAAAGAATATTTAGCAAGTTCAGTAACAACAGCAATAATAGTTCATCTTCCAAATGTCTGTATGAGTTTAGACCAATTGAAGACGTTGTAAATTTGCTCTCTTAGGATGGCTGAGAATTAGGAAAAGAGCTCCAAGTTCTACACTGAGTAATGATCTACAGTAAACAGAAGTATACATTATTTTAAGACAATACTGCTGCTGCTGCTGCTGCTGCTAAGTCGCTTCAGTCGTGTCCAACTCTATGCGACCTCACAAACAGCAGCCCACCAGGCTCCCCCGTCCCTGGGATTCTCCAGGCAAGAGTACTGGAGTGGGTTGCCATTTCCTTCTCCAATGCATGAAAGTGAAAAGTCAAAGTGAAGTCGCTCAGTCGTGTCCAACTCTTCGCGACCCCATGGACTGCAGCTCACCAGGCTCCTCCATCCATGGGATTTTCCAGGCAAGAGTACTGGAGTGGGGTGCCATCGCCTTCTCCAAAGACAATACTAGTAGTCCTTAAGTAGTAGTCTCATCTTTCTCCAATTTAATCACAAAGCTCCTAAAATTATACACAGTACAAGGATCCCCAGGTGGTGCTAGTGGTAGAGAACGTACCTGCCAATGCAAGAGATGCAGGTTCAATCCCTCGGTCAGGAAGATCCCCTGGAGGAGAGCATGCCACTCCAGCATTATTGCATAAAGAATTCCATGGACAGAAAAGCCTGGCGGGCTATATAGTCCATAGGGTAGCACAGAATCAGACACAACTGAAGCAACTTAGCACACACACACGCACAAGGCAACAACAGGGAAAGATGAAGGAAGAGGAACCTGGACCACCTCGGGCTATAGTGGATGAGACTCCAGCAGAGCTGGACTCTTCATCGAACTGAATTCATAACAAGTTGGTTTTCCTTTGTCAGAGTGGCAAGTTACTTCAGCCTATTCCCTTTGGGACTTCCAGTGAAGTTTCTTTATAATTTCTTTGAGAAAATCCTAAAATGATTATTTCTTTCCCTCTCCAAGACTCCCCCTCCATCACACTCCCCTAAAGCCCTTCTCAGTTTCTTTTATGTGCATCTCCTGATTAGGTTCCCACTGGAGAGAGAGTATGTCTGATTTCATACTTTATATGCAATATGATTTTAACTATTGAATAAGGGTGCTAAAGAGTAACAAAAGTCATGATTCTACTAAGGGCTGGATTAGGGATGTGCATGTGGTATCTAAATTTAGATGCAGGGGTTTCCTAGAAAAAGACAAGACAGTATTGCTATTGCTTCATAGCTTAGAACATGTTGGGAGCAGCTTGTCAAGCAGACCTTTTCAACTGCCAGGTGATTTTAGCTGTCTATCTGTGCATCTCTGCAGCCCTAATCACCAAGCTTCAACAGAGGTATTAAGTTATGACACAACAGGATTGGGCAATCTTATCACTTGTCTCTGCCTATAACAAACCAGGACAGATTGAAGCGTTGGATTAGCTACCCAAGAATCAGGACATAAGTGCTAGGCCCTGGTTAGAAAAAAATTGTCACAGGTAGTAATTAGAAGGAGGCCCAAAGGCTGAACCTGGCCTGAAGCGAAATTTAAAACCCTTGTAAAGACTTAGGCCCTATCTTATTGCCAAATCAATTTTATTTCAACTTTTTATAAATGGGGGAAAATGTCTTAACTCAGCAGATTCCTGTGACACGTGGTTATTACCTAAAGACAGTAACATTCCAAAAAACACTAAGATGCTTTCAAGTGGACAAGTCCTCTCAAGAAGCATCTTCTTAAAAAAAAAAAAAAAGCGTCTTCTGATCATCAAATTACATGAAGAGAACATCATGTAACAACTGGCGGAAAAACCCATCAGCTTGTTATGGGGATTGTTACTGACTTTTCCACATATTTAAGCCTTTTTTCCACATCAGATGTAGGCCTTCTGTAAACAAGGTGTTTGCTTCATAACAACTGTATCCTGTACAATACCTGGGACGGGGCCCTGGTCATAGCAGATGTCAACCGTGTGATTAATTTGAAAGGTTAAATTTAACTCTGTGAATCCAAGATCTCCCCCACAACACACACATATTTATACACACACACAACAAACCAGGTTTATAATAAATTCTATTCATCGGAACAACAAAGGACATATTTTTAAAATTACATTATTTTATCTCTTTAAAGAATGGAAAACCATTTATCTGTTAACACTCTTTAAAAACCAACCTTCACTGTTTTATTATTCCAGAAGTATACATGTTATTTTAGAAAATTTACAAAATAGGTGGGGGGGGGGAATAAAAACCACTCATAATTCTACCATAGAGAAATAACCACATTAATATTTTGGTATGTTCCCTTCCAATGTTTTATCTGTGCTTTTATTTGTGGGTATATTTCTTACTTTCTTTCTTTTTTTAAAATGTATGTGTTATTTTATTTTTAACCTAACACTAATCATATTTCCATCAAAATTATCACTAATTTTTAAATATGCAATATTATTTTAAGCATCAGAATAATCTTTCATCACATGGTTGAACTTCCGTTTTGGACTTTGAACCTGTTACCAACATCTCAACCCCATATACAAGCACATACAAGATGTCTTTGGAGGGTCTGTCTCTATCCCCAGGCCCATAGGGGAGGCTACCTGTGGTGGGGAGTAGAAAGAGGGTAAAATGGGAGCTGACCCCACTGCGACAGAGACCTCCTTCCTCTCTTCCAGGACTAGCACATCAACAGACTTCCCTTAAGACAGCTTTTAAAATTATTATTATTTAAGTACTACCTATAGGACATAAAGCTTCAATTTATTTACCTCTCTAACCTCACTTGTCCACTTTGCCCTACATCTTTATATTCATTCCTCCTTCCCGAAAACTGGTTTCTCTCTCCACTAACACTAATGCCAATTTCCTTCATGAAAAGAACACTTCAAGCTTCATGCAATCTGATAGTCCTGTTGCATTGTAATTCCACATAGAAAATACATAATATTTTCACTGGGTATTATTTCACTGGATATTATCACTAGCACATTCTCTTGAGTTGGGGAGAGAACCAAAGTGAACCTCCTCCTGAGACTGTGTTTGTCAGTACAAGCTTGTGTCAGCGCCTTTGATTCTCACTGTTAGAAGCTCTGTAATGAGTCTGATTGGAAATAGCCCTCTTAAAAGATGTTAGCTAGACTTACTGTCCTGCTCATTTTGAAATAGATACAAATCATCATGTTGACACCTGAAGCTGATATAATGTTGTATGTCAATTGTATCTTAAAAGAAAGAAAGAAAATAGTTCAGTAAAGGAAGAGAAAGAACCTGCCAGCCTGTGTTGTTTTCATCACTCAAACTAATATATTTCTTTTTCCATGACCACTGAGAATAACAAGAGTTGACAATGGGGAAAAAGTGGGGAAGGAAATAAGTAGGAAATTGTGACAAACAGACATGTGGGCCAAGCTCCATTTAAAGGTCAATAAATTCATTTAGATATTATGATATCCTGTCAGCTTCTAACACACTGTAATCTTTCAGTATTTATTTAGTATTAACTGGAGGTTTTTGTTTTTTTTTAAAGACCTTTATTTTTTTTTTCAGGTAAAAATACAGGCACCAGGAACAGTAAAGTCTGACCTGCCTAATCCTGACAAGAGTCCACTGCACAGTTAAAACTGACAGTAGTCGCCGAACTTGCAGGGGCAGTCCATGTGACTCAACCTGAATACAGTACTAATCCTCACATTTTATTTAGGATGAGATGGTTTTCCAGCTGGGTTTGCATGTCTGTGTGTTTGAAAGGTGATGCAATGACATACAGTTATTTTACTGTAGTTTTAATTCTTTAAGTGTGTCCATTGGCCTTTAGTTGTTATTTTTCAGGACAGATCCACTCTAATAGCATCCTGTATTTCCCTAGAATTAAACTCAAAGCTTTTCACATAGTCATACTATTATTTTCATTTTCCTGAACTCCCTCTGAGGAGGGGTAAGGGGTGCAGATAAAACAGGCACGAAAGTGAATACACAGAAAGGGAAGTGTGATGCCCTGGTCACCCAGCCAGTGACCAGTGGGTTCTCTTAGTCCAAATTATAACATCTAGCTAGACCAAGGCATTGGATCTTAGTGTATCTTATGGATATTTTTTTCCCCTTGTATTTGCTAGTGAGAAAGATACTCACCTATCTGAAAACAAACTTTTCTGGGCAAATAGCAAGTGCCAAGGTTGCTCTTTCATTCTCTTTGGCTGATATGCAATCTGAAACCAGAGCTGAAATCCTGAGAGAGGAAACTACATCTGCAGATGATCCAAGACTTCCTTTACACTGAATTTGGGATTTTTAAGACACAAGGCTGGGGGACTTCCCCAGCCATCCAGTGGTTGAGACTCTGTGCTTCCACTGCAGGGGACATGGGTTCGATCCCTGGTCAGGGACAAATCTCTTGCATGCCACATGGTGCACCCAGATACATAAACAACAACAACAAAAGCCCCACAAGGTTGTTTAAGCACATGCGTTCTCCAGGCAAACGAACTGGATGTCTCCAAAGCCCAGACTGGTAGGCCGTACAAGGAGACATATTTCAGCTTAACATAAGCAAGAATTTGCTAATAGTTAAAACTGCCCTAAATTGGGATCAAGTGTCCTGTAAGCCAGTGAACTCCCTACTGTAGGAAACATTCAGGCAGAAGCTAGATGACTGATCTGTACATGATATTGAAGGGAGTTCCAACAGTGGATGGTAGATTGATTTGGAAGACCATTAAGGACTCTCAACTCTTAACATCTTTTTTCACCCCCTGATCCTTGTCAATGTCAGGCAGATTGCCTTAGCACCCCTTTCCACCACCCCCAAATAGGAATGAGAAGTGTTTTTATCTACCTGGTGTTTTTCGGTTATAATCAGTGGAGCATATAAAGTAGTAGCTTCCAAGAAAGAAAGACAACTTAAATAGAATCATAGGGTCTCAGACGAAAACTGAAAAACCCTTAGAGATGATCTGGTCCTATTCCCCATCCTGTGTGTGTGTGGTAAGTCACTTCAGTCCTGTTCGACTCCTGTTGCAACACTATGGACTATAGCCCACCAGTCTCCTCTGTCCATGGGATTCTCCAGGCAAGAATACTGGAGTGGGTTGCCATGCCCTCCTTCAGCGGATCTTCTCCACCCAGGAATCGAACTCACATCTCTTGTGGCTCCTGCACCACTAGTGCTGCTTGGGAAGCCCATCCCCCACCACACCACACCGTACCCTACCCCACCCCACTTTAAAAGCTAGACTTAGAAACTATGGCCTAAAGAAACTATCATCCCAAGAATCTTACATTCGTCTACTAGCCAGGTGTGTTAAATCTAGAATATTACTTTTTTAAACTGCCAAATATTTGTTGAGTGCCAATAGGGAGTTGATTTTCCTGATGATAAGGATTTGTTTTAAGATCACAGAATTGTGTACAAACCCCATTGCATAACTTAGATTCGAACTGGAGTGTCTGCGGATTAATCAGAACTTTCTCCTTCTCAGAGTGTGTATTGTCTAGGCTACTTATATATTGGATAAAGGGCACAAAAGGATATAGAAGCTTAGAGAGGAAATTGGAGAGCAAAGTTGGGATAAAAATCAGTGGCTAAAATTTGAATGTTGGATTATCTTTGGGTTTTTATTTTTCCATGTTATCCCTTCTCCTATGATCAATTAACTCCCAACAATATATCAGTATTTATTGAGAACCTGTTGTGCACAGAGCATTGTGATCATCCACAGAGCCATTAAAGAGATTATAAAAATTAACTATTAACTCCATCAAATTAGCATCAGGCTTAAGACAGCCTTGAGGAATGTTAATATAAGGTCAAATATCTTTTTTCTTTGGTTACTGCCAGCACCAAATAGAAACAAATTTGCAGCAGGGCTCACATGTTTGTAAGTCACATTTAGAAGATAAAACTAGCTCTGTTCAATCTCAATAGGTAATTGAGAGATTAGTAAATTTCAAAATTATGTGTAAAATATTGGATGAATTTACAAAAATGCTTAATACTTAAAAGTAAATTTATAAAAATACTTAAAAGTAAACATAATTCGAATCCACAGCGAACACTATACTCAATGGTGAGAGACAGTGCTTTCCTCTAAGATCTGTAACAAGACAAAAATGTCTGCTCTTGTCAGTTCTGTTCAACATTGTACTAAAGGTTCTGCTGCTGCTAAGTCGCTTCAGTCGTGTCCAACTCTGTGCGACCCCATAGACAGCAGCCCACCAGGCTCCCCCGTCCCTGGGATTCTCCAGGCAAGAACACTGGAGTAGGTTGCCATTTCCTTCTCCAATGCATGAAAGTGAAAAATGAAAGTGAAGTCACTCAGTCGTGTCCGACTCTTCGTGACCGCATGGACTGCAGCCTACCAGGCTCCTCCGTCCATGGGATTTTCCAGGCAAGAGTACTGGAGTGGGGTGCCATCGCCTTCTCCAACTAAAGGTTCAAACCAGGGCAATTAAAAAAGAACAGATTAGAAAAGAAGTAAAACTATGCTTATTTGCAAGTGACATATAAATAATCCTAAGGAATTACTAAAAAGTGGTAAGAGCTAATATTGAATTCAGCAAGTTTACAGGATACACAAACAACATTCAAAAATCAATTGTATTTCTATATACTAGCAATGAACAAACTGAATTCAGAAAACAACTCCATTTACAATAGCATCAAAAAGAATAAAATAATTAGAATTTAGCAAAGAAGTATAAAATTTGTACTCATATTGCAAAAAGAAATCAAGGAAGATCTCAATAAATAGATGTCCTGTGTTCATTGGTTGGAAGAATTAATATTGTTAAGCTGGCAATACTCTCTAATTAAGCTACAGATTATCACAGTCCTTATTAAATCCCAGCTTGCTTCTTTGCAAACACTGACAAGCTGATCCTGAAATCATAGAATTTCAAGGGAATAGCAAACACTATCTTGAAAAACGAGTAAAATTAAAACACATTTTCTGATTTCAAAAACATACTACAAAACTACAGTAATCAAGGTAGGGTGGAAATGACATACAGATAAACACACAGCTCAATGGAATTGAGAGACTAGAAATAATACCTCCCATTTGTGATAAGTTTGTTTTCAACAAGAATGCCAAGACCACTCAATGGGGAAGAATGGTTTTTCAACAAATGGTGCTGGGACAACAAACTAGCCACAGGCAAACAAACAAACAAAAAAGAAAGTGAATACCCACTTCATACCACACACAAAGATTAACTCGGAATGGGTCATAGATCCAAATGCAAAAGAAAACCTAGGAGTGAATCTTTCTGAGCTGTAGCTATGCACTGGTTTCTTAGATATGACACCAAAAGCACAAGCAGCAACAGCAAAAACTAGATTCACTGGACTTCACCTCTGTTAGGAACGTAAAGTGGTGCAGCTGCTCCCTCAAAAGGTTAAACACAGGGTTACCATGTAATTCCAGCAATTCCAGCTGGAATTGGGACTATTTATGTACTTGATAAATGGGGATAAGAGGATAAAGAAGCTTAGGAAAATTCCACTCCAAGGTATATCCCCAAGAGAAATAAAACATGCCTACACAAAAACTTGTACATAAGTTTTCATAGCAGTGTTGTTCATAACAGCCAAGAGGTAGAAACAGATGTTCATCAACTAACGAATCGATAAGTAAATTGTGGTATATCCATACAACGGAATATTATTCGGGCATAAAAATGAAGGAAGTATTAATACATGCTACAACATGGACAAACTTTGAAAACATTATGACTAATCTGCCATTAATCCCACCCAGTATACCCGTTATCTCAGACACTATTGTTTGTACTTCTGTAAGTTGAATTTGGGTCTTTTAAAAATATCCATGTTTCTACTTAACATATTCAACCTTTTCTCTAGCCTTTTGAACCTATGAAACAGAGTTATAATAACTATTTTAATATCCTTGCCTGCTAATTCTAACATCTGCATTGGTTCTGGGTCAGTTTGATTATTTACTTTTCTCATTATGGGTCATATTCCCCACTTATCTGTGTGTATGCTCAATAATTTTTCATTAATGCCATTCATCATGAACTTACCTAATTGAGTGCTGGATATTTTTGTAGTTTCAATTTTTGAGTATGTTCTGGAGCACAGTTCAGTTCAGTTGCTCAGTTGTGTCCGACTCTGCAACCCCATGAATTGCAGCATGCCAGGCCTCCCTGTCCATCACCAACTCCCAGAGTTTACCCAAACTCATGTCCATCGGGTCAGTGATGCCATCCAGCCATCTCATCCTCTGTCATCCCCTTCTCTTCCTGCCCCCAATCCCTCCCAGCATCAGGGTCTTTTCCAATGAGTCAACTCTTCTCATGAGGTGGCCAAAGTATTGGAGTTTTAGCTTCAGCATCAGTCCATCCAATGAACACCCAGGACTGATCTCCTTTAGGATGAACTGGTTGGATCTCCTTGCAGTCCAAGGGACTCTCAATGTGTCTTCTCCAACACCACAGTTCAAAAGCATCAATTCTTCGATGCTCAGCTTTCTTCACAGTCCAACTCTCACATCCATACATGACTACTGGAAAAACCATAGCCTTGACTAGACAGACCTTTGTTGGCAAAGTAANTGGATCTCCTTGCAGTCCAAGGGACTCTCAAGAGTCTTCTCCAACACCACAGTTCAAAAGCATCAATTCTTCAGTGCTCAGCTTTCTTCACAGTCCAACTCTCACATCCATACATGACTACTGGAAAAACCATAGCCTTGACTAGACAGACCTTTGTTGGCAAAGTAATGTCTCTGCTTTTGAATATGCTGTCTAGGTTGGTCATAACTTTCCTTCCAAGGAGTAAGCGTCTTGTAATTTCATGGCTGCAGTCACCATCTGCAGTGATTTTGGAGCACAGTTACCTGGAAATAATTTGATCTTTTCTTCTTATTTTTAAACATCTGTTAGGCAGGACCAGACCTGCATTTAATCGAGAGCCAACTTTGCCCCTACAACTGAGGCAAAATCCTTCTGAGTACTTTGCTTAATGATCTGTGAGTTATAAGATTTCCAGTCTGGCTGGCGGGAACAGGCACTCTGCAGGCCCTGGATGAGTTCTTGTTCCTGCAACACCTTCAGGTGTTTCTTTCCCTAGTCTTGAACAGTTCCCTCGCATTCATGTGCTGGTGACAATTTTGCTGAACAGCTGAAGGGGACCCTCTGCAGATCTCTAGACTTTGGTTGTTGTTGTCATTTTTCTGTGTGTGTGTGTGTGTGTGTGTGTGTGTATAGTGCTCTCCTCTCTGATATTCTGCCCTGCAAACTGGCTGTCTTGGTCTCCCTGGACTCTAGCTCAACTTCTCAACTCAGGGAATCTGCCAAGCTCTACCCAGATTCCACCTTTCCTGTCACCATCTGGAAAATCTCTCAAGGCAGTAGGCTGGGCGTGTATAGGGCTTACTTCATTTTTTTCCTGCTTCATCAGGTCTGATGTTCAATATCTTTTTTTCCAAACTTTAAACTTTCTATTTCATATTGGGGTATAGCTGATTAACAATGTTGTGGTAGTTTCAGGTGAACAGTGAAGGGACTCAGCCATACATATACATGTATTCATTCTCCCTTAAACCTGCCTCCCATCCAGTCTGCCACACAACATTGAGCAGAGCTCCATGTGTTAAACAATAGGTCCTTGTTGGTTTTCCATTTTGAATATAGCAGTTTGTTGATATCTAATATCTTGAAAATGGTTACGTAAAAAAATACTTTCTCTAGATTTTTTTGTTGCTTCTGGTGGGAGGGTAATTTTGGTCCCTTTGACCGCCATCTTGATAGGAAGTGGAAGTCCAAGCTCATGCTAAATTTAGCACACACACACACAAAAAGTAGAATTAACTGGTTCACAAAACCACAGAAAGGAAGAAAGTACACTAGCCTTAAAGCTGACTGGATATATCGACTCAAGGGTCACCAGAGCACATTCCTCTTTCTCCCTCCCTCTGTCTTTCCCTCTCATTTCCACTTCTGTATTTTGGCCGTATTCAAGTGGGAGTTACAGCCACTGTTGGCTCTAGAGCCCACCCTGACAGCCAGCATACCAAAGACAAAGACAGACCTCCGTTTCCTTCTCCAACTAGGACAATTCGGAGTGAGAAAGGGCTTGAGGTGGATGCACCCCATGTCTATGCACGGCTTCCCAGGCGGTGCTAGTGGTAAAGAACCCACTCACGAAGGCAGGAGACGCAGGAGATGTGGGTTTGATCCCTGGGTCGGGGAGATCCCCTAGAGGAGGAAATGGCAACCCACTCCAGTATTTCTTGCCTGGAGAATCCCATGGACGGAGGAGCCTGGCGGACTACAGTCTATGGGGTCACAGAGTCGGACATAACTGTGTGAGTGAGCATGCATGCACATGTCTAGGTACCAACCACTAAGTCCTGGAGGGTACATTAAAGGCTGACCCGACAAGCAACAACCAATGATATTTCACTGCTATTTTAATTTGCAGTTTTTTATTTTTCCGGAAATCAAGTGTTTTTCATAGACATTGATTCATCCAGTGGGTATTTACTGAGTGTCCACTGTGTGACAGTCACTATCCTAGACACTAAAGGTTTATTAGGCTTTTGTATTTATTTTGTGACTTTCCCATCATTTGGTCATTTTTCTACTGAGGTGTTTGTCTTCTGCTTATTGATCTATGAGAATTAGACGGCATCAACTCTGTCACACGTGGCAATACTTTCAAACTTAAGTCATTTCTCTTTAATTTTGTTTTTTATAACATTTTGGTGTACAACTGTTGACTATGTAAAATCCTTTAGATTCCTATGTTGATATAGTCTTCTCACTTTTAAGTTGGTCACATTTGGCATGTTAGTCAGTTTCTACTTGAGATCTACCGAGTCATATGTAAAAAATCAACTTTTGGCAAGTGTCTCTTCTGAAGTTTAATTGACTCCTGCTCCTTGTAAGACTCCCAGCACTGCAGGCGGCAATGCAAAACAGATTTTCTCCCAAAAGGCTAATTAAGGGAGGGAAGACTTCTGCTGTGTTTTCTAAGCTCATCTCAGACTTGGGTTATAAACAGATAATCTAGGTGATGATGTCATCTGATTGTCAATTTAAGAAAAATCTGTGAGTGAGGAGACTGATAAGTCAAATAACAACACATTCATTTTTCATTTAGGACACTTTACATTTTGATCTGCTCTGATCTGAGAGCTGACTTAGTTCCTGGTAGCCCCAGGAGAAAAGCAGGATGCCCGCCTCCACAAAAGTCCGTGTGCAGGAACTGCTTCTGTCATAGAGACCCACTTGTTGGGAATAAATAAATACCCTGCAAGTTCAGTAAAAGTAACAAATGGAGACTGAGGTGTCTTGGCTATGTTACAAGGGGTCTTCTAGGCTCCAAATACAACTTTTATAAGTGTGTAAAAAGAAAACTTCCTGTGATCTTTTGCTTGGCAGATTAGGGTACAATAAAACCTTCTGCAATGACAGAAATGTCTTATATCTGTGCTATTCAAGATGGCTATTGAGCTCTTGAAATATAGTGAGCAAGACTGAGAAAATAAGTTTTTAAATGTTTATGCACTTCAATTAATTTAAGTTTAGCTAGCCATGTGTGTAGGGTTATCAGACTTCAGTTCAGTTGCTCAGTCGTGTCCGACTCTTTGCAGTCCCATGGACTGCAGCATGCCAGGCTTCCCTGTCCATCACCATCTCCCGGATTTTACTCAAACTCATGTCCATTGAGTCGGTGATGCCACCCAACCATCTTGTCCTCTGCATCCCCTTCTCCTGCCTTCAATCTTTCCCAGCATCAGGGTCTTTTCCAGTGAGTCAGTTCTTCACATCAGGTGGCCAAGTTATTGGAGATTCAGCTTCAGCATTGGTCCTTCCAATGAATATTCAGGACTGATTTCCTTTAGGATGGACTGGTTGGATCTCTTTGCTCTCCAAGGCACTCTCAAGAGTCTTCTCCAACACCACAGTGCAACACCAAAGCATTAATTCTTCAGTGCTCAGCTTTCTTTATAGTCTAACTCTCACATACATATATGACTACTGGAAAAACCATAGCTTTGACTAGATGGACCTTTGTCGCCAAAGTAATGTCTCTGTTTTTTAATATGCTGTCTAGGTTGGTTATAACTTTTCTTCCAAGGAGCAACCATCTATTAATTTCATGGCTGCAGTCACCATCTGCAGTGATTTTGGAGCCCCCCAAAATAAAGTCTCTCACTGTTTCCATTTTTTCTTATCTATTTGGCATGAAGTGATGGGACCAGATGCCATGATCTTAGTTTTCTGAATGTTGAGTTTTAAGCCAACATTTTCCACTCTCCTNTGTGGCTGATTCATGTCAATGTATAGCAAAATGAATACAATATTGTAAAGCAAAACAAACTAAAAAAAATTTAAATATAAAAAAATAAAAATAAAAAATAAAGTTATAAAATATTGGAAAACTAAAATAAAAACAAGAAAATAAGGCTAGGGCTTCCGTGGTGGCGTAGAGGTTAAAGTGTCTGCCTGCAATGCGAGAGACCTGAGTTCAATCCCTGGATCGGGAAGATCCCCTGGAGAAGGAAATGGCAACCCACTCCAGTGTTCTTGCTGGAGAATCCCGTGGATGGAGGAGCCTAGTGGGCTACAGTCCATGGTGTCGCAAAGAGTCGGACACGACTGAGCAACTTCACTTCAATGCTGCTGCTGCTGCTGCTGCTAAGTCACTTCAGTCGTGTCTGACTCTGTGCGACTCCATAGACAGCAGCGCACTAGGTTCCCCCATCTCTGGGATTCTCCAGGCAAGAACACTGGAGTGGGTTGCCATTTCCTTCTCCAATGCATGGAAGTGAAGTCACTCAGTCGTGTCTGACTCTTAGCAACCCCATGGACTGCAGCCTACCAGGCTCCTCCATCCATGGGATTTTCCAGGCAAGAGTACTGGAGTGGGGTGTCATTGCCTTCTTGGAGCAACTTCACTTCACTAGGCCAGCAAAAAGATAATATCTACAAACAACAGAAGTTTTTGACTTTGCCTTTTCAGATGGTATCATCACAACTTACTGTAGTAATATAAGGTATTTCATCTCACTGAGTCTCAATTTCCTTCGATTTAAATGTAAGTAAAACAACAGCAACATTAAAGACATGTTAGATTAAGAGATGTGCATGCATGCTAAGTTGCTTCGGTCATGTCTGACTCTTTGCGACCCTATGGACTGTAGTCCACCAGGTTCCTCTGTCCAGGGGATTCTCCAGGCAAAAATACTGGAGTGAGTTGTCATACTCTCCACCAGGGGATCTTCCCCAACCCAGGGATCACTCCTGCATCTTCTGTGCCTCCTGCATTGCAGGCAGATTCTTTACCACTGTGCCACTATACAGAGTATAGGTTAAAAGGACTAGTCCTTCATAAGAGATGAAAAATAATATTTTTGTTCTGTTCCTATCCTGTTTGCCAAAAATACATGGTTAAAGAGTTTTCTTAGAGAAACTTTTAAAAGCATAAATAATATTACAGCTGGGCTGTTTTTAAACTAACTTGCTTACGTTCTGGAGGTATATTTCCTATTTGCTTAATTCCAACTGGCAGCAAAGTATTTGAGATTTATCTTTGATCCACAGAATAAAAGAGTATCTTTTGAACAATGCTCTCTGGTGAAGTGGGACACTGAGTGAGCTGCAATTCACTCTGAGAAGTTCTTTGGAATTATTCTGGTAGAGGCTTGCTTGAGTGGCAGCCACTCCACTTGCTTATCTATTTCTTATCTCCTTGACTACTGAAGGGATAAAGATAAGCAGCTGAGCAGCTGCTGGTTACTAGTAAAAGATTCCATTCACAGGGTATAGAGAAAAAGGAACTCTTACACTGTTGGTGAGAATGTAAATGGATACACCACTATAGAGAACAGTATGGAAGTTCCTTAAAAAAATAATAGAACAACCATATGACCCAGAATATGGAGAAATAAGAAAGCCTCCCTCAGTGATCAATGCAAAGAAATTGAGGAAAACAACAGAAAGAGAAAGACTAGAGATCTCTTGAAGAAAACTGGAGATACCAAGGGAACATTTCATGCAAAGATGGGCACAATAAAGGACAGAAATGGCATGGACCTAACAGAAGCAGAAGATACTAAGAACATGTGGCAAGAACACACAGAAAGTGAAAGTCGCTCAGTCATGTCCAACTCTTTCTGACACCATGGACTGTATAGTCCATGGAATTCTCCAGGCCAGAATATTGGAGTGGGTAGCCTTCCCCTTCTCCAGGGGATCTTCCCAACCCAGGGATTGAACCCAGGTCTCCCACATTGCAGGCAGATTCTTTACTAGCTGAGCCACCAGGGAAGCCTAAGAATACTAGAGTAGGTAGCCTATGCCTTCTCCAGCAGATCTTCCCAACCCAGGAATCACAGAAGAACTACACAAAAAAGATCTTCATGACTGAGATAACCACGATGGTATCATCACTCACCTAGAGCCAGACATCGTGGAAGGCGAAGTCAAGTGGGCCTTAGGAAGCATCACTACGAACAAAGCTAGTGGAGGTGATGGAATCCCTCTACAATTGGGTCTTGTTTAGAACTTTATTTTTATATTATAGTATCTTAAGCAGAAATTCAGAAGCATTATTTTTTAATAATTGAGTTCCATAGCATTTCCACAACTGACAGAATAGAAATCAAAGCTTTTAGATTTCTCCTTGGTCTTAAGCAACAATCTACTTCAACTGGAATTTTGTCATTTGGTATTTTATAATCCCAAATCCTTGACCTGACACAGTCAGTGGCTTTTCTTGGCAAGATGCCCATGCATGTAATAGGAGCTTCCTGTATAATACTGCATAAGCCCTTGGCAGTTTTCTGTGCTCTGTAAAGTCAGCAGGCATGGAACTGCCAAAGCCCTGTTTCCCTCCAATTCCTGCAAATGATGTAACTATCCCACAGCCTAACACTGGTATCAATGCTTAGGTTCAGAATGAGGATCTGCACTGGATTAGCTGACATCTGTGTAAGCTACAATGGATCCTTCTTTCAATCTCTTTAAATCTAGCATTTACACTTATGTACAGAGCATCTGTAACGACAATGAGCACAGCTGGTAACGCTTGAACACTTCTGACTGCTGAGAAACAGTGTGAATTCTAGTATCAAATGAGTACCCACCCAGGGTCCTCAATGAACCAAGAACCAACATGAGAGATCTGGCAGAGAAACAGTCTGTTCACTAAGATCGCTTTTCTTGCCTCATAAGACAAAAGGAGTTACTGACAATTTACACAAACAGACTGTACAAACCAGATGAAGAGAAACAATAGACAGTGGACCCCTGACCAACACATCTGAACTGCCAGGGTCCACTGATATGTTAATTTCTTTCTTTCTGTACTACTTTATTACAGGCCATGGATGAATCCAGAGATAGGGAAATGTAGATATGGAAGGCCGACTGTAAAATGACACAGGGACTTTCAACTGTGCAGAAGGTTGGCACTCAAACCTCTGTGTTATTCAAAGGTCAACATACGCTTATATGTGCAAGACACCATTGAGCACCTTACTTATTTTCTCTCTTAATCAATTTTCACAGAACATCACTGCATCTATCAACTGATAAACGGATAAACAAGGTGGTATATCCATACAATGGAGTGTAATTTGGCAGTAAAAACAAGGATGAAACCCTGAAGATAATATGCTAAGTGAAAGAAGATAGTCACAAAGCACAACATAGTGTGTGATTCCATTTACATAAAATGTGGAGGATAGGCAAATCCACCAAGACAGAATGTAGATGAACAGTTGCCTAGAGCTAGGGAACTAAGGGAGGAATGGGGAACTGACTCCTATCAGTTTCTTTTGGTGGTGATAAAGTATGCTAAAACTGATTATAGTGCCAGCTGCAATATACTAAGGTTACTGTACACTTTAAATTGATGTATTTTGTGGTACGTTAAATACATATCCATGAAAGTGTTTTTAAAAACTGTGAAATAGGCATCATTATCTCTATTTGTAGACAAAGGAAGCAACCTCAGAGACACACCTTGCAGAGCAGAGATTTAGAAAACCAGCTCAGCTGAGCCCAAATGCCAAGTTTTTAAATTGCTTCTCAGAATATTCAGGATGAAAAGAAAGGGTGCAGACCTAAATATTCATCAGACTCTATCATCAAAATCATTGATTTGTGGTCCTCAAACTTCTCTATTACTACTACCAATGTCTATTCTTTTCAATATTTCTACTTGAATATCATGAAGTATGATCTTTAAGGGTTAAAACAAAAATAAGTATAGTCAAAGCTATGGTTTTTCCAATGGTCATGTACAGATTTGAGAGTTAGACCACAGATCAAACCAGTCAATTCTAAAGAAAATAAACCCTGAATATTCACTGGAAGAACTGTTGCTGAAGCTGAATCTCCAATACTTTGACCATCTGATGCGAAGAACTGACTCACTGGAAAAGACCCTGATGCTGGGAAAGACTGAGGGCAGGAAGAGAAACGGGTGACAGAGGATGAGATGGTTGGACGGCATCATCGACTCAATGGACAAGAATCTGAGCTAATTCCAGGAGGTGAGGATAGAAGAGCCAAGTAGGCTGCAGCCCATGGGGTGGCCAAGAGCTGGAAGTGACTCAGCAACTGAACAATACTTATATAAGTGTAATTAAACGCCTTCCTCCAAAAAGTTTCATCCAATAAAACACTGCCTTTCCAAATCTCCAGATCAAAGTCTGAAAAGCTACCAAAAGATTACCTTTCCCCAAAATGATTCAGAAGAAAAAAAAGAGATGCAACATGAATAAAGTAGGTGACCATCCAGTCCAGCAGCCCCAATGCCCCCTTTCTGTAACTCAGGTACTATCCCCAAACTCAATGCTCCTTATCCATATAGTTTTTAAAAGTCAACATAATGCCCTAAGTATTAATGCCATCTACAGTTTTCTACAGAGATAAAATAGTTTTCTAAATAAGGCACGTGAGTCCAATCACAAAAACAGCCATGCTGAAAGAGGTCCTGAACACACTCCTGTGGTTTGGATCCAAGAACAGGCCACTTTCCTGAACATGCCCCAAAAAACCCTACCCGAAGCAGATAGGTAAAGCTGAGTGTCGTCACTTATAAAACAAGAAAAGAATTTTTATTAAGAATATTCTATAGACTAACACTTTCAGCTTGGGGGCTGGAATTATTCTTAGAGAGCTGAGGTCAACATTTCATGTCCATTTGTTCCACTCCATGCTATCACCTTTAAACAACTGTTACTCTCACTTTCACTATTGGTGGGGAGAGCAGTCCTTCCCCCCATGTCAGAGTCTGGTTTTGGTACACACACACGCTAACTCTGTAATCTTCACCTGGCCTTCATTTATAATCTATAAAATGACATGAGCTGTAGAATCCCCTGCACTTTTTGTTCAGGATGAGCTACTTACCTATTCCAATAAAAATCCAATTATTCAGAACAACTTAATCAGCACTTTCACATCACCAGTTCATATACTCATTTTGATTAATGATCCATATGTTTCCCCCCGTGAGTACCATCCTTACTTACTGTACTCTTTCTTAAAATAGTATGTGTCCCTGTCATTTTCTTTCCAGGTGTGAGTGTGTCAGTTCAGTTCAGTTCAGTCACTCAGTCGTGTCCGACTCTTTGCAACCCCATGAATCGCAGCACGCCAGGCCTCCCTGTCCATCACCATCTCCCGGAGTTCACTCAGACTTACATCCATAGAGTCAGTGATGCCATCCAGCCATCTCATCCTCGGTCATCCCATTCTCCTCCTGCCGGCAATCCCTCCCAGCATCAGAGTCTTTTCCAATGAGTCAACTATTCGCTGGTCGCAGCCACCCGCGCCGAGTGCGCTGGTCACAGCCTGTCTAACTCAATGAAACTAAGCCATGCCTGTGGGGCAACCCAAGACGGGCAGGTCATGGTGGAGAGGTTTGACAGAATGTGGTCCACTAGAGAAGGGAATGGCAAACCACTTCAGTATTCTTGCCTTGAGAACCCCATGAACAGTATGAAAAGGCAAAATGATAGGATAGTCTTGAAAGAGGAACTCCCCATGTCAGTAGGTGTTCAATATGCTACTGGAGATCAGTGGAGAAATAACTCCAGAAAGAATGAAGGGATGGAGCCAAAGCAAAAACAACACCCAGCTGTGGATGTGAGTGTGTATACCTACATATTAACCTCCTTATGTTTTGAAACTCTTCTAGGTTCTTTTATATTGTTTTCTCTCCACTTGGTGACCTAAATGCTGTCTTAGTCCATTCATGCTCCTATAAAAACACATCACAGACTGCATAGCTTATAAACAACAAGCATGCATTTCTCAGTTCTAAAGACTGGAAAGTCCAGGNCTCAGTCGTGTCCGACTCTTTGCAACCCCATGAATCGCAGCACGCCAGGCCTCCCTGTCCATCACCATCTCCCGGAGTTCACTCAGACTTACATCCATAGAGTCAGTGATGCCATCCAGCCATCTCATCCTCGGTCATCCCATTCTCCTCCTGCCGGCAATCCCTCCCAGCATCAGAGTCTTTTCCAATGAGTCAACTATTCGCTGGTCGCAGCCACCCGCGCCGAGTGCGCTGGTCACAGCCTGTCTAACTCAATGAAACTAAGCCATGCCTGTGGGGCAACCCAAGACGGGCAGGTCATGGTGGAGAGGTTTGACAGAATGTGGTCCACTAGAGAAGGGAATGGCAAACCACTTCAGTATTCTTGCCTTGAGAACCCCATGAACAGTATGAAAAGGCAAAATGATAGGATAGTCTTGAAAGAGGAACTCCCCATGTCAGTAGGTGTTCAATATGCTACTGGAGATCAGTGGAGAAATAACTCCAGAAAGAATGAAGGGATGGAGCCAAAGCAAAAACAACACCCAGCTGTGGATGTGAGTGTGTATACCTACATATTAACCTCCTTATGTTTTGAAACTCTTCTAGGTTCTTTTATATTGTTTTCTCTCCACTTGGTGACCTAAATGCTGTCTTAGTCCATTCATGCTCCTATAAAAACACATCACAGACTGCATAGCTTATAAACAACAAGCATGCATTTCTCAGTTCTAAAGACTGGAAAGTCCAGGATCAAGGTGCCAGCACAACTGCATTTTGGTGAGGGCCTTCTAGGTTACAGACTTTTTGTTGGATTCCCACATGATGAAAGGGATTAGGTATCTCTCTGGAGCTTCTTTTATAAAGCATTTATAAAATACACATGAGAGTTCCACCCTCATGACTTACATGCCTTGCAAAGACCCCCACCAACTAATGCCATCACCTTTAGGGTTAGGATTTCAACATATGAATTTTGGAGAGACACACACATTAAGATCATGGAAGATATCTCACCTACTTTTTCTTAATAAATGGACACTTTGTTCTCTTTCAAATTTATAATTGAAATTTTCCAATGAAGTTGACAATAAAAATGACACACTCACTGAAAACTCTGATGGACATCAAGGAATAATGATCACTGAGAAACAGAAATGTTTTATTGTAACAGGAATCAATGTTACTAAGGTATCTAATAAATGGCTATGATTTTAAAATATTGGGCTGGCCAAAACTTTCATTTGGGTTTTTTACAAAAAAATCCCAAACATTTTGGTTAACCCAGGGACAGGGGAGCCTGGTGGGCTGCCGTCTATGGGGTCACACAGAGTCAGACACAACTGAAGTGACTTAGCAGTAGCAGCAATACATACACTGCAATAGATCCTAGATGCAAAAAAACTGGTTTTAGAAGAACAGTAAATATGTCAATGGACCTCCCAATTACACAGTAATTTTGAGACTGTGCCACTCTGCCTTTGAAGCTAAACTGTTACAGGAAGAAGTGATAGAGAGACCAGTAGTCTTTTGCTTAGGCTGACAGATGAAAATAAACTTGAAAATAAAGAAAGCTGCTATTTATAAAAGACCTACTATGTGCCAGGCACTGTAGTCTAAGGACTACACGCATAATATCCAATTTAATCCTTACTAGGAGCCTGGAATGCAGATAACTGTATTGTTCTCAGTTAAAAGGGAACTTCCCTGACATCCTTACATTTCAAAGTTCATGCATATGCATGAAGCACATGTGCTCTGCGTGGGCACAAGTGAATGTAACACAAACACACATCAGGGTAACTGTATGCTGCGTGTGTACATGTACACATGTGTGGATAAATGTACAAATAGATTTGGCTTGGGAAAGAAAACACACATATGGTCCCAACTTAAAGACTGGGATTTTAAAGATTTTTCAATCAGTGTACTTGATAGCCATATCTTTCTTCTAGTCAATAAATACAGAAAAATAATTCTAGTGTTGGTTTTTCATTGGCAAGTATATTAGAAGATTAAATTGTTGACACATGCAAACTGATTTTCACAGCTCCAGTTGACTGATAGCTTTAGACACAAGTCACGAAATGTTTTTGTTGTGACTACTGTCATATAGAAAGTCATACAAATCATGCAGAAATCACCAGTCAAAATATGTTACACTTGCCACTGCCAAAATGACTTGCTACCATAGCTTACTTACTGCTGGGACTGCAGCCTGGGGCGGGACAGCAGAGTGAAGCGGGGAAGGGGGAAAGGACAAAGCCCTTTCTCCTGACAGGGGCCCAGGATCTCAGCCAAGCCCTTGCAAGTGCCAAAGTGTCTGCCTCAGACGTGGGAATAATCATTTATGGTGGCTTTTCATTATAAAACAAAAAAGTTACCGTTGATGCAGGACAAGTATATAAGTGCCCTTACAGTTTCAACCTAATTATGGCAATATCCCCTCTCTTTAAAAATAAAAGTAGCCCATCAACTTCTCCCTGGATAACCAACTACTACAAAATCTGGGTGAAAACCTGAGCACAAAGCAAAGTCAAATGTACATAAATGGTAGCACATCAAAGTTTATATAGTTATTACCGATGTTTGGAAGGTAAACTTTTTCATTCATTTATTCGACTAAAATTTTTTGAAAGCTTGCTCTGTGTCAGCTGTGTCAGCTGTTGCTCTAGGTGCCGGGGGGACAGTGAAGAAAGGGATCTGTTCTCATGCCCCAGTGTTCCAGTGTGAGAGGCAGACCAGAAACGGGTACAGAAAACAATTGCAGACACTGATCTGAAGAAACCAGAATAACCTACTGTAGTTAGAGGAGCATTCTGAAAAGTATGAAGCAAAGGATGACCATGAAGTGTCAATGTTCTACATGTTCTCATAACCATCAAGTTCCAGGACTCTCTAATGTAAGCTGGCTCATGTTTCTCTCTCTCTCTCTTTCTTTTTTAGTGTCTTTCCCTAAAAGCCATACACGATGGTGTACAGAGCAAAGCTTGGCACATTAAATAGGACACTTTAACAATAAAAGTAAGCAACCACAAATAACAACCCTGAGTCAGGACTAAGACAAAGTATTTAATTTATCCAGTTCATCTAGTCTGGCCCAACTCTTTTTCCTTCAGAAACGCTAGTGTTGTGGGAGACTGTCATTTCTCAGTTTTTCAAATACCATATTTAACTCCTCCCAAAATAATCCCCCTTATGACTGGGGTTAACCCAAGACCACTGGCAATTACACACTTTCATGCATGATCACTAAAATGGCTGCTACAAACAGAGGTTTGAAAAGTTTGATAAAACGTCAAAAACAAACTCCTCAGGCATCTGCCTTGCGGCACACAAATTTCCTGGAAGGTCTATACAGTGGAGTGGAGCTGCTGGTATTATACAGACTTCAAAAACTTCCCATTTGCTTGGAATTTATCTCACCCTACCCAGTTCCAAATGTTCAGCAGAAAAAACCTCATCAGAAACAGTGATGATCAGAATGAGACTTTCAGAGATGCTCTAGACAAAGACAGGAAGATCTTCTGAGGTGGACAGGATCAGCTCAAGGGAGAGACAAAACTGGAACTGACACGCGTGTGGATAATTCCTACTTTTCCTCTTGGATCCAGCCAGCTGTTTTGTATAGATGTGGCATTCATGTGTCTCTCCCTCATCGTCAGATACTTTCAGATCACTCTGTGCTTTGACTCAAGGGGGAAACAGTGATGGTGGAACTTACTGATACCACAACTCTCGGGATAGCAAGCACCAATTCCTGAAGTTACCTTAATGTGGGAGATCTAACCTCCACAACAACAAACTGGATACACAGATACAGATATGTAAAAACGCAAGCGTGCACGTGCATGTGTGTGTGTCCATTCCCTTCACAGGAGTCCTTCCCTGATTGGGCCATGACACAAGCCATCCACTTTCTCTTGCACAATCCTTCTCTTGACCAAAAGGTCCGCTGTACATAGCTTCCCCAAGGTCCTGACTGGTCAGTTTGCCAGTTTCTCCTCACTCTTAACTTGAGCACTGTTATTGGTTCCTCCATCAAAGATATCTACCCTCAGCTTCCTAGGAAGCTCTTGAGCTTCTCTCCATCCTCACTGCTCTGTGCTGGTCCAGGCCACCATCATCTCTCAGCTGGACCAGAGCAACCACCACCTCCTGACTGCACTCTCTACATGTACTCTAGTCTTCTGTGATTCATCAGAAACGCCTTTTCAAAACTCTCATCTCACCACATCAGTCTCATGGTTCTAATCACTTTAATGCTTGCTTTGCCCTTAATTCTTAACATTTAATGTTCTCTCCAATATGTATTCTTTTTTTCCACACTATCAAGCAGTTAGCTCAATTCTGAACTATCTACTTGAAGATCATATCAGATTCCCACAAGTTAAGAGCTCAGTTCCAAAAAACTGGCTCCTCCCCCATCAGATGCCAGTTTCAAGTACAGGCTGTTACCTGTGCTTCTGACCAACTGGCTATAGACTGGAGGTTCTCATAACTTCTCCTTGGGTTCAATTAACTTCCTAGGGTAACTCACAGAACACAAAGAAACACTTTCTTACATGCATCTGTCTATTTTAAAGGATATTATATAAGATACAGACGAACAGATAAACAGGGCAAGGTCTGTGGGAATGGGCTGGGAGCTTCCATGTTCTCTCTGGGCACTTGCTCTTCCCCACGTCTCCACATGCTCACCTATGCAGAAGCTCTTTGAAACTCCACTTTTTGAGTTTTTATGGCTGGAGGTTTCACTGCATAGGTACAACTGAGTAAATTACTGGCCTAGGTGGATGGACTCAATCCCCAGCCCCTCTCTCCTCCCAAGGTCCTAGAACAAGACTATAGTTTGGAAATCTCTAATCATATGGTTCACTCCCCTGGCAAGGAGCCCCATCCTTTGGTTACCTATGGGCTTTCCAAAATGAACATAAACAAGATATCTTTATCACTCTCATCACTGAGAAATTTCCAGGGGTTTAAGGAGCTCTGTGGCCAGGAATGGAACACAGACCAAATACATCTCTCTTACAAATCACAAAGCTCTTCAATCCCTTACATTTCTATGCCCCACGTCCTTGAAGTTGGACCTGCAGCGCCCTCCTGACCCGGCCTCTGCCAGCCTCACTCTATATGACACAGTCTCTTTCACTCTCTCCACCCCATCTAGCAGCTATTCCTCAAAACAGCCATATTCTCTACAGCCTGGTGGCCACTGCACATGCTGGAATATTCTTGTCCATGTACACCACCTAGAGAGCACCTATGCACCTATGTTTATGTTTCAACCAGAAGTATATTTTCTCAGCAAAACCTTCCCCTTGTCCAGGCTAATTTACCCTTTTCCAGGCTCCCAAAGAATTCATCCTACTTCAAAGGACTTATCAACTGTCTGCCTGTCTCATCAGGAGGGGAACAGAGGTTAGACATCTGAGGTCGGCTTTCTCATGTCTGAATCATGACTCTACTATTTATAAGCTGTAAGATCTTGAGCAAAGAATGAAACCTCTCTGTGCCTCAGTTTCCTTATCCCTAAAAGAGATAATAGTAATACCAACCTCATAAATTTGTTATAGTTGAATGGCATCATCAACTCAGTGGACATGAGTTTGAGCAAACTCCAGGAGACAATGAAGGACAGGGAAGACTGGTGTGCTGCATTCCATGGGGTCCCAAAGATTCGGACCCAACTTAGTGACTGAACAACAACATTTGTTATGAAAATTAAAGTGGATTAAAAGGGTTTAGAATATAACTTTGCATATAGGAAGCACTTTGCATACAGTAAAGTGTTTAGAATATAATTTTGCTAAAGTGAGAATATACCTTTGCATAGAGTAAGTAAAGAAATATCCACTGGTGGTATTACTATTACTATTTGTTATTGTTTGTGATAGTAACGGCCTTCTTCAACATCTTAACCCTGATACCTGATATACAGGTAACAACTGATCCCAATTCCATTTCAGCATTTTCCTTCCATATGGTTACAATAGGGTATAGAGATTTATGCTATAAAGCTAGAAGAAAATGAATAATCATCAATTAATATTCCCTTAAATCCCAAGCTCTACCTTATGCAAATGAGAAGATTGCAACCAGAGAAGACACAGCACTTTATCCCTAAGAGGGAGCCGTAACTGTGTAAGTTTTGCCTGTCTCTCCATTGAGTGAAAGGGTTAAACAGGTGTGTGACTTTAAATTACATAAACTTCATCCAATATTTATCTGCTTAGAGGTGTTCCTTAATATTTCCTTAGCTTTGGCAGGGAAGACTATGGACCAAAGGGCTTACTTCGCACAGATAGTGTTTCATGAAAGCATATCAAGTTGACACCTTCTAGGATATGAGTGGGCTAAACCTGTCCCAGCAGCTGCAGTGAGACTGGGCAGACTCAGGCAAAGAAGGAAGGATGTGTGTTCAGCCGAGGACCCAACTAGGTAGTGTACATTGCTAAAGCAAGGTTTTAGTTTTTTTTCCCCCTTGGAAACAAGAATAGTGTTTTGGGTTGTTGGTTTTTTGTGCTTTTTTTTTAATAGTTTACGCTAAAAGAGAGCTTGCCATTTAATGAAGCTTCTTTTTAAATATTTCTTTGAAGCAAAGATACCTATCTTTCAAACAGAATGGGAAAAAAGAGGGTTGAACTTAGTCCTTGAATTGTCCAGCAGATTCATTCTTCACAGGATGAATCATCAACAAAGTAAGCCTAGAGGGTCAGTAGATGTCACTTGCATTTATAGCTAAGAAAATTGACATAGATGTTAAAGATAAAGCGAGGTGATGGTTGTACAACTTGGTTCCTTTTGCTAGGCAAATACAGTATATTACTATCAAACCCAAAATCTATAAATTGAATTTACCCATAATAGTATTTTCCAGCTGAAAACACAATCTGCTGTTCCCACAACCCTTGCACTCATCTGTCAGCAAGCCCCGTCATTTCTTTCTTTGAAGAATGGTAACTTCCCAAGGTACCATTCCCTATCCTCTCCACTGTGACCACAGCAGGCTTACCTCAGCAGTCTCCTTTGGCGGGTCTTGAACTCTTCCTTCTAACCATCCCACATGCTGCTGCTGCTAAGTCACTTCAGTCGTGTCCGACTCTGTGAGACCCCACAGACGGCAGCCCACCAGGCTCCCCCGTCCCTGGGATTCTCCAGGCAAGAATACTGGAGTGGGTTGCCATTTCCTTCTCCAATGCGTGAAAGTAAAGTCGCTTAGCCGTGTCCGACTCCTAGTGACCCCATGGACTGCAGCCTACCAGGCTCCTCCATCCATGGGATTTGCCAGGCAAGAGTACTGGAGTGGGGTGCCATTACCATCCCACATATTTCTGTCTTATTCAACTACTCGACTACCTATAATCAATCCCTATTTCTTAGTCTAAAACCCTCTCCCTGACCTGCATATCTTATCCAACCTGCTTTCACCCCATCCATCTCACGCCCATCCACTTACTCCTTCACTCCAGCAGCCCTTCTATTTCCCTCACCACATGCCCCCCCACACACCCACACCCCCATCACGCTCCATGCTCACTGCACTTCCCTGAGTTAGCTTGTACAGTTTTTCTCTCCACAGCACCACCTCCTCTCGATCACAGAGGTTACTCAGCTACCCCCAGTTTCCATCAAGTTTGGGTTCATTGCTGCACTTGCAGACTCTTTCAGGACAAGGTCATGTCTTGAGATTTATTTATATTCCCACAATGCTAAGCACAATAATGCATCAAACATATGACTCACTAATCCATATTCTTCTGTAAAAATAAAAAGGGTCAATGGTTTTTAAAAATGATATTTTCCTCCTGTGACAGCAGAAGCAAAAAATAAGAAGAGATCTATATGACCCATAAGAGTCAAGGAAGCTTCCTGGAGAGTGGTAAAGTGTAAGCATTGAATCTAGAGCTTTCCAGACAAAAAGAAAGAGCAGTGAAAAGAGGCAGGTAGAACATAAAGAAAGAGGTAGCAGTTAGGAAGAAGAATGTTAGAGAGAATGAGTCTTATATTTGATGAGACCAAAGGATCTTTCATGATTAGGCTAATCAGGACCAGAATTATAAAATTTGCATCTGTAAGTAATGAGTAGGGTATTATAGGTTCAAGAGTTCAAGGAAGGGCTTCAAGGAGATTAATCCTAAAGCACTGAAAAATACATTGAGCAGGAGAATCCTGAAGGCATAGAATCCTTCAGAGAAATTTCTGAACTATTCAAGACATGGAATATGAATTTCTTACCCCAAAATATCTCTTCATTTCCCCTTCTCAGCACGTTATGGTAATAGGAACCCTCCAGTACACACTGCCTCTCCTTGCCACATCCCATCTCACGACTGGAGAGATGGAGGCTTTACCGTGACACACGAAAGGGCACAGAAATAGCAGGTAGGAGAGGACCCTGAAGCACTCTGCAAACTGGCAGATGGCATCACAGCATTCTCTTCAGAGATGCAGAGCTATTTCCTGGCAGAAACACTGTTACCAGATGAAACAGTGATGATAATAAAAAAGAAGCCTAAAATTGCATACAGGGACATGGAAAGTGATGATAAGCCTTCTTCTCTTCTTGGTGTGAAAGAGTCCATACTTCTGGGTCCCCCAGAGAAAGAACTTTCAAAAGTCTTCTACTTATGTCACTCAAGAATTTCTTCAGCATCTGAGATTTCATCAACTATAATCTAAATGTTTGTACTTTAAAAGGACTTTAAAAGCAACCAGACTTAACAGTTTTGTTTGTTTTTTTTTTTCCTTTCTGTCCAGACAGACTCTCTCATGTCTCCTTGCCAAACATCCTTGTCCAAACAGACTTGGAAGGCAGCTAAGCCACACTACTCCATGAGTCAGCCAGCACAATGGAATCAACAAATGGTTAGTCCTCAGTAGCATGAAACAGTCTGGGAAAACAGGGACCCAAGTTCCAGACCAAACTTCTTCCCAAGACACACCCATTTCTTCGTCGCTATCTGTAATAGATTCATTTGTGGGCAAAGTAGTTTAACTAAGTTGGTTCGATTTCCAACTTCCAGACTTCTCCCCAGTTTTATAGCAAATCAAGATGGGAAACAGCCTCTTCAAAGTCAGGAACAACCTGGAAGGAGACTGGCTTTTGAGAGTCTCTACATGGACATGATTTTGAGTGAACTCCGGGAGTTGGTGATGGACAGGGAGGCCTGGCGTGCTGCAGTTCACAGGGTTGCAGAGTTGGACACAACTGAGCAACTGAACTGAACTGCCTTGTGTCTTCTCACAAAAAGCCATGTGGTTATCCTACATCACACAGCTCCTAAGGAAAGGAAGAAAGATGACTAGAATATGCAGGTTTACGAATCTAATCTACACTTTCATATTTTAAGTATAAGTTTATTTCACCTAGTAGATGCTCACATTGGCATTTTGGGCACTGATACCCATTCTATAGATAGTGGCTTCATTGTTGGATACAACTGTTGCAAATTGACCCAGACATCCCCTAGGAAAACAAAAACTGCAAGTAGTCAAAAAGATATGTGTGGGTCCCAAAGGACAAAGGTCACAGATGGTGCAAGGCCAAAGGAAAAGGCAGACAGACTGACCAAGGTGGACCAGAGGCCTACAGAGAGGAACTGAAAGAAGAGAGACCCTTGCTCCTTCCTGCAGAAGTTAGGCTGCCAGTTGGCTGAAAGTGCAGAAGAAGTACTACTAACTACATCTACTGGGATGAAGAAAATCCAGGTGAAGCTCTCTCCAGAAGGGCTCAGAGAAGGACAAGGTACACAAGCACATCAGTTTAGATCACTGGCAAGCGCATCCTGTGGTCTTGTGTCATTAGTTCCCGAATGGCGAATACACAGAACTCACTGTTATGTTATTCAGTGCTGCACAAATCCAGATGAGCTTCTTGTGACTGCTGTTTTAGAAACAAGAGCTAAATAATTGTATGTTCCATTCCGAGCAGATATTAGCTGACCCTTAATGCTGGTCCCACTCTGCATCTACACTATCATGGGACACAGACTTACTCAAGTTTGGATTAGAGGGTTTCAGGGCCCTAATGGCTAAATCAGGTCAACATTTATAATACTCAAAGTATCTAAGAAATCTCTGTGCCCAGTCCAGTTCTGTTCTGGATTCTAGATTCAAAATTTTACACTGCAATTTACTTATTGATACTAAAAAGCAGAGACATCACTTTGTTGACAAACAGCGGTATAGTCAAAGCTATGGCTTTTCCAGTAGCCATGCATGGATGTGACAGTTGAACCACAAAGAAAGCTGAGCACTGAACAACTGATGCTTTCAAATTCTTGTCGATCTTAAAGGAAAACAACCCTGAACGTTCACTGGAAGGGCTGATGCTAAAGCTAAAGCTTCAATACTTGGGCCACCTGATGCAAAGAGCCACGTCACTGGAAAAGGCCCTGATGCTGGGAAAGATTGAGGGCAGGAGGAAAAGGGGGTGACAGAGGATGGGATGGTTGGATGCCATCACTGACTCAATGGACATGAATTTGAGCAAACTCTGGGAGATGGTGAAGGACAGGGAAGCCTGGCATGGTGCAGTTCATAGGATCACAAAGAGTCAGACATGACTTAGTGACTGAATATGACAACTTTCTGATAAACACAGATTCT
This sequence comes from Neotragus moschatus, assembly GCA_006410615.1. Classification (NCBI taxonomy): domain Eukaryota; kingdom Metazoa; phylum Chordata; class Mammalia; order Artiodactyla; family Bovidae; genus Neotragus; species Neotragus moschatus. The sequence goes on from SJYA01003056.1 coordinate 909,000, forward strand.
ACAGGCACTTAAACTCGGCATCCTCAAACTGAAGCATCATACTTCCTTCAAACCTGCTGTGCCCTCCCTATTTCCTTTGTAAAAGTATCAAGTTCTTCAGGAGTTTAAACTGAGAACCCTAGACCCTCCTTTCTTACTCTCTTCTTTTCTCACTAATTTAATATACAGTTGTTAGCCAAGTCCTGTCTTTAAGAATCCTAACTATTTCTAAGCCCCTTTCTGCCCTTAATTACTCCATCTGAACTCAGGACCATGTCTTTCTTTATAAGTCCAAAAATTCTCCATGCCACAAATTTCCCAACATAACAACTTTGCATTCCCCCAACTCTACCACTTTTTGTATAGTCCTAGTCTCCAGACTGCTGCCAGAATAATGCTTCTCAAAAGTAACCATCTGGAAAGGTTACTCATCCGCTTTAAAATTCTATGATGATTCTTCATGGCCTGCAGCCTCCAAAACCAGGGCCAGCCTACGTCCATGAAGCTTGATTCAAGCCACATCCCCTCCTTGACCTTGGACCCCAGCAACACATAAGTCATACTCTCCAAGCTATACTTAACCTCATATCCCACCTGAGAGGACACACTGCATGACACACATCATCAGAGATCTCCCCTTCCTCTTGGTTCTCAGTTCTTTAGGCACACAGCTATTTTCAGAATTTGCATATCTTTCTATTTACAGAAATAATAGGTTCCTAGAGGGGGACCTTTCTTGGGCATCTTTAGTGACTGCTTAACAAACATGTTTGGTTTTTTTGTTTTTTAAGGAGGAAGAGTTCAGGGTTCACACATATATCTGATCAAAGAAAATTTAAACTTCTCCTTCATAAATGGCAGGAACTCAAAAGGGAATGCCCATCATGGCAGCAGATAACAGGTCCACAGGCTGTTCCCTTTCCACAGGTACACAAGCACATCAGTTTAGGTCACTGGCAAGCGCAGCTGGGCAAAAGCCAATTCCCGCAGAGTGGCTGCGTCTGTCTTGCTAAGGGGTGGCAACAACAGCATCTGTCAGGACGAGACAGAATAGAGGAGCTCAGAACCAAGCAGAGCTGTAACACGATGCACCAGTATCTGGTTGGAGAGCAAACAAGGTAGGCTTTCTTCCTCTAGTACACAGCAGGCACCATGCCAAACACACACAGTGTTTGCTGTTTCTGCAAGTCTAATAGGGTCTGCTGCAGGGAGGGGTGAGAGATCAGCAGTTCATAATGACTCTCATTATGTCTGGTGCATTTTGAGCCAAGATTAGACACTAAACACTCCTCTGTCCAGTGTCAAGGGCTTTCAACTGCCCTTTCATCAGGATAATTCCACTTCAAACTAATTTAAGTTTCTTACAACCCGAGCTACCAAAACTGATACACTTGAGTGTTTTCAGGCCAGAAAAAAGAGGTCAACGTCTGCTCCAAATAGAAATACACTCCTTGGGTTCGGGGTCTGTGACTGCTGCACAAGAGTTACGAAAGAAACATGCCATCGTGGAACCCCACACCCCAAAGAGCTCCACATCGACTCTCCTCTGAGAACGCCACCCCTTCTCACTGCCATGTCTGCGCCAACAGATTACAGTCCTTTCAACATAGAGAGACTGCCACAGAGGCAGTTTTAGAGACATCTAGAGAAAAGTCTGAGTTTGCTCATGTCTGTCAAAATCAATAAGGCAACATGAATTTCACTCCAGGACGAAAACTGGGTTCTACTGCTAAGTGTTTTTCTCTTTAAATCTAAACAGCAAAAACAATAAACTCTAAACTAGACCTCTACACTAGAATTATGAAGCAGTACAAACCAGCACTGAAGTTTAACAATTACTCACTACATATTCAAGTAAGAATATCTGGCTTTACACTTCTAAATGTAGAAGAGATTTAGCAACAACATGGAGGCAACAATAAAGGTTTCAAGAAAAGACAAGTTGATATTTATGCAACAAGCATAGAAAATGAGAAGGCAAAATGAGGAGTAGGTAATAAAACTGCTCCTAACTCTTGGAGTCTAAAAATCTACAATACTTAATTTCAAACAGAACCAACATTACTGTGACCTTAAAATTAAATTAACAAATGTTATTTGGTTTGATAAGAAACAGAGGTTAATGATTCATAGGGACCCTAAGTGGAGAGGGAAATGGCAACCCACTTCAGTATCCTTACCTAGAGAATGCCATGGACAGATGAGCCCAGCAAGCTACAGTCCATAGGGTCAGAAGAGTCAGATACAACTTAGCGACCTAAGAGGGGGTAGACCATAAGTGCTGGAAAGGATTATACAATGAAGGAAGAAACACACAAACACACATAAATAATGCTAGCGTATTAAATAAGAAAGTCACGTCTCAAAGGATCAAAACTTACTTTATAAATATGAGAGAACTGTAAAATCATAAACATATGAGCATTCTAATTAACTTTTAAATAAAAGTCCTCTTACATATGTAGGTATGTACATATCTGCACTGACTCCCTTAAAGGAGACAAGAGTCAATGTAGTCTGAATAAAACAGGGACTATTTCACAGAACAGGCATCTGTTCACTCACAGGTGCCAATAGTTGCATAAATAGTACTTTGATGTATGTCCTTAAAAAGCATTTAATGTATGAGACACTTTAAATAAACTTTTTACTGATGTATACCATGCAAACAAAGTCCTATAAGTGTAATGTTTACACGATGAACACATTTGTGTAAGAGGCACCCAGATCAACATATAAAATACACCAGTCTCCCAAAAGCCCCCTTGAATATACACAGTTTTACTTCACTGGGGCAAAATTTATCTAGAAAGTCCGCCCTTATCATGGAATCATTATAGGTCAAGTTGGTTGACTGCTCTTACAGAACATCTATTCTCGAACCCATGGATCATTCTGCTGAATTTAATCGCAGCTCTGTATTTCTGGGGAGAACCAACTTTTCAAGGATACTTTAAAAGTAAACAATTTAAAGCTAGGATGTTAAGCCCTAGTCCAAATCATTCTGAAAGTCCATCAACCAAGCCAACACCAGAAGCCAAATCATACTACTCATCAATGTGAGATATGTATTAAGGTCTTTGGTATGCAATCCAATAAAATGAGCCTGGAAATTCTACAATAGCTCTAGGCTTCAACTGTGCAACACTCTGATTTCTTAATAAAGGTTTACAGTAAATATCTGTAAGTAAATTAATCTCCTACTTATCACATTAATTTTGCAATTGAACTTGACCTTTCTGCCTTTCCTTCCTTTCCTCCCCACCCTTTTCACCATTTTCTCACCTACTGCAGCGATTCTGAAACACGATTTCAGTCTTCAAAGAGTCTTGCCAAAAAGAAAAAAAGCATTCCTAAGTTTAAAATCTCAATCTGTACTTGCATACCAGCTGGGATGCTCTATTCAAAGAAAGAAGGCTGAGAGCTGGATTTTTCAGCAACAAAAGACAGCAAGGCACTTTTCCATTTGGAGCTGCAGAGGGAGCTAGAACCATGCAATGTGCACAAACTGTAAGTCTTTCTAGAATTGGATGAATCCAGTGATACTGAAAAATATAAACACAGATGTCACAGATACCACACACACACCATCCAGACCTTAAGTCTGGGGAAATTCTGAAAGAATATTTTGTGTACTCAAGAGAAGACACATTATATAATTTATTTTGTGAGCAGGAGATGAGCAATAAAAGGAAAATAAAACTATCAAGTGAAACAAGAATGAATTTTAAAGGGAATTATCGATTCCAAGAGTCCCCAGCCAAGGTAAGCAGTCAACACTCAAACTGGCAGGCTGTCTGACAAAGGCGGGGCGATCTTCAAGAGCCCTTGAGACAGTTGTTCTGGAATCTGGCTTAATAAAAGCTGGCCTTTATGTCAGTTTCCCTCTAAAGCACGGTACTGGGTCAGGGTGCAGATGAGGAGGAGGGGGTGGCACAGAGAAGGTGGCACATGTCTGTAAAAAGAATGGCAGGACACAAATAGAAGGAAGAAAATTCTGACTGATTCATACCAAGTAAGTGATGTTGGCCCATGTTCACAAAGCGAGATCCAGCAAGCCTTGCCTCCCAAGACTACCTCTACTTAGAATAAAACACTACAATGAGTATAGGAGAACAAAAAAGACATTCTGATCAACAGCAAAACAGCAGTTAACTAGTAATTCCAAGTAATAAAGAGCTCATTCTCTGACAGCTCTTTCACAACATACCAGAGACATACAAGAACAAACTACGATGATATAGATATGGTTTATACTGTAGTATAAAGACAGTTAAGAATCTGTGTAATGTAGAAATTCTAGGAAAACCTTAGCAACATACTAAATGCCCACAACTCTAGCCTACTCAGCCCAAATCCTCAAATATTATTTGAATACCACTATGCCAGGAACTGTAAAGATCCAAAAATGACAAGTCTGGCTTAAAGTAGCATATAAGGGGTGGAGGAACAGGAAGGCAAAATACACATATATAAAATTTATAAAGAAGGTGGTAGGACAGAGTTAGAACCACAATACAAAGTGTAGCAGGTGTATTAAGGCTGAGTGGGAAAATGTAACTTTCCCCCAAAGTTATTATTTTCTTTAAATATTTAAGCAAATATACTCATCATGAAGTAACTCTGCTCTATCAATATAGAAGACATGAATTTTACAGTTAATGAAGATGTATTAATATGGCAGAGAACAAGGGCACCAGAATTTTAGACTGTTTGGATAATATTCCTGCTACTTCAATGATGTTTCTTACTTTTTGGTACAAGCTAATGATATTTCTCTGAAGATTGTTAGTATCAACTATAAAAGAAATGTTGAAAATATTAAGAAGTAAGAAAGGACTTGTTTTCTTTTTTGAAAGACTCACTAAACCAAAAGAGAAGGCAAGAAAGAATGAATTATGATCTTGAACTAGGCTGGGGAAAAAAAAAAAAGGACGGCGCCATCATTAAAAGAAAAAGGGAACTGGCCATTTCTGGTCAAGATGTTAAAACAGAGACCAGATATACCCTCTTGCCTGACACAACCAAAAGCATCTATCAAATATGGAAAACAATAGATTTCAAGACACTGGCCACAAAGCAACTAAAAACAATGATCCCTGAGATGTAGGAAAGAATGAAGAGAGTCCTATGAATACCCCCTACTTACAGCCTGGAGCTTCCAGGGTACAATGCAAGGAGTAAAACAATGAACCAAGCAGACTCCGTGAGTTAGAGACAGAGTTGAGAGCATAAGGAGAGCAAAGCAGGTGCAGTTCATGAAAGAGGACGCCGTAGAATGAGAGCCCCAGAGACCCAGAGAGCTCCACTGACTAGGTAGCAAATTAGACGCCCGTGCTTAAGGAGAAAACTTTGAAATGCATACACACAGAAGGTTTAGAGAGAACATTCCCGCCATTCACACAGACTATGATCAGGGCCTGCTCCTATCAGCAAGACTGAAAAACTCATACTTCAGGTATTGGACAGAATAGTCTGTCAATAGGCCTTTCAAGAATAATGGGGAATAACCAACACCAGACTGAGCTCTTTTCCAGATCCCCCTTAACAAGTCACAACAGAAAAACCCAAAAGGATCAATATATTTGCAAGCAACTTTACTGCACCCCAGAATAAATGTCAGGAAAACTTAATAGAAATTCAGATATATCTAGCTACCAATAAGGTAAAATTCACAATTTCAGCATACAGTGATGCTGGATGGCACACAAAAAGACAGAAAAACATAATCTAAAATGAGAAAAAGACTCAGTATGTTGAACTGGACCTAGAACTGGCACAAACATTAACTGCAGATATGGAAATTAAGACAGTTACTGTACCTGTATTCCATATGTTCAAATAGTTAACAATAGATATGGAAATACTCACACATCTAGAAATGAAGCCACCATGTCTGATATGAGAAACACGCTAGATGGAATTAATGACAGAGTAGACACAGCAGAGGAAAAACAAGTAAACTTGAAGGCACAGAATTAGCAACTACCCAAAATGAAAAAGAGAAAGAAAATGAAGAAAAATGAAAAGAGCACCAGCGAACTGGGGGAAGATTTCAAACTACCTAACAGCTAAGTAACTGGAGTCCCCCCAGATGGAATAGGGACAAGAAGTTAGAGAAATAAAGTTTCAAACTTGAAGAAAACCATGAATCCACAAAGAAACTCAGTCAGTCGAAAGCAAAAGAAATGTGAAGAAAACTATGCCAAAGCACAGCAGAACCAAACACTCAAAATCAAGGAAGGAGAGATTTTGAGTGGGCCGTGCCACACAACATGTGGGATTTTATTAATAAGTTCCTCAACCAGAGATCAAACTCCTGCCCCTTGACCTGGAAGCATGAAGTTCTAACCACTGGACCACCAGGGAAGTCCTGAGAAAGCCTTAATGTACCTCAAAAAAGATGTGTGACATTAACAGAAAATAAGAATGAAATTAAATTTCTCATCGCAAACAATGAAAGACAGTAGAGCAACATCCTTAAGGTGCCTAAAGAAAAAACAAAAACAAAGCAAAGCTGTACAACTAAAATTCTGTTGTGAACAAATCTTTAAAAAACAATGCAAAATAAAGATATGCATAGTAGCTGAAAGATCTCATTACCAGTAGACCACACTAGGCAAGAAATGTTAAAGTCTTTTAGGCAAAAGAAGAATATTCAAATATAAATCAGATCCATGCAAAGGAAAGAATACTAGAAATAGCAATCACATTGGGGAAAATGTATGATCTTTTCTATTTAAATCTCTTTAAAAGAAAACTCACTGTAAAAACAAAAATAACAGCAGCGTGTTACAGCATTTTTAATACACTTAAAAGTAAAATTCATGTCACCAGCCGCATAAAGGCTGGAAAGGAGGTTATGGAAGTAAGCTGAACAGTAATTGTAACATCCTTATGTGTGTGTGCACTGAGTCACTTCAGTCATGTCCCACTCTTTGCGACTCCATGGACTATAGCCCTCCAGGCCCCTTTGTCCATGGGATTCTCCATGCAACAATACTGGATGGGTTGCCATGCCCTCCTCCAGGGGATCTTCCCCACCAAGGGAGGAACCTGCGTCTCATGTCTCCTGCATTGGCAGGTGGGTTCTTTACCACTAGTGCCACCCAGGAAGCCCAACATTCTTACACTAAGCATGAAATATCACTTGAAGATAGACTGTGACAAACTGAAGATAAACAGCCACTGAAAAAAAAAGGAAGAATTACAGCTAAAAGGGGGAAATTAAATGTAACCTTAAAAAATATCTTATTAATCCAAGAGACAGAAGTAAAAACAGGGGAAAGGAAAGAAGATATGACAAACGGAAAACAACAAACGGAAAACAAATGGTAACAGTAACATGATAGACTCCAGCCTGATCACAGAAGGAGCCCTATTAAGTGAAGTGGCAAACATCCCAATGGAAAAGCAGAGATTGTCAGACAGGATTTAAAAAGCAAGCCCCTTTGACATGTGGTCTTTAAGAAATGCACTTTGACTATAAAGGTATAAATATGTTACATGGGATCAAACAAAAAAACCTCCCTAACACTACTCAAAAGCAAACTGGTGTGTCTGTGTGTGTGTGTACTAATATCAGACAAAGGAGGATTCGGAGAATAAACTACAATAGAGTTTGATAAGAACTATAAGAAACAGGACTCAGAGATAGAAATGGTCATTTCATAAAAAATAAAGTGACTAATCAAGAAAATATAACATCCCTTAATGTTTATTTATGTATCCAACAATGGAGCTTTGAAAAAGTGATAGAATAAGGGGAAAGAGACCAAACCACAACAGTAGTAAGAGAGCGCCACATACCTATTTAGACAGAACAAGGAGGCAAACAATTAGCAAGGATATACTAAAACTGGAAAACACTAGAAACCGACTTGACCTGATTTAACATTCAGAACACTCCATCCAATCACAGAAAAAAAAAATCATGTGCTTCACAAGTGCACAGGGAACATCTACAAATACAGGCCATATTCTGGGCCATAAAACATGTGCCAAAAGGCTTTTGAAGTATTTAAGTCACACAAAGAAATTTTTTAATCACGATGGAGTTAAATTGGTAATCAACACCAGAAAGATCTTTTGAAAATTCCCAAATATTCGGAAAGCAGATAACATACATACTTCTAAGTAAATCATGACTCGAAGAAGTCACAAAGGAAATCAGAAAGTATTTATACTAAATGAAAATTAAAACAATCAGAATTAATGGGATGCTGCTAAAGTAGGATTTACAGGGAAATTTTTAGCAGTAAAGGCCCATATATTAGAAAACAAGAACAATCTTAAATAAACGACCTCAGTTTCAACCTCAAAAAACTAGTAAAACATGCAAATTATGAAAAAGGCGCAAATTAGTGGAATATAATACAGAGCTGAAGTATAATACAGAAAAAAAAAAAGAAGAAGAAACCATCAAGGTAACTAAAGCTGATTCTTTAAGATAATCAATAAATTGGTAAATCCCTACTCATACCAATGTAAAAGAGAGAGGTAGAGACAGTGCACATCAATGAGGGACATAGACTTACTCTAAATACTACAGATATTAGGTTATAAGGTAACATTATTAAACAAATTTATGCCAATAAATTCAACAACTTAAATGAAATGGAAAATTCCTTGAAAAGATGTAAATTACCAAAACTGACTCAAGAAGACATGACAAAAATAGTTCAATTTTTGAAAAAGAAATTGAATATTTAATTTAAATCTTTCCATAAAAAGAAAACTCCAGGCTCAGATGGCTTCAATGATCAATTCTACCTAACATTTAAAGAAGAAATAGTAACAATTCTATATAAACTCTTTCAAGAACTTGAAAAGGGGGGAATATTTCCCTATCCATCATGAGGCCATCACCTCTGATATCAAAACCAGACAACATCACAGACACAGACACAGACACACACACAGACACACACACACACAAAACTACAGGTCAGTTTTTTATCTTCCAAACATAGTTGCAAAGACTAATTTTTAAAATGTTATCAAATCAAATAACACACTAAAAAGTACTAGATCAAGACCAAATGATTTGGTTTGCCCAGGTTTACCCAGGAATACAAGGTTTAACATTTAAAACAGATCCGTGTGAACCATTATATTAGCAAACTGAAATAAAAATTTTCACATGATCTGCTGAAAGGGAAAACCAACAAGGACCTACTATATAGCACTGAGAACCCTACTCAATATTCTGTAACAACCTAAATGGGAAAAGAATCTGAAAAAGAACAAGTACATGTATATTTATATAACTGAATCACTTTGATGTACACCTGAAACTAACAAGACATATTCAACTATCTATACTCAATAAACGTTTCTAAAAATAAAATAAATCCTAATAAAGAAATGGCATTTGATAAAAACCTAGCATGCACTGCTGACAAAATGTCAGATAAATTAAGAATATAACAAAACATATTCAACCTAATAATGGACATCTATTAAAACACCTACATCTAACATCAATTTAATGATGAAAGTACATAACATTTTCCTCTCCTAAAATCAGGGACAAGGCAGGCATATCTGTTCTTACCAATTCTATTAAATATGATGTTAGAAGTTTCAGCCAGTGAACTTAGGAAAAAAAAAAACCTAGATTATAAGTTTTTCTTAAAAAAAAAAAAGATGCATCTATTCACTAAAAATATGACCATCTGTGTAGAAAAATCAGAATCTACAAAAACTACTAAAGTGATTTAGCAAGGTTGCAGGATACAAGATGAACAAAGAAAAGTCAACATGTTTCTATACAGTTCTAGCAATGAACAAAAGGAAATTAAAATTTTAAAACAGTGTAATTTATTACACCAAAAATATGAAATACTTAGGAATAAACTGGACAAAAGATGTGAAAGACATGTATACTAAAAACTATAAAATGCTACTGAGAGAAATTAAGTAAGACCCAAATAAACAGAAGTAATATATATTATTCAGGAGTTAGTTAGAAACTCTACTACTTATAAATGGTAAATTCTTCCCAAATTATTCTGCAGCACCAATAAGTCTCAACAGACATCCAAGCAGGATGCTATGTAGAAACTAACAAGCTGATTCATGTCAATGTATGGCAAAAACTACTACAATATTCTAAAGTAATTAGTCTCCAATTAAAATAAATAAATTAAAAATAAATATATAAAATTCATATGCAAATACTAAGGACCTAGAACGGCTACAACTTTGAAAAAGAACAAAGCTGAAGGTCCATCACTCCTTGATTTCAGAACTTATAATAAAGTTACAGTATTGGAAAAAAGACAAGTAGATCAGCGGCATACAACAGACAGCACAGAAACAAACCCACACAATATGGACACAGATTTTTTTTACAAAGGAATAAAAGGCAATGCAGCAGAGAATGAATAGCTTTTACAAAATGACTTTGGAAAAACTGGATGTCCAGATACAAATGAAACTACTTTTGACCTACACTTCTCACCATAAATATAAATCAACTCAAAATGGAACATTTACCATCTAGTTCATGTTAATGGTGCATCTGCCTGCAAATGCAGGAGATGAGGGTTCAATCCCTGGGTCGGGACCATCCCCTGGAGGAGGAAATGGCAACCCATCAGTATTCTTGCCAGGAAAATCCAAGGGACAGAGGAGCCCGGTGGGCTACAGTTCATGGGGTCGCAAAGAGACAGGCTCGACTTTGCAACTGAGCACACAAAAAAAAAAAAAAAAAAAAAATAGGGAAGGCAGGAAGAGGAAGTGGTTTGGCTAACTATTCATAGGTTTGATACAGTCAAATACTTAGTACAGGCCCAATGTCTACCCTCCTTTAGTAACTGAGAGTCTAACAACTGGTTGTTATTGGTCTGGTGGCTATGTTGTGTCTGACTCTCAACTGGTTCAGCTCAGTTCAGCTGCTCAGTCATGTCCGACTCTTTGTGAACTCACGGACTACAGCACCCGTGTTTCCCTGTCCATCACCAACTCCCTGGTTAGGCACTTTCAAACATGTAAACTAAAAATTCATTTCTCTCATTTCTTTTTGCTTAATATATAAATCCTTATGGAAACAACATCAACATTGGTTTCCCTTTAATATAAGAATAAGAAATCATCTCAGGGAATGGAATATATAGGAAATATTAAAAACAGGGTACAAAATCAACTGAGAGATAATTCTGTCACCCGTGCCACCAACATCCTTTTCCATGAACCCAGGTTACCTAGATCATATCCTAATATAAGGTATGAACTCTTTAGGTAAAGGGTCTTCACTGAAAATTGGTGAAATCTGTAAGGAGAGAAGTGTTTTTTTATGGCACGTAATATGACAATTTCAATTAAATCAGGAGCTTCTGAGCTGGCCACAGCAAAAATCACTCTGAGAAGTGAAACACTTATGGGCCATGTTAGAGCACAAAATGCCATTTTTTTCCCCACATAAATGCTTATTGTATGTGTCAATACTGCATATCAGAGCCTGTACAGTCAACATGCTGAGAGAGACAAAGTTTCAATAGGTCATTTCTAAGGTCTTAGAGAAATCTGAGTTAATAGGTCAGTTTGTGCTACTTGTGTCACCAGACTGGGACTTCCCAGGTGCCTCAGTGGTAAAGAATCTGCCTGCCAATACAAGAGATGAAGGAGACAAGGTTCGATCTCTGGTATGGGAAAATCCCCTCAAGAAGGAAATGAGCAAACCACTCCAGTCTCTTGCCCAGGAAATCCCAGGGACAAAGGAGCCTGGTAGTCTGGAGTCCATGGGATTGCAAAGAATTGGACACAACTTAGCAACTGAGCATACATGAACATCACCAGATTCAAATACATTTTTTTCTTAAGAACAGTGAAATAAAGGATTAGCTTTCTGCTGCTGCTGCTGCTGCTGCTAAGTCGCTTCAGTTGTGTCCGACTCTGTACAACTCCATAGACAGCAGCCCACCAGGCTGCACCGTCCCTGGGATTCTCCAGGCAATAACACTGGAGTGGTTGCCATTTCCTTCTCCAATGCATGAAAGTGAAAAGTCAAAGTGAAGTCACTGAGTCATGTCCAACTCTCAGTGACCCCATCGACTGCAGCCTACCAGGCTCCTCTGTCCATGGCATTTTCCAGGCAAAAGTACTGTAGTGGGGTGCCATTGACTTCTCCGAAAGGATTAGCTTACACAAGCTGAATAACAATACAAATAGATTTGAACTGCCCCCACCAAATCTCTCCAGGAGTACAGAAAGAGCTAGTTGTCAACAGATTTGTAATAAATTTAACATAAGTCTAGCTCAGTCACGGCAGAGGATGAGATGGTTGGAAAGCATCACTGACTCAACAGACATGAACTTGGGTGAACTCTGGGAGATGATAAGGGACAGGGAGGCCTGGTGTGCTGCAGTCCATGGAGTCGCAGAGTCAGATGTGATTTAGCGACTGAACAATTGGCTTAGCCAGAGAGCCAAGCTTTTCACAGACTAAATGCAGAAGGTCCAAAAACCAAAGACTATGTACCCAAATTCTACTAGTACAGGGCAGCCTGCAAAGTGCCACTCAAAACTCCCTGGGGTAGTCAACGTTTACTAATCGTAACATCATCAGGAAGATCCAGGAAGAGTTCCTTAATGTGTCCTAAATTTCCTTCTCCTATTTCCTACCACAATGGTTTTGTTTCATTACTGACCCAAGTTATAACAATAACATTAAGAAAAAAAACAAGTCTAACACTAAAGTCAGAAGATACACATTTCTTCAAACAACCACAATGCATACTGGTTTGGAAATTTTGCCTTTAATCTCAGGAAGAAATTTTCACAATTGACACATTTCTTTTAATAAGTCAATTCAAAAAAGACAATGACAAGAAAAACACTTATGCATTTATTTTTATTAGGAAAAATTCTCATGTATTAACAATAAGAAAACAAACCACACACAACTCTCCATCTCTGATGACAAAGCCAGAGGGAGACCTTAATGGTGGCAGCTCATAAATCCTAGCCCAAGATCACAAATACAGCTGTAAGAAAACTCTCCCAAGAAAAATATACGGCATTAGAAAAACCACCAGGGAGATTAGTGAGAAACTAAGAGCATATCTATCATTCAACAACTTTTCAAAGGGAATTTTTCACAGTTTATTTGCTTTAAACTGTTTCAAAGTAATTAGGTATCCCAAGGATGAAGCCCTGGAAAATAGAGGCCCATCTCTTATAATTCCTCTTACGGCTCTATAATAACAACAGTGTTTGGGACATGTGGAATGCACATAAACCATTTCCTGAAGGAAGAGAGCTCATTTGGAAAAGGGCAGGAAAGGAAACCCAATACAATGACCACTTCAGCCAAATGACTGCTGGGCAGTCCCAATGAAGTGACATTGTTTCTTACAAACTGCATTCACTCTATAACAATGAGGTAGGGGAAAAATTTTCTAAACGAGAAGAATCAATATACTCGCCCCCAAATTTACTTTCTTTGAAACTAAAAAACTAAAATCCGGTATGCCCAAGAATATAGGTTGGTGGTTTAAAAAGTAACATTTAGAAATAATTTCACTGTATTTCTTCAAATGAATTATTCATGACAAGCAGATTTTTATGATTTCAATTTGAAAGATCTAAAATTACAATTCTCAGATAGTTGCCAACAGGTATGGCCTCTAAACAAAGATGTCATACCATTTCATATTAATCTCTTCTCAGCAAAAGGCTTTTTATCATCTGCTAAAAACAGTATGCATGAGCCCAGTCCATTTAAGGTTTTTGAATCTAATGTCCCCACTGGGATCTACAGTGGTCTAATAATCATATGCACATTATAATTTTTTTTACCAAAGTGAGTCATCACTGGAAAGCAGAAACTCTGAGGTGTAGTTCTTTGTACTTGTGATATATTTAAGTGCGGGTTCATGTAAATTAAATTAATAATATCAAAGTCCAGGTAATTCATGATTTTTAAAATCTTTACACTTTTAAGGAAAAGAAAATTTTAAGTATTCTAACACAACTTCACATATACACGTTCCCAGTGTTAGAAGTATACATCATTTTTATTACTATTCAATCATAAAAATTGAGGATCAAAGGGAATCAGTAAGTCAGTGAACGACAGACAGTGTGTCAACAACAAGACAGAACCTGTAACCCAAGACTCCTGATTCCCAGGTACCTTCTCTGATAAAGTATTCATAGCGCCTGAACAGTATAATAGCAGACATATGACATCCTATTCTTCATTGAATATATTCACAACAAAACTGACCTCTTTCCTTCTAATTAGCTGTAGTGCTTAAAACATATCTGTGAGTTGAAAGTCATGGCCATAAGACAATGTGAAGACAGCTGCTGCTTCTTCCAGCTGTCTACATGTAACATCCAGCAGGAAAATCTCACTGCCCTGAATGAAGATCCCTATAATTATTCAAAGAAAAACTTAAAGAGCATTTCTCGTATCAATAGCCACAATCTGTCCTCAGTTACCTACGTATCAACACAATATTTCAGTGTCTAAACCAAAAAGTGTAGAAGGGACCTATCTAACATTTTGTTGTCACTGTTTAAGCCACTCAGTCATGTCTGACTCTTTAGCTACCCCACAGACTATAGCCCACTAGGCTCCTTTGTCCATGGGATTTCCCAGGCAAGAATACAGGAGTGGGTTGCTATTTCCTTCTCCAGGGGATCTTCCTGACCCAGGGATCAAACCTGTGTCTACTATAATTCAGGTGGGTTCTGACCACCGAGCCACCAGATATGTCCCCTGTCTGATACAGAAGTGTTCTTGTACACTTTTTTGGTTGTGGCCCACTCTTTGAATCACAGTCCAATCAATTTTATACCTTGGCTCTTACGTGGATGTCAAGGAAATAAGATGAACAAGGTTGACATGCTCAAGAACAGCTGAAGGACCCCACCTCAGGAGATGCAGAGAAAAACTATTCCTTATCTCATTCTTTTTATCAACAGTTGTATTTCTACCTCCAAGAATAGCCTTTTAAAAGTAAAGTGGAAATGGGTAGGAAAACAAAGCTTTTTAAAATGACTGCCTCATACTGCTAAAGCAGTTCACCTATAACATTAAAAAAAAATCTTAAAAACTATGCTGATTTGGAATATAGCAACTTTGGCAGAAATAATAAAGACAATGCTGCTGCTGCTGCGGCTAAGTCGCTTCAGTCGTGTCCGACTCTGTGCGACCCCATGGACGGCAGCCCACCAGGCTCCCTCGTCCCTGGGATTCTCCAGGCAAGAACACTGAAGTGGGTTGCCATTTCCTTCTCCAATGCATGAAAGTGGAAAGTGAAAGTCAAGTCGCTCAGTCGTATCCAACTCTTAGCGACTCCATGGACTGCAGCCTACCAGGCTCCTCCGTCCATAGGATTTTCCAGGCAAGAGTCCTGGAGTAGGGTGCCATTGCCTCCTCTGAATAAAGACAATAGATTGGCTAAAAAAAAATTCTATCAAAGCTTTACAAAAAAGAATGTGGAAGCTAAAGTGAAAAAGTCCAAAACTGAACTTATAGGATCCCAGTTCAATGTGCTGTTTTCAACTAGTATTGGCATTATCCTTGCTTTGGGCCTTGACTCATTAAGGCAAAATATGAAATAATTACACCAGGGGAACTACAATACGGTGCTTACTTCAGATAAACCTTTCAGCATATTTGTGGTCACTTTCTCAGGAACTTTATTTTAAAATATGCCGATATAAATCACATTTTAAAATCTTCACCAAGTTTATACACCTGACTGGTAAACAGAAATGTCCTTTTATCTCTAGAAGTTTTACATTTCAGTATTAACGTAGAAGAATAAAAACATCCAGATCATGTGTAGTGTTTCTTGGTTTGAACCTCTAAAGAATTCACTCACACAGAAGCACAGGTGCCTCTTCTAGAAATGAAAAGCCCCCAAAGAACTCTCAGTACAGGCATTCCTTGACTTGGCAACGCACCAACTTGAAAAACACTTCCATTAACAAAAGTCTTCAGTTACCCCCAAATGCCACCCCAATATAAGTGCCCTAGCAAAGACCACCATGAAAAAGAAAGTTTGTCTTTTTAATGCTTTGGGGCTATTCCTCCTAAAATTTGTTCCCATGGTCCTCTAAAATTTTTCGTTTTACCTTTCCTGTACCACATGAAGTTCTACTTAATTGAAAATTTTCCTGACTCAAAATGTGTCCTTTCAAAATGTAAGTTATTTTAACAAGTGGAATCATCCATTTCTGATTTAGTAGGACTGTGCGTCTCACATATAACTCAGATTAGACTCACTAAGATGAAGTGAACTCAGATTTGTCAGGGGAAAGTAAGAGTAGAAGACATTTTAGGAAATAGATAAGGCTGATGTGATAGAGGTTCCTACAGGGGCCAGGAAGCACATTAAGAGGAAGATGGTGGGAATTCCTAAAAGGCATAACATGGGTGCATTTCTATACTTCTACAAGGAGTTTTAGTTTAGCCTGTAAGTAAAGTTAAATCAGTGAAGACTCTTCAAGCCAGTAACACAATTTAATTTGCATGTTGTCAAGACTACTTGAGGAGGAATTTGGAAGATGGATTGAAGAATGATAAGATTAGAGGCTGAGAAGCCAGGAAGGAAGCTACTGACAGAAAAGGAAGACCTGAACCAATGCCCTGAAGAGCAGGGTGGAAAGTGGTAAATGAAGAGGGACGGATGAGAAATACACAGTGCATAAATCTAGAGGATGTGCGAATATGGGGAGTGAAGAGAGAAAAAAAAAAAAAGAGTATGACTTCCAGGTTTCCAGCATAAGCAGATTTATGACTTGGATGTTTAGCAGATGCTGTGCATGTTAACTAAGTGAGGAAATTGAAGAGGAAGAGCAAATTTAGGACTATTATAGAGTTAAATGTGAAACATGATGAATTTGAAACATTTATGAAGGATTCAGGTGGGGGGAAAATGATTAGTACCTGAGTTTATGAAACCAGGGGCTGAAAAAAAGGTCTGGGTTGGACATGTAAATGGAATTTGCAGTTAAAAAGACTGAATCCATCAGAATATAACTTCCTCCAATGTAGAGACTTTTGTCTCTGCTATACGCACCTAAGGTGGCTAAGCTGGTAAAGAATCCACCTGCAATGCAAGAGACCTGGGTTCTATCCCTGAGTTGGGAAGACCCCTAGAGAAGGGAAAGGCTACCCACTCCAGTATTCTTGCCTGGAGAATTCCATGGACTGTATAGTCTACGGGGTAGCAAAGAGTCGGACATGACTGAGCAACTTTCACTTTCACTTCCCTTTCATATGCACCTAAAATTACATCTGCCTACAGGTAGGTATATAGTCAATAAATATTTAACCAGTGGACACCAAGGGAAAGAAAGTAGTATGAGAGGCAGAGTGAACTTTATGGGATAGTTTGTTTTGTTTTGAGAAATTCACCAAGAAACCACCATTTCTAACACTTTTCAAGAAAGCTGCTGCTGCTGCTGCTAAGTTGTTTCAGTCGTGTCCAACTCTGTGCGATCCCATAGACGGCAGCCCACCAGGCTCCCCCGTCCCTGGGATTCTCCAGGCAAGAATACTGGAGTGGGTTGCCATTTCCTTTTCCAATGCATGAAAGTGAAAAATGAAAGTGAAGTCGCTCAGTCGTGTCCAACTCTTAGCGACCCCATGGACTGCAGCCTACCAGGCTCCTCCATCCATGGGATTTTCCAGGCAAGAGTACTGGAGTGGGGCGCCATTGCCTTCTCAAAGAAAGCTAGTATTTTTTTTAAAGTGATTTAAAAATTATCTTCTAGAAGAAAAACAAATAATCTGCTAGTAAATTTTGAACTGCTTCTTCATCTGCTCCTGGGATCACTAATTGTGCCAGCTACCATTAGTATTCTCAGTATAAATCTGAGGCCTAAACACCTATACAGATACTCCTTTTAAATATTTTAGAGTATCTGAAGTTCTATTTGCATAGAAAATTAATGTCTACCTCCAGTAAACAGAAACAACAAAAAATGAGATATTTTCTGCTTTGTGTAGATTAGCAGAAAGAGCTCTGTCTTTGGACAAAAATGTGATGTTTGCATACCAAGAGTTTCAGTGCAAGAAGGTACAATCAGGTTAGTAACCACAGCAAAACCATTTCTAGAAAACATACCCATTTGTGTGGTTATGTCAAAAACATGGCAGTTTCTGGAAACACTGGCGCTCCACTAAGATTTTAATGAAATTACTAGGTCAAGTAATTCCCAGTAACTTGTGCCAGAAGTCAAAGTGTGAGAATGCCAAAGCTTTTATTTGTAAAAGAAAGAACCCAAGAGAACAGATAACACAGCACTGTTTCTAACAGCTACTAATGCCTTCAGCAGGATAGAGCATTATTCTCAAGGGTTTCTTAAAAGGCTGAGGGAGATGGTGTGGTGGGAAAGACACAACTGTCAAGAACGTCAGTAGGTAAGTCTGGAGTTATTCCTTCTCTAGGAGATGCTCAACCATGTCTCCCTCTGAACTGCACTTAATGCACCAGTCTCAGTCTCACTTACACTGAGCACTCTCCACAAGGTCAGGATCGCTCTACCAAGCTGTGAACACATCAAGGGCAGAGGTATTATGGTTATACATCCTTCCTGCTGTATCAGAGTCTATTATGTAACGTTTGCATACAAAGAATGTTCAGTCAATGTTTGTTGAAAGAGCAACTACGGGGAGAATGAATTAATTAGGCCTCATAAAATAGAAATAACATCAAACTATTTTCTAAAGTCAAAATATTTTAGACAGAGGGCATGTGGGACAAATTTTACAGTGCAAAGACATGCTATTCAAGCCTTGATACTAAAAATAGTTTGTTCTTTTATGGTAAAGGTGGAGAACCTCACACAAAATATTTGCACGTAAAAGAGGACTCAGTTAATTCCACCTCACTCCTACTCACCATCCCCTCCGTCTCTTCTGCATGTCTAGTCTCTTTCAGATTATCTCTGAAAAACGGAAGGCAGACAGTTCCCTGGGCCAGCTTTTCCTGGCTGCAGCAGCAATTTGACTACACTGATGGCCAGGACACTGGGATGACAGACTGCTGCCACATTCCATGGGAGAACAGCAGACACCATCCGCCAGAAGGGCAGTGATTTCTTGGATTAAATTTTGGCCTGGTGTGTATCTGCTGATCATCAGTATCTCATTTTACATTCATATCCCCAGAGAGGGAAAACAAAGGTCATATTGCATTGCTTCTTTTTTTCCCTGCTATAAGCAATTAACATTGGAACGCAACAAGAGCACATATTAGCAATGCCATCAATCGGAAAAATAATTATTATTCCAACCTCCAATCATTCAAGTTTTAATTTATGATGCACCTTCTTCCACATGCTAGGCAATGTGCTACAAACACAATAGTGGAGAAAATGGCTATGGTATTTTGCTTCAGGAGAGCTTGGAGTCCAGCAAAAGGGGCAGAAAGAAAACTACAGAATGTAAAATTCTATCACTATAAACCATGCAAGTGTTAGGAAACTAAAAAGGTGGGTGCAAAGGAGAATGGACTAAGGGCAGAGCCTGGAGTGAACATTATGTCAGAAAAGGCCTCTCCGAGAAGCTGACATTTCAGCTCAGGCTGAAAGGACTAGAAGGAGCCCGTCATGCAAACAGCAGTGGGAAGAGCACTTCAGGCTAGAACAGCTTGTGTAAGGCACCTGAGGTGGGAGAGAACCGGACATGTTGGTGGAAATGAGGGAAGGACAGAGGGGCAGGACCCGGGGGCAAGACATGAAGCTGAAGACAGTGAGCTGGTGAGCCAGGCACGAGAGCCCATAGGCACCCGAATTTTAATCTGAAGACACTGAGAGGCCACGGAGTGGATTCACATCTGAGAATAACATGATAAAGGTAGATTTTTTAAAGTTCGCGTTGGTTGTGGTGTAGAGAACAGATTCCAAGGGCTCAACACCAGAAATGGGAAGCAAGGAATGCATCTCAGGTTTTCCAGGCAGGGACATCGTTGAAACAGGTTTCAAGGCTTCTACTTGCCTACTGGCCAAACAAGCCTGGGCCCCTTGTCATGACTGAGACTAATGTCCTCAGGTAGCCTGACTTTAGGTGGGAAGAAGGACATGTATTCAGCCAACTCTAAAACAAGGTACAAAATGGAAAAGATCAAAAGTGAACTAGAGTGAGTGTAAATCCTAGTTTTCCAGGAAGTCCTGATTTATGCTTATTATTACAGGGTAATTATTAATATTGATCCCTTTCACTCTCAGAAATGTCCTACATTATAGGTGATAAATTTTGGGGTCACCCTAGTTATAAACAAAGAAAAGATCATAAAAGCTTCAAGTAAGGAGTAGATTTGCAGTCGTCACTGAAGACAAATAGCACTACTAAAGAAGGCCATTCCCGAGGAAGGGGACAGCGTAAGCTGCTCTTAGCAGAGAGGAGGAAACACAGGGCTCAGGCAAACAGCAGCAACTGCAGCCAGCTGGAGTTTATAGAGGGCTGGGAGAGAAGCAAGACAGGAAAGGTATCTTAGATCAAACTTAGGACCCAGAAGGCCTACACTAAGGGGGCTTTGATTTTATTTCACTGGCTACACAGGGTCACTGAAGCTTTTAAACAAGAGAATACAACAACCAAGAGCAAAACAGTGCTGAATTATGCTAAGAACCCAGGCAAAGGATGAAGGGATGTGGTCTCTTCAGTTGTGTCTGACGCTTTGCCACCCCATGAACTGGAGCCTGCCAGGCTCCTCTGTCCATGGGGTTTTCCAGGCAAGAACACTGGAGTGGGTTGCCAGGGGATCCTCCTGGGGATCTTCCTGACACAGGGATGGAATCTGGGTCTCACGCCGCTTGCATTGTCAGGCAGGTTCCTTACCACTAGCATCACATGGGAAGCCCCAGGAAAGGTGATCAGCATAAACGTTGAGGGGAAAGGACCAGCATGATCAAGGGAGCAAGAATCCAAGTGGCAAAGGCATTCTGTCACTCTGAGAGCAAATCTAAGTGGTTTCCCATAAATCCTGACTGGGTTGAGAAGCAAGCAAGAAACTTTGGAGGGAAGGACACAGTGAGATGAAAGTCAAAAAGCTGAAAGTCTAACCTGAAGGCAGACTCCAAGATAGAAAAGGAGGGAGCAAGATGGGCCGGCGGGTTTAAAAAAAGGCAGAGAAGAGCGAGGTCAGGATCATCACGGTAAAGTTTTTTTAAACTCCATATCCTTCTCTCTCGATATTCTGGTATGTCAGTCCATCTCCTCACTCCGGCTAGAGAACCAAGGGTAGATGGCTTAGACTCCCAACATGATCCCAGTCGATCCCCCTTAACACACAACCACACAACCAAAGCCCCGGCTGCCTCATCCTAATCCTCCCCCCGCCACGTTCATGCCAGAAATACAGATTTTAAAGTTTTAATCCGAGGAGGCAGGAGGCAGGTGATGATAAATTATGCACATGGGCTGCTTGAGTTTCAGAAAGCACCGTTCAACTCAGCCTTCTAGCAATGTGAGCTGGGCCCATGACCCACCCAGCTTTATGTGTCACCCAAGAGGCAGGGGCTTTTCTCATCACCCTCATTATGTCTTAGGGAAATTTGATGACAGCATTTTCTTTTACATCAGAAAGTCCTTATTAATAGTCTTATTCATACAGTGTGATAATTTCATTAGCAACTGTTCAGGGGATCATTTTGCACTCATCTCTGGGGAAATAGCATTTGTAGTCTCATAGCAATGCATTAAAAATAAATGCTATCTACTGTTGACACACCTCAGGCAATTGTTAAATCCTAAGTATAGGTTTTGCTACTAAAACAAAATTTCTTCTGAGGGCTTTCGTTCTGCTTGGTTTTAGAAGGAAAATATTTTCTTTTGAATTTGTGGACCCTAAACCAAAAGTTCAAGTATAACATTTTATTATGTCGAATCTTTCTTACTAATGAAGAAAATACTTAACGCTCTTCAGGCACAACTGATAGAGAAGCAGTATTTTCAGATTTCATTCCCATCTGCCCCTTCAGTACCACCACCAAATACCACTGATTTTTATAATATGGAAGATTTTAAAACTTGTAAACCTTAAAAGAAAAATACCACCGTCGTGCTGAAAAAAGAAAGCAGTAAGTGGAACCTAAAAGGAACTTCCCTGGCGGTCCAGTGGTTAAGACTCCATGTTTCCACTGCAAGGGGCACAAGTTTGACCCCTGGTCAGGGAACTAAGATCCTCCAATGCTGTGAGGTACAGCAACAACAAAAAAATAGAAGACGAAGAAGAGAAGAAGGAGAAAATTTAAAAAATAGTGAATAAACTCCAGTTACCAGATGTATAAAAAGCTGTGTTCTTTCAGGGAGCTGGCGGATTTAAGGCAAGAAGAAAACAACAAACTCTGCTACGGAGACTACATTCNCCTCCAATGCTGTGAGGTACAGCAACAACAAAAAAATAGAAGACGAAGAAGAGAAGAAGGAGAAAATTTAAAAAATAGTGAATAAACTCCAGTTACCAGATGTATAAAAAGCTGTGTTCTTTCAGGGAGCTGGCGGATTTAAGGCAAGAAGAAAACAACAAACTCTGCTACGGAGACTACATTCTAGTAAGCTATCAAAAAATAGGCATTTGGAAAACATTAACTTTTTGTCATATAATTTCTATAGTATTTGGAATTAATATTTCTTTTTCCCAATAACATTTTGAAAAAGAACTCAATTAGTAAATATGCAGAACGAGAATATGGTCCTAGTATGGACAAAATTATTTAGAAGAGAATATGGTTTTAAAAACTTTTAAGATCTGTTACAAGTTTTCCAAATAGCACAGTAATTTTCTCTTTTATGCAGATTTATAAAAAGAACACTATTCAGTTTACTAAAAGTATGTCTCTGGCAGCTCCTATACTGGGCTTGCTTGAGGAACTTGGTGTCATACTGTGATCCCCACCGCAAAGACAGGTACCACCAGTCAGAGGTGATGACTAGAAATCTGCAAAAGCCCCAGGGCTGTTCTGCCAAAGGTGGTCCAAAGACCATCCTATGAGCAACTTCATTCTGTATGTTCCCATCCACAAAATACAGCTACTTGCTTCTCAATCTAATTCCAGCCAATTTCAGCCTCTCAGACCCATCACTGTCAATTAGGACCATCCAGCCTTGCACCATGTAATTTCAAGATGTGTGACATGGGTGTTTCCTGAGCAGTCACAGGTGCACAATGGTCACAGAATGACAGTTGACAACTGTGTCATGGTAGGCAGCAACTTGGGAGAAGTGGAAACTTCTGCAGAGTCAAGATCACTGAATGGGGCCAAGTGTTTGCACAGGTCCCATGGCAGAGCTCATTGGACTCCTGAAAGATGCCAGGTGGGCCTGCACAGGACTTCCTCAAGTTTGTGAGTCAGTGTGGTTCCACTCCCGTGTGTGTATGTCTTCGTAATGACCAACATGAGGATACACACTCCTAGGTGTGAAAACACCTTGAATTCCTGCAAGAATTCTGTTATATCTGCCTGGTATAAAATCATCATCAAGAGGCAAAACACTCCAGAGTTAATTTAGAATACCCAAATAGGTTCTTTTAAACATCATTAGGGTACCGCAGTAACTCAAGTGCATTAAAACAGTTGGGCTCCTGTAGCAAGCCAGGTCTAATGGGACTGAGGGTTAAATACAGCAAGGGGTGTGTCATCAAGGTCCCCTTAGCCCCTCAGGGATTCTCTAAAAGCAGTATCAGCCCTACTCAAATAAAGCATATAATTCAGATGATTTTGTCTCACAGCATTCACTGAAATGTTTCAGGAGAGCTAAAAAGAATGCAGTAATGTTGTATCCATCTTCATATTTAATTAAAAAGAGCGCTAACAGCACTTCCAAGAGGGAGGTCATTCCTTGCTCAGCACAAGATTTCTCTGTGCAAAGCTATTTTGAGAATGGGCAATAAAACAATTCTTCACATCAACACTTACAAAAGCTACCATTTCAGAAATCCTACTGATGCTTTAGCTAATAACTCCAAAGATGAGGTACAAATGACAATCCCACAGCTGGAGGCAGCCATAAGAAAATCAACAACATCACCTACTGTCAGAGTCCAATCAAATCCTCCATCTTCCTCTTCTTTCATTGAGCCTGGAGGCCTCAATTGCCTTCAACAGAATTGTATGATAGGAAAAGGCTTATAGGAAGAAAAGTTGTATGCAATACCTGGAATAAAATACCTCAAAGTTCAAGAGATGAGATCATCATTTTCTTCTGCACAGTAACTATATGAACAGCAGAGGAAGAAAGAAAGAAGATATCCTACAGAAAACCAACAGTGATTACTACAAGATGTTAGCGGATTTAAAATAAGAACCTTACACGGTTATACACATTTAAAGTGGACCATACGAAGGTGAGCCCCGGGCAGATGGCTTGGTTTCCAGCCCAGTGAATGCACATTTGGCTCTCTGGGCAGGATGAGACATTCGCTCTGCCTGTGTGTACATACTGAATCTTCAAATGCACCTTCAGCTTTTCCTTCTTGGAAAAACAATTACAAACGAGGCCTTAAAATATCCAACAGTTCTAACATTTACCACATCGCATTGCCTGGGCCTGCCTTAAAGCCCACCCACAATTTCATTTTCAATTAGCAGCTCCTCGAAAGGCAGTAATGAAAGCAGTTGCTAAAGAGCATTCAGATGTCACTGAAAGACTGCAAACCCAAACTGTAAATAGCGCATTGTGAGTCGCCTGTCACCACTATCAACGCCCACGGGAATCTCACAACACGTGGCTATCACCACCATCTGTTCAGCTCCCCACCGACACCACTGCAAACCATGCAGCCACCCACCCACTCCTGCCTCCCACTCAATACCTGTCACGTACAGACTTGTGTGGAAATGGGACGGCTTTAAGTGGAGATTAGAATGCAGAACACGTGGAGACTTACTTCACCTTTTGAAGCTAAGATCTGGCCACATACAGACAACGTTGTATCTTCAGAAGAGGGAAAATTATACATTAACACAGAAAGGCAGTTTTAATATAAAGAAAGCAATGGAGGCTGTCTACCCTCATCAACTATCAGAAGGGGAGTGACTAAGTCCTATAAAGGGAAAAACATGCTCTGTCACACTTCGATCACCAGTTTTGTAAGAATTTCCAACAGAAACAATGGAGCACCCTTCCTGTCAACACCCACGTCACTCTTCTAACAATATATAGAATATTTAAATGGCCCTTAACAAAGTTTCACGCATACATACGTATAACAAACTCTTACTCTGGGATTAGCGAAGCCCACTGTTTTATGAAACAATTTCCACAGGTTTCAGGATCACTCAAGCTAAGTTACTGCCCATTCTATCAACTGCAGTTCCTTTTCCAATTCAGCCTATTTTCTTTCTATGGGTTTTATTTTATGAGGTCGGTAGTCAATGTGCTATGTCATTTTTAGTTTTTTTTTTTTACTAAATTTTAATTAAGAGTTATATATGTCACTTGGGATAAAATGTATTACTGGCCATTTCACTTCAAACATCTATCTCCCTGAAGTCAAGTGATATTTATGCTCCCTCTTAGCAACATGCTAAAAGGACTTCCCTGATGGCTCAGACGGTAAAGAATCTGCCTACAAAGAAAAAGACCCAGGTTTGATCCCTAGGTTTGATCCTCTGGAGAAATGAATGGCTACCCACTCCAGTACTCTTGCTTGGAGAATTTCATGGACAGAGGAGGCTGGTGAGCTATAGTCCATGGAGTCACAAAGAATCGGACACGACTGAGCGACTAACACTTTAGCAACATGCAGAGCTGATAAGACTGTATCCCAGACCACAATAGAAGTATTAATTTTATTAGAATACAGTTGCTTTACAATGTTGTGTTAGTTTCTACTGTGCAACAAAGTGGATCAGCTATATATCCCCTCTTATTTTAAAGTCTGTGTCTATCTGGGGAGACCAAATCCCAAGCTGGGTAATGGGTACATGGATGTTCATTTTATCATTATCTCCGTTTCTGAGTTTGTTTGAAACTTTCTATAATACAAAGTAAGCAAATCCATAGAGCAAGAGTTTGGTGCTAATAAGACCGAAACACAAAAACCTATGTCAAACTATGCCAAAGCACATCTAAGTTTATAGATACTAAAACAGGTAATGGAATCTTAATGGAGGCAGAAGTGAAATGGTTAAACTTGAGAGATCTGACTATATAGCAAATAAATAAAACAGAAGTATAAGACCAAAAAAATAAAATAAAAGTAGTCAAAAGACACAAAACAAAAATCCAAGAACTCACAGAATAAACTCACTGCTTCTAAATGCCCAAGAGAAAAAAGGAAAAAAAAAAAAAAAAGTTTGCTTTTATAATAGTCTGAGGTTCCTAAATACCAAACAAATATCTCCAATATAAAATGCAACTAATTCTGAAAAGAGATCAGCCTGAGTTGGAGACTCCCCAAAAACCAGATGTTAAAAACTGGCATCTTATCCTTATTTCAAGTCAATCAAGATTCCAAAAGCAATTACAAGCCAGTCTCCTCCCTACTCTTACTCCCAGTCTTTTCTTATGTTTTTATTCTCATTTCTGTAGTTCGGGCAAAGAGAAAACAGTTGTGTGCAACTTAAATGCATCGTAAGGTAAAAATGAATTTTCTTTAATATCTACTTTTGTAACCTTCACATGACTATACTTTTTAAAAAGCAAATGAAATCCCACTTAACCAGACTCCAAAGCATGAAGTAAAAATGATTTAACTGCAGCTCACATTTCTTGATGCCAGCTCAATATACCTTCAGTTATTTAACTAGTATAACAAAGGTATTTATGAAAGAGCACCTAGCAAAGTTCGTGTCTTTTCATTACTAAGGTATAATACCTAATTACATTAGTGTTTCAAATGCTCTGATTTCCAGAACCCTGTAGGCCCCAGAGTCAAGCTGGATAAATACCTGTATGATTTCAGCTTGGATTTCCACCCAGAACTAATCAGCAGGTCTTCAGCAATGTGACTTGAACTGGATCTGTTTAATCAAAGCTTTCCATTATAAATCCTCCTTTGCAAGTGCATTTCTGCTAGTAACAAATATCACGTCACTAAGGAGTCTTCCAATAATCTGAGTTCACGGAGATAAAGGATCCACCTGTAGTAGTAAATGCCCTCAAAGGTGAACAGTGTGGGCAAGACCTACTGCTTCATCAGGTGGGTACAACCTCAGCTAGGGGCTTGAGTCTCCTGGGCCCTTGACCAACACTGTCGGGAGCGGCTCCAAGAGAAAAATCCACCCGTGACAAGGTTCCGGGCTGAGGTGACCCGGCCCAAAGAGGCCAGGCCATCCGGATGCACTCGAGGACCTCAACCAGTGGCATGACCCCTCACTTTGCATCGCTTTGCTTCTTGGTAGTGATTGTTCTGATTTTCCTNGTCTCCGTTCAGTTCAAGTGGATTCAATAAATTCGGCTGTGTCCTAAAGAGGCCAGTCTCCGTTCTTGTGAATTCGCCAATGCCGTTCGTCCCGCCATCCCCTGGACCCCCGCGGAGGCTGGACCCCCGCACAACACAACCACTTACTTCAAATAAGGCGAACAAGCAATGTCAATACACAAAGCAGACTCAGCCACCACATGAAGCTCTAATTCTAAAGACTTGGCACTGGGATCAATCCCTTGTCTTCCTAGAAATCAGTATACATCTACAGTGGTATCTACAATGTCAGCTATTAATCCTCTACCAAGTTTGACTCCACCATAACAGATTTTCAAAGAAAGGAGAAAATTTTCATTCTTTACAAGCCAAACCTATCCAGATCCAACTGTATAAAGATATATAAACCATGTAAGACATTCCCACACAAGCCATTCTCACCAGCAAGGTTAGAGTCTAACTGCTGGGCTCCTGAAATAGTCCCAAACCTTTTTATTTTTCTCCCAAAGTATTCACCTACTGCTAGAAGCAATCTCAATAGGTTGCTTCTCTCTGGGAAATTCTGTCCTTAGATGAATTGCTTTTGGGAACTTAAAATTCAATTAGGAGGGAGACTCTGGGATTTATTTTGACGATCCATCCTGGTATCTGTTTGTTAGAAAAGTTCATATAACCTAAAAGTTCCTCCTAGTTGATTTAGGCCTATTTCCTCTGGTTCAGTTCATACTAGAAGAGAGAAGACAGACTAATGGACTGAATGGAGATTTAGAAATATTCACTCAGAGCCAAATCTGAGAGTTCTCTGAACCCTTATCAACTTTTCCCTATCGTTTCTCTATTTTTAAAACCCCCTGGCTCTCAGTGTTTTCAACGACAAAGTATTAAAATTTTAAAGCATCTCCTGTGGTCTGGAAGTCACATACTGAAAGAAAACTAAACTCAGAGCCCTTAGAGGGGTTAAGTTTTCCCAAAGATTAGCTTCTGCAGAAGTTAAGACTTGGTTGGAAAGTTTGGCAGCCCATGATTTCATTGTGTTCTTTGGTAGTTTCCCAATTAACAGAGTAAAGATTCATATGCAGAGGACCTATCAACCTCTGTTTTGATTTTCCCACTCCTAAGTCAAATTGGGGGAGGGGGGGACCTACCATACCCTTATTAGTAAGAGCCAAAACTTTGAAATATAATGTCTGAGTACTCATACCATATGCAAATAATTCTGCATAGGTTTTCAAATTTTCTATATAAAATTCAAAGTTATATAATTCAAAATTTCAAATCTGCCATATAAAAAAGCAGAACCCTTTTATAAGACAGCTGCTAGTTCAGTATCTTCTAAGTCAGTATGTATTTATATTTAAAAACATAACCCAACAGGTAAGTTCCACTGGGGTAGCTAAGTGCTAGTTAAAAACATTTTCTTTTAACAGTTTGGAAACATTTCATGACAAGTGAGATTTTATAATCAGGCAAGAGAAGGAAAAGGGGGTTTAATTTCAGAACTATACATCTCTCTTTAAAAAAGTATGTACTTGCATTCTCACAGTAAAAAGACTAGTTGCCTTCAATGAAGTTTCAGGGAAAAAAAAATAGAAAAAACACACACCTTTTATTTTCTCTGCACTGAGGAGTAACATCTTCCCCCAGTTACAGAAAGCTGCACATTAAGTTCCTTGCTTAGGGAGTACCAATTCCTAGTAAGATTCAAATCTAATCCACTGTCACCAAGGCAAAACTAAAGAATAAATTCTCACCTCCTGCTGCTCTCTTTCACCTGTGGCTCTTGCAATTTTATCACTCCCTCAGTGGGAGGCATTAAACAACAATCCATTAATTTAGAAATTCTCCTCAAGGCCCACTTCCATCTCAAGGTCCCCTCGTAGCTAAAACAGTTAAGATGCGGCTACTTTATCTGAAAAGAGGCAAAGGTGGGTGGTAGAAGTAACTGTGATGTGTGCAGACATCTGGCACGGCAGGAAAGCAGTCTCAGACATTCTTGACACAAGTTGTGGAACATCTACTGTAACCATTAAACGCATCTGTGTGTCATCTTTCACCAAGGATCACACAACAGAAAGCACTTACCCGGGCTGACATATCAAGAATGCATCTCTCTCTCCCCTTAATATTTTCACAGATCCAACCAGTTACAGATGTCAAAATTAAATTACTTTCAGACCTATGATGGTATTCCATTACATATTTCAGCAATACTATATATTCACTATCTTTGTGTTATTCAAAAACTAAGAAGAATCATGGGACTGAAAAACCTTCCAGTCTAAAACTCTCATTTTACAGATGGGCAGCAACAGACAGTGCTTTGCTCAGGACTTCATAATAGCACATATGATGCTAGGAATATTATAAANTACTTTCAGACCTATGATGGTATTCCATTACATATTTCAGCAATACTATATATTCACTATCTTTGTGTTATTCAAAAACTAAGAAGAATCATGGGACTGAAAAACCTTCCAGTCTAAAACTCTCATTTTACAGATGGGCAGCAACAGACAGTGCTTTGCTCAGGACTTCATAATAGCACATATGATGCTAGGAATATTATAAATAAAAGCATTACAGTTTTACCTCAATTATCACCTTTAGTTTCCCTTCCTACTTAAAAAAAAAAAAAAAATTTAAATTGGATAGTATACTTTGGCATCAACACTGAAGATAAGAAAACACCACCCAAAATACAATTCATTCTTTTCTTCTCTCTGATTCATAAAAAGTGAGTCAGACTAACTGCTTTTCAAATATTTTCCCTGAAACAAGGACAGCTTTGATTTCAAACACCATTAGTACCAGAAGATTGATCATTAAGACCAAAAAGCTACTCAAATTTGAGACAGACGAGTCCTAGCCTTATTGTAAGATCATAGACTCGTTTCAACTAGAGGACAAAGTAGAAAGAAGAATTTTGAGGAAGGAGAACAGAAAAGTCAGATCAAGCTTGGGAGTAAGAGAGTCAAGGATAAGGAACCACAGCTCTGTGAAGGCTCAGAATTAAACTGATCTCTTGCCTGAAAGGATAAGAAGCCCTCCTCCCACCCTATGGGAGGGAAGCCCTCCCGGAGAGGCAGTGGTCACAGGGCGATCTCTGCACATTGGAAAATCCACTTTTTCCACATAGCTCACAGGGAGAGGCTTGGTCTGCAAGTCACAAATACCACAGGCACATTATCTTTTACAGAACCTAGACCTCACCCTACTTTCTGACCAAAAAATATATATATATATTTTTAATCTTCATCCAAATTTTCTATGCTCACTGTACTTGGGAGTTTATCCTATTTTCTTCTTGAGTTTTCACAGTCCATTTCTATAACCACAATCCTTCCCTCTGACCAAACCAACCCATGAACTTTCTAAAAATACTTGTAGATTCCATGCACTCCACGACCTAGAGTCCTTACATCAACCACGGGAAGCACAATATCAATAAAAACAGAGCAGGGCAGAGAAATCTAGGTCTAAACCCTGGCGCTGTCCCTCACAGCTAAGTGGCCTCAGACAAGTCACTTTATTTCTTTAAGCCCCAGTTTTCCTATCTGTAAAGTAACCATAATATCATATCATCTCCTCACTAGGGTTGTTGTGAAAATTATAGATCATACTACAGAAACTCCTTCACTGAGTGATAACTGTGCTATGTATTAGACAAATGTTAGTAATTACTTTTATAACTCCAATCTGGCAATTTATTTGATGACAAAGAAAAACTGCCAAATGTGTTAGAATCAGGGACACTTTCCTGAGATCCTCCTGAGTCCATGCTGAAATCCATCGCTCCATGTATTTTCTCAGAAGTTTACCCATCAAGTTCAACTCTGACACCAAACTGCTCACTAAATCTTTTACAGAGTTTCATTTTTCCAAACTTTTGACTAAAATTCATCACCAGAAAAATATTCTTGATTCTTTATAAGAATGATTTTCAGACTGGCTTGACCATTATCAAATAGGAAATTTCTAAGACTACAAACTTCTATGCCAAAATGTCTAGTGATTCTGATTCTTCATTTCTAAGGTGAAGCCAGGAATATGTTTAATAAGGCTCATGATATGATTCTAATCATCTGTGATGTTTTAGAATCACTGATATGTATGATCCTAGATCTTCTCACTCTGCAGAGAAACATCTGCAAACTAGAAATTACCTGTTCAGCTTCTAATTAGCAGCACCTGCTCTGTGAACCACACTCCCTCTGCTTCCTTCAAGAGACAGACAGTCTCACCCTGTAGTCCCTCCAAAAACAAACAAAACACACCCAGGACACAGGTAACTTGGCAGGTGCTAAAGCCTCTGGATTTGTGCTGAAAAAACTGCTAAAAACAGCTTCACTTCTCATTATTAATCTATCTCATGTGGGGATTTCCACAGGCAGAATGGTTCCCCAAATGCCAAGAGCTGAATTTTCTTGTGGATCATTGAAACCTAATTATTAAACAGCCCAGTAAGCTCTACCAGGCTTTCATACAAGCGGCAGATCACAAAGGCAGTTCTGAATTATGGGCTGTGGAGGACACCTTAAAAAACCTCATTTCTTCATCACTGCTCTCCCACATGCCACAGTATTTGAGCTTCGCTAGAAAATACAAATCTTAGGCAGGGTCCCCTGACTGAATACAGACAACCATTTTTAGCACTTCAGGACCTTGATACACACAGTGCGTATGATCAGATCTGCCCATTTCCCTTCCTCTACCCAAGATGATCTTTCCCTGCAAGCCAGTCTACTTGGACCATCACCAAGACCTCCATCGGTCTGCCTTCAATGCCAATAGCACAAGCATCAGTCTCTGTTACACAGAGCACATGTGACTGAAAGGTGCCGTGCTACGTTTCAAAGTGCTTGATTTTGGAATATTCTTTTTGAAGCAAACACATGGCTCTGCAAGGCAGCCCTCCAGCACCCACCAGGGATCTCCTCTCCACGTGTTAGGAAGAACCACAGACAAGTAGGCACCTGAGGAAGAGCAGCCACAGGACGGGACAAGCGCTAAGCGTCCTCACCTGTCTGAGCCCCTTCGGCATTTTCTTTCTCTTCCCGAGGTGCTGGCAGAGGTTGCGGTCATTTTCTCGGTCTGAGCTGTAGTGGCGCGGGTGGCTGAGTCGGCTCTTCTTGGAGTGAAAGGACAGGCCGTTGGTAAGTGCTTCTCGTTTCTTCTTGGTCAGAGGGGTCTGGCGTTTCTCCACGCGTTCCTGAGGCTTAAGTGCTACATCTTTCTGTAGGAAAAAAGAGAAGGAAAGGGAAGTGGTGGTTACATAGGTAGCTAGCGTCACACCCAAAATAGAGGCTAAATGGGGTTACTAGAAGGGAGCCAGGTAAAGGCAAGAAAGTGGGGTATGAGACTACCTGAAACTAAACCCAATTTTTCTGAATCCCTAAGGCCACACATGTATCCTTTCTAATCTTGTTGGGGGGAAGGGCGGTGGGGAACTCAACAAAGCACAAAGTATCTGTCCATTAGAAGTGGTTTCACTGCTGCCTGGGAGAGCAGCTTTCCATTTGATTCTGCTCTGAATCCAGCACACACTATTCCCCTAGCAGGCTTAATACACTCACTTCTCAAAATGGTACACCAACGAAGTTTCAGGAAAGGAGTACTAAGTGCATGCACGATGCAAAACTATCAGCATAAGACTGAACATACCAGGAGGCCCAGGTGGAGGTGAGCCAGAGAGAAAGAAACTCAATTCACAAGATTAAAATATGTCCTTAGTGCATTATATTTTTACCTCAAGTTCCTCTTACCCCGAGTTCCTTAATTCCCATCTCCTTTGCAAAATATGTAACAACCATATCACCAAGATCAACAGCAACTTGTCATTTGTTCCTAGCTGTGACCGGGGGAGAGGAGAGAGTGGGAAAAGGGTAATGGATTTTCTAGACTAGGGGACAGCACCTGTAGGAACTACAGACAAGTGTTCCAAGTCACAGGACACAGGTGAGCTCTGTGCCTGCAGGAAGGTCAGGGCATCCTGAGAAGCTGAAGACCTGGTTTCTGACATTGACATTATTCACTACGAAACTCAGAGTAAGTTCCTGCAACTCTGAGCCCATGTGGAAAATGGGCTCAGATACAATCTGATTGACATCTGTCAAAGTCCTTTAGAACTCTGAGAAATATACACATTAAGCAATAAAATTAAAATGATTTGGTATTCAATCATTTGTTCATGAGTGAACATGTTCCTGGGGTTTCCCAGGTGGCTCAGTGGTAAAGAATTTGCCTGCCAATATAGGAGACACAGAAGACTTGGATTCTATCCTTGGTTCAGGAAGATACACTGGAGGAAGAAATGGCAACCTGCTCCAGTATTCTTGCCTAGGAAATTCCATGGACAGAGGACCTGGTGGGCCACAGTCCACGGGGTTGCAAAGAGTCGGACATGACTGAGTGACTAAGCACGCACAGACGGATATGTTCCTCCTTACACTGAAAATGTTCCTTCCTGGAGCCTCATCTGCACACAATTTCTCAGTTTCTATGATCCTGAACATACATTTGAAACTACAGTAAGACCAAAACAAAAATTCTCCTTCATCCCTTTTTCATTCTCAAAATACTGCTCTCTCTTTCCTTCACAGTGAACATTCTTGGAGGCAGTTATCTCTTCTACATCTTTCCAATATCTCCACACTCCTGAACTAACACACACTGTGCTCCTTGACGTCTTCCCCAGTTTAGCTATGGCCATATTTAGGGACCTTGGACTTTTCACATCTGCTTTGCCTAGACCTCAAAAGCCCTCTCTTTCATATTCCTCCCTTTTCTAGTTGAAGGACACCCCCCTCCCAATGTTGCTAGTTAATTGAGAACATTTGGTGATGCAAAGCAATGTTCTCAGGGCTCCACTCATTCAACAAATATTTTTTGTGCACCCTTTATATGCCAGGTACAAACTCAGCACTAACCTACAGGCGCTGAGAGAACAACTGTGTGAGGCAAAAGGACTCCAACCTCATGGAATTTAGAAATTAGGGGACAAATTATCAAATCACTAATCAAATGACACAAACAGGTAACTGCAAACTAAGCTGTTTTAAAAGATCACAGGTGCTACAATAGGGGGAAGAGGTCTGTCTGGAGGAGGGGTGCCATGGCTGAAGAGATGACTGCCACTTGACCTAGATCTGAAAGTCTGGGCACAGAGAACAGCTTGTGCAAAGGCCCTGAGGCAGCTGGTAGCATGATTCCCTGAAAGAATGAGGTCAGGTACTAAGCATAAGTAACCCCAGTGCTTCACTTCATAACCTGGCAAATAACAGATGGTCAAATTAATGCTTGCTAAATAAGCAAGACCACTAGCTAATGTATCCAAATCTATAAACTACAACAGCGATTTAAATACTAATTTTATAAGCTGCCTCTGACACAGAGTGAGTGAAGCAAGCCAGGAATGCTGATAGGAACAAAAACAAAGGAACCTGGATAAGCAGGCACTGGTGGCACACAAGAAGAATCACAGAAAACAGCAGGAAGTCCCAGAGAAGGGGAAGGGCCTAATCTTTGGGGCAAGATGATGTCTAACATTGGGACTTCCCTGGTGGCATGGTGGATAAGAATCCATCTGCCAATGCAGGGGACAGGTGTTAGATCCCTGGTTCAGGAAGATTCCACCTGAGGCAGAGCAACTAAGCCTGTGGGCCAAAACTGCTAAAGCTCACAAGCCAAGGGCCTGTGCTCTGCAACAAGGGAAGCCCTGCAACAAGAAGCCCGCACACTGAAAGGATGAGGAAGCCCCTGCTTGCCACAACTAGAAAAGCCCGTGCAAAGTGATGAAAACCCAGCATAGCCCAAAATAAATAAAATTTCTTTCAAAATATCAAAGACAACAATCTTCTAAGGCAAATGAGTGGTTTCTGGTTTAACTCCCAGCTGCTACCACTGCAGATGGTTTGCCCTCTACCATTGGAGAGGCAACTCTCCGAAGACAATGAGAATGTGGTGAGGAAGTGTTCAGGGGACAAGCTGAGATCAAAGTAAGTGCACAAAGCCATTGATTCCAGTCTCAGAGCTTTGCACACAACGCCTAACGCACAGCAAATATTCAATAAATGTCTGCTATGCTGTCCAGGGTCTACTACCACAACCGGCTATGTCAGACATCTGCTCAGTATTTGGCCTCACATTTAACAAACTTGGGGCTTTCCCAGGTGGCGCTAGTGGTAAGGAACCTGCCTGCCAATGCAGGAGATATTAGAGACACTGCTTTGATCCCTGAGTTGGGAAGATCCCCTGGAGAAGGAAATGACAGCCCACTCCAGTATTCCTGCCTGGAGAATCCCATGGACAGAGGAGCCTAGCAGGCTAAACAGTCCATGGGGTCACAAAGAGGAGGACAGGACTGAAGCCACTTAGCACTCGTGTAACCAATTTAGTCAGCTCTCACGAGAAAACACTCAGGTATTATGGCAACACTAGCCGAAGCAGGCAGGCGAGTCCCACCATGAACTGCTTCTATATAATATGATTGAATTGCACCACTTCTAAAGGTAATACATAAGCTCCCACAGGCTGAAAAAAAAAAAAAGCCTTTCTCTGTCGCACAGTCCACCTACTGTCCTACATCATATGGATGTGGAGTATCGGATTAATAAACAAATGATATTTAATAATGTATCAGCTGTGCTTTTTTTGAAAAAAAATTATGCCATTCTCTTTGGAAACGAAATCTTTCTTCATACTGAAGGTGCTCCGAAGTATTTTGAAAATTATGTGCAATTCCATACAAATGTGAATTAATATTTATGAGTATAGTATAATTTTTTTCTAAATCCATTTTATTTTCATGCAGCATATTAATCAAGGCATTCTCACTGCACCATAGAATAGTTGCACAGAGCAAATGGACCCCATGCCGTGACATTAGCTTCTAAGAGACCTGCTGAAGTCTTAGCAGCAGTAGCACAATCATCTCAGCTCCAATTAACATTGAAATTTTAAACTATGCAGGCTGTGTGAGGGGGAGAGGGGAAGAAAGAGAGCTTCAGGATGTATACAGAGGTGGTAGCTTAAGATGTAAAGAAAAAATGAACTGCTTTTTAACTTAATTTTTATTGGAGTATAGTTGCTGTACTGCAGAAGAAATGAAGCCTTTTAAAAAGTTTTTAATATGTAAGAAGTTTTTAAAGATTATCTTTAGAGAGCAACTTTACTGTTTCAAAGATTCAGGTTTATTTATAAATTACTACATAGACACTTTGGAACAGTTCCCGAAAAGAAACATGCTGCTATTTATTTATATATATTTTTATATATTCTACAAACCTATCCTGACTCTTTGCTATGTATGAAGTAAAATAATCACTTAACATCTCAATGGCTATCTTGGGGGTGAAATGAAAACAAAAACTGTCCATTTTAAGCAATGAGACTCAAAGACAAATAAATTGTACACTACTCAATTTTTAACATTCTACAGAGTTGAACATACAGTTACATACATGTGTATATGTGCATACATCCATCCACCAACAAATTATCAGCAACTAATTTAAGTATTCACTTAAAGAAAGTTGGGCAGCCTATAAAGTACTGCTTCAATATAAAAAGATATCGTTTGGTGTATAAAATAACTTTTTAGGATCGATGAATGGCAATTTTCAAAGGCCTGTTGAGCCATTAGTCTACCATGGTTTCCAAAGAAAATTAATGTCTATCAGAAATATCTACAGTGGTTTTTTAAAATAAGATGACTACGCCTCATACTCAGCAAGGGGAAGCATTTAGCAGATTAACAAGGGAAGAGGACAGAAGGATAACGAAAAGATCTGGGGGAAATGCTTTCATCTGATAATCTCAGAAGACAGAGAAGCCTGGCAGGCTACAGTCTATAGGGTCACAAAGAGTCAGACACGACTGATGCAACTAAGTAAACACACACAAGAAGCAGCAAGAAAGCCAGCCAGCCAACAACAGAAGGCTAGGCTGTGAGGTAGAAAGATTTACACATACTTGCTGGCAATAGAGGGGGTAAGTGCACAGGCTATGTACAACGGACAGGAAGAGGTTTCGTGGACAGTTGAAATTATGTGATTTTTAGGTCCCTGGTGATGGAGGGCAGGGTCACGGCAGTGCATATGCTGAGAGGCAGGCTCAGGGACCGACTAATAGTGGCAATTTCCTTCGACACCCAGCCTTTCTTCTTGGTGACAGAAAGGTGATCTTGCTCTTGACTTTCCCTTCTCCCAAATTACAACCTTCCACCAAAGGCTTCCTCTGCCACTCCTGAATTTCAAAATGAGATGGTTTGGTGTTGTGCAAACTAAGGGAGAGCGAAAAATTGCAGACGGAACACTGTGCAGGCTGCAGGGCTCCATTTGCTGATTACAGATGGAGCCAGAGGAAAGAGAAAATAAGGCCACAATTTGCCTATCGTGCATGAAATAGGTCTTAGAAAGAGAGCCCCTCTGATTTTCCGAACCTAAACTGAGGGCCGCCCATCACTTACAAATACGAGTGCCTGTATGTGCCCAAATGTACGTACATGTGTAAGAGGGGTGCAATCTGAGCAGAACCTCCTCAATTAGTTACTTTATGTTGGAGACTTGCAAAGAAAATAACAGGGAAGCCAGGAGAAAAAGAAAACACGCTTTCTCTGTCACCATCTTATTGGCTGGCTGTGTGCTGTCATTTTATTCTGTCAAGTCCTTTGCTGGTTTATTGCATTTGTACTTGCTTTAGAATGGCTTTACAAACACTGATTCAATCACTTAAGTGCAAAAAGAAGTTTTTAGTGATAATAAGTGAAAATTAAAGAAAGAAGACATAACAGCTCTCTTAAAATTTATCTCTACATGGATATGTTCATACTGGGCCCCCAACTTTGGACTTCTGAACAAATGGGACTTACAAACCTACTTTTAGGGCCTAAACTTCTGTAGTAAATAAGCAAAGCAGACACTATAGGAATTTACAAAATAATCAATAAAATAATATGGCATTCAAAACATTAACCTCTCATGTTCATCATTTTTTTGCTTTTATTTTTAAATTAATTTATTTACATTGGAGGCTAATTACTTTACAGTATTGTAGTGGTTCTTGCCATACATTGACATGAATCAGCCATGGGTGTACATGTGTCCCCCTATCCTGAATCCCTCTCCCACCTCCCTCTCCATCCCATTCGTCAGAGTTGTCCCAGTGCACTGGGCCTGAGTGCCCTGTTTCTCAGGTGTCGAACTTGGACTGGAGATCTATTTCATATATGGTAATATACACGCTTCAGTGCTATTCTCTCAAATCCCCCCCCCCACTCGCCTTCTCACACAGAGTCTAAAAGTCTGTTCTTTATATCTGTGTCTCTTTTGCTGTCTCGCATATAGGGTCATAGTTACCATCTTTCTAAATTTCATATATAAGCATTAATATATTATATTGGTGTTTTTCTTTCTGGCTTACTTTACTCTGTATAATAGGCCCCAGTTTCATCCACCTCATAAGAACTGATTCAAATGCATTCTTTTTAATAGCTGGGTAATATTTCATTGTGTATATGTACCACAGCTTTCTTATCCATTCATCTGCTGATGGACATCTAGGTTGCTTCCACATCCTAGCTATTACAAACAGTGTGACAATGAACAATGGAGTACACATGTCTCTCTCAATTCTGGTTTCCTCAGTGTGTATGCTCAGCAGCAGGGCTGCTAGATTGTACAGCAGTTCTATTTCAAGTGCTTTAGGGAATCTCCACACTGTTCTCCATAATGGCTGTACTAGTTTGCATTCCCACCAACAGTGTAAGAGGGTTCCTTTTTCTCCACACCCTCTCCAACATTTACTGTCTATAGACTTCTTGATAGCAGCCACTCTGACTTGCAGAAGATGGTACCTCATTGTGGTTTTGACTTGCCTTTCTCTGATAATGAGTCATGTTGAGCATCTTTTCATGTCTTTGTTCAGTTCAGTTCAATCGCTCAGTTGTATCCGACTCTCTGCAACCCCATGAATTGCAGCACACCAGGCTTCCCTGTCCATCACCAACTCCTGGAGTTCACTCAAACTCATGTCCATCGAGTTGGTGATGCCATCCAGCCATCTCATCCTCTGTCCTCCACTTCTCCTCCTGCCCCCAATCCCTCCCAGCATCAGAGTCTTTTCCAATGNGTTGCTTCATCTGCTATTATTTTCTCCCATTCTGAAGGCTGTCTTTTCACCTTGCTTATAGTTTCTTTTATTGTGCAAAAGCTTTTAAGTTTAATTAGGTCCCATTTGTTTATTTTTGCTTTATTTCCATTGCTCTGTGGTGGGGGGGGGGAGCGTGGGTCATAGAGGATCCTGCTGTGACTTATGTCAGAGTGTTCTGCCTATGTTTTCCTCAAGGAGTTTTATAGTTTCTGGTCTTACATTTCGATCTTTAAATCCATTTTGAGTTTATTTTTGTGTATTGTTAGAAAGTGTTCTAGTTTCATTCTTTTACAGGTGGTTGACCAGTTTTCCCAGCACCACTTGTTAAAGAGATTGTCTTTTCCCTATTGTATATTTTTGTCCCCTTTGTCAAAGATAAGGTGTCCATCAGTGCATGGATTTATCTCTGGGCTTTCTATTTTGTTCCATTGATCTAAATTTCTGTCTTTGTGCCAGTACCACACTCTCTTGATAACTGTAGCTTTGTAGTATAGTCTGAAGTCAGGCAGGTTGATTCCTTCAGTTCCATGCTTCTTTCTCAAGATTACTTTGGCTATTTGAGGTTTTTTGTATTTCCATACAAACTATGAAATTATTTGTTCCAGTTCTGCAAAAAATACCACTCGTAGCTTGATAGGGATTGCACTGAATCTATAGATTGTGTTGGGCAGCATATTCATTTTCACTATATTGACTCTTTTGATCCATGATTATGATATATTTCTCCATCTATTTGTGTCATCTTTGATTTCTTTCAACAGTGTTTTATAGTTTTCTATATATAGGTCTTTTGTCTCTTTAGGTAGATTAATTCCTAAGTATATGGATAGGGAGGCCTGGCGTGCTGCAATTCATGGGGTCACAAAGAGTCGAACACAACTCAGCTACTGAACTGATTCCTAAGTATTTTATTCTTTTCGTTGCAATGATGAATGGAATTGTTTCCTTAATTTCTCTTTCTGTTTTCTCGTTGTTAGTGTACAGGAATGCAAGGGATTTCTGTGTGTTAATTTTATATCCTGTGACTTTACTATATTCATTGATTAGCTCTAGTAATTTTGTGGTGGTGTCTATTTAGGGTTTTCTATGTAGAGGATCATGTCATCTGCAAACAGTGAGAATTTTATGTCTCCTTTCCCAATCTGGATTCCTTTTATCTCCTTTTCTTCTCTGAATGCTGTGGCTAAAACTTCCAGACCTATGTTGAACAGTAGTTAGAGTGTTAGAGTGGGCACCCTTGTTCCTAACTTCAGGGGAAATGCTTTCAGTTTTTAATCATTGAAAATAATGTTTGCTGTGGGTTTATCATATATGCCTTTTATTATCTTGAAGTATGTTCCTTCTATGCCTGCTTTCTGGAGGGTTTTTATCATAAATAGATGTTGAATTTTGTCAAAGGCTTTCTCTGCATCTACTGAAATAATCATATGGTTTTTATCTTTCAATTTGTTAATGTGATGTGTATCACACTGCTTGATTTGTGAATCCTGAAGAATCCTTGCATCCCTGGGATAAAGCTCACTTGGTCATGATGTATGATCTTTTTAATAAGTTGTTGGATTCTGTTTGCTAGAATATTGTTGTGGATTTTTGCATCTAAATTCATCAATGATATTGGCCTGTAGTTTTCTTTTTTTGTGGCAGCTGTCTGGTTTTGGTATTAGGGTGATGGTGGCCTCACAAAATGGGTTTGGCAGTTTATCTTCCTCTGCAATTTTCTGGAAGAGTTTGAGTAGGATAGGTGTTAGCTATTCTCTTTAATTTTTGGTAGAATTCACCTGTGAAACTGTCTGGTCCTGGGCCTTTGTTCGTTGGAAGATTTTTTATTACAGTTTTGACTTCCATGCTTGTGATGGGTCTGTTAAGATTTTCTATTTCTTCCTAGTTCAGTTTTGGAAGGTTATACTTTTCTAAGATTTCATCCATTTCTTCCAAGTTGTCCATTTTATCGTTATATAGTTGCTGATAATAGTCTCTTATGATCCTTTGTATTTCTGTGTAGTCTGTTGTGATTTCTCCATTTTCATTTTTAATTTTGTTGATTTGATTCTTCTCTCTTTTTTCTCAATGAGTCTGGCTAATGGTTTGTCTATTTATCTTATCAAAGAACCAGCTTTTAGTTTTGTTGACTATTGCTATAGGTTCCTCTGTTTCTTTTTCATTTATTTCTGCCCTAACCTTTATGATTTCTTTCCCTCTACTAACCCTGGGGTTCTTCATTTCTTATTTTTCTAGTTGCATTAGGGGTAAAGTTAGGTTATTTATTTGATTTTTCTCTCATTTCTTGAGGTAAGCTTGTATTGCTATGAACCTTCCCCTTAGCACTGCTTTTACTGAATCCCATAGGCTTTGGTTTGTCGTGTTTTTATTTTCATTTGTTTCTGTGCATATTTTAATTTCTTTTTTGATTTCTTCTGCGATGTGTTGCTTATTCAGAAGTGTGTTGTTTAGCCTCCATATGTTTGGATTTTTAAGGTTTTTTTCCGGTAGTTTACATGTGATCTTACCACATTGTGACCAGAAAAGATACTTGAAATGATTTCAATTTTACTTTACCAAGGCTAGATTTATGGCCCAGGATGTGATCTATCCTGGAGAATGTTCTGTATGCACTTGAGAAAAAGGTGAAATTCATTGTTTGGGGGTGAAATGTCCTATAGATTTCAATTAGGTCTAACTGGTCCACTGTATCATTTAAAGTTTGTGCTTCCTTGCTCATTTTCTGTTTGGTTAATCTATCTATACGTGTGAGTGGAGTATTAAAGTCTCCCACTATTACTGTGTTACTGTTAATTTCCTCTTTCATACTTGTTAGCATTTTTCTTACATACTGCAGTGCTATGCTGGGTGTATATATGATTGTTACATCTTTTTGGATTGATCCTTTGATCATTATGTAGTGTCCTTCTTTGTCTCTTTTCACAGCCTTTATTTCAAAGTCTATTTTATCTGATATGAGTATTGCTATTCCTGCTTTCTTTTGGTCTCTATTTGCATGAAATATCTTTTTCCAGCCCTTCCCTTTCAGTCTGTATGTGTCCCTTGTTTTGAGGTGGGTCTCTTGTAGACAGCACATATTGGGGTCTTGCTTTTGTATCCATTCAGCCAGTCTTTTGTTGTTTGGTTGGGGCATTCAACTCATTTACATTTAAGGTAATTATTAATAAGTATGATCCCATAAACAACATTTACTTTGTTGTTTTGGGTTCTAGTTTATAAACCTTTTCTGTGTTTCCTATATAGAGAAGATCCTTTAGCATTTGTTGAAGA
Organism: Neotragus moschatus; assembly: GCA_006410615.1. NCBI lineage: Eukaryota > Metazoa > Chordata > Mammalia > Artiodactyla > Bovidae > Neotragus > Neotragus moschatus. The sequence continues at coordinate 951,737 of SJYA01003056.1, forward strand.
GCTGGTTTGGTGGTGCTGAATTCTCTCAGCTTTTGCTTGTCTGTAAAGCTGCTGATTTCTCCTTCACATCTGAATGAGCTCCTTGCTGGGTATAGTAATCTGGGTTGTAGGTTTTTCTCTTTCATCACTTTAAGTATGTCCTGCCATTCCCTTCTGGCCTGAAGAGTTTCCATTGAAAGATCAACTGTTATCCTTATGAGGATCCCCTTAGGTGTTATTTGCTACGTTTCCCTCGCTGCTATTAATATTTGCTCTTTGTGTTTGTTCTTCGTTAAATTGATTAATATGTGTCTTGCCTTGGGCTTATCCTGTTTGGTACTCTCATGTTCTTAAAAAAAAAAAAAATCAAAAACATCTACAGTATGCCAGACATTTTGCCACCTACTTGAAATATCTAAGAAAGGATCCCACAACTCATTTACGTCAATGAAGTATTACACTAAGGTGGGATAGGCGTGAAGCAGGCAAAGTGCTTCCTATTGCTATATTTCACACTGGATGAAAACATCAGCCCTGCATTATCACCAAAACAGAAAAACAGATTGCTACAACAGAATAGGGAGTCCAGAAACAGAGCTACTGAGTTACATTGGACAATGTAAATTTACTCTTCAAATGTAAATTTACATGAACAATGGGTTTTCAGCAAAGTGCAAAAACAATTCTGTGGAGAAATAATCTTTTTAACAAATGTCAGTGGAACAAGTAGATATCTACATGCAAACTATATATAGATATACATACATATATCCATATCTCAATCTATTAGAAACATTAACTCAAAATATATCATAAATCTAGTTTAAAACCTAAAACTAAAAAACATCTACAAGAAAATTTGTATAAACTTCGGTTAGGCAAAGATTTTTCAGATATGTTACCACAAACATAATCCAAAAAAAAAAAAAGAATGACCTGATAAATTATACCTCATTAAAAATGTAAACTTCTACTCTTCAAAAGATGTTAAGAAAACGAAGATACAAGCCATAGGAAAAAAAATTAGCAACATGTGTATCTGATATAAGTTTTGTATCTAGAATACATTCTTGTAAACTCTTGAAACTACATAAAAAGAAAGCAACTCAATTTGTTAAATGAACAGAAGATTTACTACTTAACTAAAGAAGACACATGGGTGGCAAATAAACACATGAAAAGATGCTTAGCAGCAGTAATCATTAGGGAAATGTAAATTATATCTACTACCTACATATTAGAATGACTAAAATGAAAAAGAATGACCATACCAAGTATGGGCAAGGATGTACAGGAACTTTCATACACTACTGGTAGAAAGTGTAAATAGTACCATCACTTTAGAAATTCAAAGTATACCCACCATATGTATCAACTATTCTACTCCAAAATATTTCCCCAAGGAAATGAAAACACATGCCCACATAGATTTGTACATGGGTGTTCATATCAGCTTTGTTACAGCCTAAAACTGAGAAAAACTTAAATATACATCAACAGATGAATGAGCTGTAATATAACCATTCAATGCAATATTCAGTTCAGTTCAGTCACTCAGTCATGTCTCACTCTTTGAGACCCCATGAATCGTAGCATGCCAGGCCTCCCTGTCCATCACCAACTCCTAGAGTTTACCCAATGCAATATTACTCAGCAACAGAAAGGAATAACCTATTTATGTATGCTACAACATGAATAAATCTCAAAACAATTATGTTGAATAAAAAAGAATACATTCTGGATGATTCCACTAACATAAAATTCTAAGAAATGTAAAACAATCAATAGTGACAGAAAACAGACTAGCGGTTCCCATGGAGATACAGGAAAAGATTATATGGGGACAAGAGGAAATTTCTGGGGTGATGGGCATTTTCCTTGTCTTGACCATGGTGATAGTTTCATGGGTGTATACACATGTCAAAAGTATAAAAATGTTACACTTTTAATTCAGGCAATTTACTAGTGTGTCAATTACACCTCAACAGAGCTCTTTTTTAAAATGTCACAACTGGCTATCATGCACAGCTGACATATCATTATTACTAGATATCATAATTACTAGATTATATTGAGTGTCCATCAGAAAGAACTCATCTTTCAGATTCTTGGAACAAAGGGATGGCCATACTCTGGAAGGAGTGGCTTTAGACCATGAAGGCTCCACTGAAAACAACTCAGCTGTGAACCTGTGAACATGAGTGTCTCAGGCAGGCTCAGGAGCAGCGCCTGGTCTTGACACTGTCAGAGTCAAGGGGGACCTCACACTGTGCCTTGTCTTCTTCACCTGTAACAGTCAAATCTCAGCTGTTCAGAGGCTAACTATTAGTAGAGCTTGTCCTATATTTTTCTTTCAAATACCTTGGTTACTGTTTGGCCACATCCTCTCTCATGAACACATGAATCAAAGAGCAAAGAAAGAAAACATACATAACTTTTTACCATTTCTAAATGTAAAAACAAACAAGTACCATATTAGAATACTACATACGATACGTAATGATGCATATGACATAGAGGAATCCAAATGGAGACAAAAAAAAGATTTAAAAGGGAGAGAGTACAAGCACAGACAAAATCAGTATATCAAAACACCTGTCAAAGGTGCAGAGCCACTGTTAGAAGCGGGGGGGCGGGGGGGGAAGGACCTCAAAACCAGCCGCTGAGAAGCTTTCCCAAATTCAGTTATGGGATGAGATCACAACTATCAGCTTAAGTGAGATTTTTGCACACTCTGTGAATTGAAAACGTCCCAGCAGTCTCCCATTGCCATAGATAATTGAGAGTTGGCTGCTGTTAAACCTTAACATGCTCAAAGCGGCTGAGTCCCTGACAACCAGATGCTACTGCTTAAAACAGTTTAGGCTCTTAGCCCTGAAGGATTCCTAAAATTGGATTACAGTCCCTCCAGATAATCTGAGAAATACAGCATGACGAAAAGGAAACCTTAAAAAAAAAAAATTAACTCCTCCATAACAGCAGCATTCTGAAAGCTGAGCACAGCATGACTGAGGCAGAAAATCTCATCAGTGAGGGCTTAAGGGCAATGATGCACACAAAGGGCGAGCCCAGAAAGGGAAGGGGAACCCACACAACAGAGGGGAGCGTCAGGAAGCCAGAAGAGAAAGTAAGCACCACGCAATTCTCAGGCTTTTTGGAGGGCAAAGAGAGTCTGATGTACTGCCTTGAGAGAGGGTCACAGAGCACACAAATTCCTACTGCTTTCTCATGCATTCAAATATAACCCAAGGAGGTCACACTCACATCTGAGAGGATGTGCAGTCCTAATGAGGCCACTTTTAACTAGTCATTACTCATTTTTGACTAGGCATTCCATGCAAAACATGGGGAAAGGGTTAGTTCATGTACTTGTTACAGCGCAGCAAGTGTACTCAGTCACTTCACTCATGTCCAGTTCTTTCCGACCCCTGTGAACCACAGTTCTTCAGGCTCCTCTGTCCATGGGATTCTCCAGGTAAGAATACTGGGGTGGGTTGCCATGCCCTCCTCCAGGGGATCTTCCCCACTCAGGGATCAAACCCGTGTCTCCCGCACGCAGGTGGATTCTTTACCACTGAGCATCGCGGAAGCCCACTGCAGCAAAATAATCAGTAACTGCTCCTTTGCTATAACCCTCAGGTTTAGCTCCACAGGGAGACTGGCTATAACTTCCTCTCTGAATTCCTAGCGGAGGACACAGAATGACACGCACAGTGAGCTGTTTTTGAACAAAAGAATTAGAGAGAGGAGGACACCGTGAGCGCTCCTCTTACCCTTGGGGTTGCTCCCCCACCCTGAGTCACATCCCTCCTCCGCTCTCACATTTCCACCCAAGAACCTTCAAGCTTATTATTCCCCACCACATTGTCGGTAAAGTCATTACTATCCCCTTGTATATTAAGAGGGGGTGAACAGATCCTCAAGAGATATCATAAGTTATCCCATTAAATACAAGAGAAACCAATAAACCAAACCATGGCTTGATCTCATGGCCAGATTACCATTTTCTGGGTCTCAATACCTCTCTATTCACAGAAAAATCAGGAGTGGTTGATACTGTCATCCATATATTCAAGACAAGAACCCTGATGAGCCAGTGACAACCTCTTCATATACAGACATTTGATCCAGATAAATAATAAAGTACAGATTCTCATTTTCTTCCCTTAAAATGTTTCCAACCTGTTCTCTTACCCAAATGACCAATGTCTGGCCCCTAAGTGAATCTTTAATTAATTAAGGAAAGACAGTGAAATGAAATGAACCACAAGGGAAATAAAAAGCAAAATAAGGATTGGGATTCTGAGTCACGGAGGAGTCCTCCATTCTTTTCTGCCATGCTAAACCAGTTCTGATCCTCACTCTTTCCTTTAACCTTCCCCAGAAGAGAAAAAAAGGAAAACAAAATCCTGATGTGATTCAGATCTTACAAAGTGGGGAAAAAAGGGAGGACCACTAATATGTCTTTCTAGCTCTGGCTCTTAAGAAATTAAGCCTCTACTAACAGGCAGTTGAGAACACCTTGATATTTGACTTTAGTTAGGGCAGGCTGTGCTTTCATAGAAATAGGGGCGGTGTATGGGTATGAGTAGCTACTTTTTGGAGAGGCTCACTTAGGAGAACAAAATCTTTCTCTCTCTCCTTCTCTCTCTCTCTCTCACACACACACACACACACACACACACACACACACACACACGGCCTAATTCTGTCCACTCAGCAAATAGGACACAATTTCACAAAAGGTAACTTAGTGTTTAGGATTATTCAGTAAGAGGAAAAGCCACTTCTGGCAAAATTCACATTATATAGCCCAAATATAAATAGTTTATACAGCAATATTAGGTAGGGTATATAGATAAAAGACAATCCTTTTATGGCTCAAGTTTTTCAAGTAGTTCAAATAGGTTTTTAGAGAACAATGAAATAATTAATTCCTTCAGTACTAATTTTATAACTTTCTCCCAACCTCCCAGAAACTGTAGTCAACTTTCCAATGGAAACAAGCAGGTATCCATTCATTTACAGAACAGTGATGTAGAAAACCAACATACCCATGAATATATATATTAATACCTCCCCACACTCCACAAACAATTGTTACATCCTTTCTCAAACTAATCTTAACTGGCTTGTCAATGGCACAGACCAATCTGTTTCAATGTCTGAAAACTTAGGGTCCTCCATGAGATAATCTCTTAGGTTGCATCAAACTCTGATGTTTTTATTATCCTCAAAGGTTATTTAACACATATAAAGCATTCGACCAATGTAGACTTAAGAGTTCACTGATTCAGAAGCACTTTTTTTTCCAGATCACGTTTTCCAGAAGTAAATATCTCTATGAGATTTCTCTGATATAAAAGCATGTTCTTTTGATTTGAGAACTAGACATGATTTAATAAAAGGTTAAGACAAATTTCTGAATATAAAGCAAGGACTAATTTATGACTTTTCACAACCACTAATATTTGTATAGCAATTGAGAGTTGCGAGTGTTCAACAAGTTTACCTTTTAAAATCATTTCACTTGATTTCCTAATAACCCATACAACAGGCACCATCATTTTCATTTTCTAAATGAGGAAATGGAGGTCTGGTACACAAATGATATCCCAAAGTCAGAGAGTCAGCTCTTGTCAACACACTTGGGGTCCCTTGGCTCTAATCCTAGTCTCATTCACTAACACCAAGTCGTTAGGGCCTTATTTGTCAAGTGTCAGGATTATGATCTTTTGTTTGAAGAAAATTTTAAATTATAGTTTAGTACTGTCTCATTATAAAATCCTTCTTCTCACCTCCATTTCCCCTCCAAAGCATAATTAGGGAAAGGCTATGCCCCTTAGTCAAGCATCTGAACTCTTTCTAAGGATTCAGATCAGCAATACAAATCCAGACAGAAATAAAAGCTTTGGTTTTTATCTAAAACTGGCAGTTTTCATCATTTTATTTCAAGGGTGAAAAGTGGCAAAGAATGACACCCTTCTGACCTTTAAAAAAAAAAAAAAAAGAAAAAGAAATTACACAAATGCTCCAGACTCTGAATTCCACATGTTCTGCCTATGTGTCTCAATAATTATTGATGGATAATGGTAGCAGCTATAAATACCCACAGGCGCAAAAAAAAAAAAAAAAAAAAACCACCAGAAATTCTTGTTTAGTATATACTGCAAATGCTCTATCACTAAATGAGACACAAACACAGGTTTCATGGCAAGACTTCCCAGTCTGGGAGCTTGTTTACATGGTTCCAGCCTCTGAATTGGGGGCAGGAGGAGAAGGGAACGACCAAGGATGAGATGACTGGATGGCATCACTGACTCGATGAGTGTGAGTCTGAGTGAACTCCAGGAGTTGGTGATGGACAGGGAGGCCTGGCATGCTGCGATTCATGGGGTCACAAAGAGTCGGACACAACTGAGCGACTGAACTAAACTGAACTGAGCCTCTGAATGCACTCTCCCTTCCACTGCCTTTCCCATCAATTCCCATCTTCTATTTCAGATTTTAACCAGAAGCATTTTCTTTCCTTTAGCATCATATGAGGGAAAATACAATGAACTACCCTGCAGGCTTTCACAGAATCCAGAAAAATACTTAAGAGGTACCCATTGACCTGAGAGGCAGTGTCAGTTTGCACAAGAGACCTGGATACTAAGTTTGAGGCAATTATGTCATGCAAAGATGCCCAAACTTTTACTCAGTTTGTTGAACAAGTCACAGCCTTTCTCTATACCAAAGCTTCCTACAGATAGATTTAGTGATGTTTAGATACTTATTGGGTCTATCAGGTTTGATAATGGAATCAATCTCTCCCTTTAGAAGCTCTGGGTTAATAGCAAAGTTTATTAAACTGCAGGCAGTCATTCAGAAAAGATCAATAGAGACATGATTACAGAGTAACCAGAGGATTAAACATGAGATTTATCACAAAATTAAACTGAATTAAATGTTCTCTGATAGCACTTGAAATGCTGTCAATATGTTTAACTCATGATCTATGCTTTCTGTGTTTACCTAATAGGCACAGCGATGTCTGATTTGAGAAAATAACTGCTATATAAAAACATAAGCCACAGAGATTTGCTGAAAGACTTGAGAGTCCCTTCTGAAAATGTTCATCCATTTTTAAGACGCAGCACTTTAATTTCTCCGTAACAGCCGTCCACAGTTTAACTCAGTAATTTTGAGTTACTCGGTACATAGCCCATTCTTCCCATCCCTAAAGCTCACGCATAGGCACCCCCCACTTTTCCAAAGTTCACTTTATGCCACTTCATTTTTACAAAAAACCCTACATTTGCATCTGTTTCCCCTAACCAAAAGAAATCCGAAAAGGATTTTTCACTTTTATGGAAAGAGGTGAAAAGCAAAAATAGTATTCAGTGTCTGTTCTGCAAAATGCTCTTAGAGAAGCAGCATTCACCCCAAACAGCAAGAGTGACCCCCACCAAGCTCCTTCCCTGGAAACTACACTCTGCATCTCAGCATCTAGTTGCCATACCTTTGAACAGTGTCTGTGAACATCTGTGCTTTATATTGATTTATTTTGTGCATGTGTCCTAAAGCAGTTGCTTCTTGGCTCTATGCCATTTTGGCTTACGAAAGATTTCACAGGAACTTTCAGACAACGGGGGAACCCTGTACACCCTCACAGGCACATATCTCAGAAACTGTCTGCAAGTCACATCCTTGAAACCATTTCCTCCTCTTTAAAAAATTTCCTTCCCTTCTCTCACACAGAAGCATGTGGTGTGACACTGGGCCTTGGTCCCCTGAGGAAAGAGGGCTGTAAAATGTCATCTAGATGTAGGAAAATCAACCCTTCTACATCCTGGGAGAATTTATTGATACCACCACAAGCTCAGGAAATCACATTCATAAAAGTGAAATCCCATTCACAGGCTATGAAAGGTAACCACTGGCTAAACAAACTGGCAACAACATATACGCTCATAATCAGTGGAGTCAGTATACATGATGGCTGCAAAGACTGATATCAATACCACAGTGAGAGAGCACGGCTCTGCAGGACCTGAGACGATAAAGGCCAATCCTGCTGTGAGAGCTTGGGAGGGTGTGCATGCAAGCAGATGGGCCGGCAGGGAAATCAGTCACGGAGCAAACACTGAGCCTGAGGTTTAAGCTACACCTTGGATAGCAAAGAGTCTGAGGGAGATGTCCCCTTTTCCCCGGGGCCTGAGGTGTAAGCTACACTTTGGATGGCAGCGGGTCTGAGGGAGGCGTCCCCTTTCCCCTGGGCCTGAGGTGTAAGCTATGCCTTGGATGGCAGCAGGTCTGCGGGAGGCATGGCCTTTCCCCAGGGCCTGAGGTTTAAGCTACACCTTGGATGGCAGCGGGTCTGAGGGAGGCATCCCCTTTCCCCTGGGCCTGAGGTTTAAGCTACGCCATGGATGGCAGCGAGTCTGAGGGAGGCATGCCCTTTCCCCTGGGCCTGAGGTTTAAGCTGCACCTTGGATGGCAGTGGGTCTGAGGGAGGTGTCCCCTTTCCCCTGGTCTAGTTGCTGTCACGTTGCTAATGCACGTAGCCACACACGGCAGCAGCCCTGCCCTAGGAGCTGCAGGCTGCGGTGGCTTCCGCTGCAATCCAATATGGCAGCCGTTTGGAAAGAGAGGGGAGAGGAGCTGGGTTGGAAAAGAGATGCTGGGGCTGATACCACCCTGCAGCTGTATTGTCCCCTCGTCAGCACACTGATTTACACCAGAGCCACAGCTTTTCTTCTCAGCAGTTAACCAGTGTTACAATACCATTTAGTGCTGTGGGTAGTCCACAAAATTTCTCGATTCCTCAGGGACCAAGAATGCTATCCTGCCTGCTAAAGAGAGAAACTCTGCACCCCACCCTAAAAGCCAGGGCTGCTTTGAAGGACATGAAGCCAAAACTGCTTACCTCGGACTCTTGACTGATAGAGATCCTATGACATCAGTTTCTTACATTATTTTCCACAGTAGAAACTTTACACTAAAAAAACTACTGTCCCTCACTGCTATCAACACACTGTGCCTTTGCTCAGTCTAGGACTGATACAAGCAGGTGCTCTGGCGGCAGTCAGATCTGGGTTTGAGCCCTGGTGTTGCCACTTTGTGGCTGTGTGACCTTAGGTAAATCTCCATCCTGTTTAGATCTCTATTTTTACTGCTCCAGGACAGGGATAGAGTTATGAGGCCTAATGAAATCTGTGGCAAGTGCCTCGGATATTTCCTAGCATAAAGTAGATAATAAATGCTAAGTGATGAATTCCTCTTCCTAGGAATCATGTTCCTAGTCATTACAAAGGGAAACTGTCAGTCATTATAAAATGCTGTCTTTGGCAACTGAGGATTGATGGTGGGACTTATTCTTCACATAGCCTTAAGAATGTGTGTATTGAGTGTCTTTTGGTGTTCAGAGTGATAAGGTGTATACTATAATACCTCTTTTAATTACCGTAATACCCTGTGCAGCTTCAGTTTTTCTTATTTCCATCAAATGGGGGCTAAGTGTCGCAACTAATTTATAAAGTAGCTATTTGAATTAAATAAAGTAATACAGTTTCTGGAACAGACTAGAGTTAGTCATTCTATTACTATGAATTAACTTGATCAGGGTCTTCATCCCAGGCTTGAAGACAATACCAGGATTCAATGCAGAGCTGCATGACTCCAGAGCTCATGCTACACGCATGGACCAGAATGCAGAAGCCTGGGATGTAGCTGGAGCACTGCCCAGGATTTACACTGTGATTTCAAACTCAGTCTTTCCATACTTCTCTATTCTTTTTTTTTTTTTTTTAAAATAAGCACATCACTTGGTCTACTAACCCTGTAAAAAAGGAAAAAAAAAAAAAGTAAAATTTGCTCTTTGGAATAATAACACCACATAAATGTTCTTTTTTCTCCCAAAATCTGCCTTCCATAATTTATGAGAAGTGCAAAAGTTGCCGGGAAAAGAAAGAAAAATGAATTTCCCATCATCACATGAAATGGAAAGATGGAAACTTCACAAAGGTTTGGCATGGGAAGAGAGCAACCCTTTGTACTCATGATACATCCAAAATCAAAAAGACCACCATGTAAACTGCTCTTAGAGACAGGGGAAAAGAAGGCATGAAAAAGTGTTTGATAACTGATTCCATCATAAATCTCTTTCCAACTGCTTTACCTCTGCTGGTTTTCCAAATGAGACATCTGTCCATTTTCAAAAAGAAAATAAATGCATCCAGGAGAGTTACTAGATGCACCTCAACATAAAAAGATTATCTATAAGGCTTCCTGCTGGAGTCTAACCTTGAGAGAAATGGGTTTCTTGGACAGTATTAGGGAATCCCTCAATGCGCCATCCAAAATCTTCCCGTGTTAAGACTTAATGGAACAGGGAAAGATGGAACAAAGGAGGGGGAAAGCTCTCCTTCCCAGCTGAGCACTGACACATACAGTACCGTTTGCGAGGCAACTTTATGTGCTCTTAGTAGTAGATTAATTAATCTAATTACCTAGCATTGTGGCTGTGAATGCTGCAAAAACTATAATTTATAGAGTGCTGTAAAGTTCTAATGTGTTTTTATGTCCATAAGCTGCTTAACCATAATCTAATGCATTTGTACAAGAACAGCCTAAGTGGCTCTCAGCTGAACAGTGAACACAAGTGTCTGAACCTCAGCAATTCTCCTCGTACGTCTTTATAACCCAACCCTGTGTGGTAAACATCTGAGGGAAACAGCTGCTGAATTATACAAATAATTCCAGAGACAGTGACAAGGCTCTCTGCCTCTCTCACTGTCAGAAGAGTTGCTGGCTGACAAAGAGCTGCAGGCCTTAATTAAATGCTGGAGTGGTTCTGCATACATGTTTGGTGGTTACTTTTTCTTTTACCAACATTCTCAATACCCTCTCCTGCAGTTCCATCTACTCTCATCCCTGCTCCCTAGAGGTGAGCAGGGGTAGAAAGAGGGAGGAGAGAAGAGAACAGGGGAAAAAATTACCTTTCTATATGAAAATACCCTACTTGGCTTCCAGCTTGGAAAGGGCTTACCATTACCAGTTTCTTAGCCACTGTATTTTCAAGGAAGGAAATAAAGGAGTACTCCCTTTACTTTCAAGGGAGTAAAGCTCAACAGTTCTCTGATGACCAAAGGAAATTATCCTTTGAGATTGCTCTGGTCAGGGGTTTGAAGTATCTCCTGTGAGTGGATAGATGACTATGATGATGAAGATAAGGGTGGTGATGATGGTGGGTGGTGGTGGCTGATGCTTTTTTAAAGTTTGCAATGTGTAGAATTACACACATAGCCCTTCACAGTCCAATGAAAAGGTACCACTGGTAAACCAATTTTCAGATAAAAACACCAAGAGTTGTGTTTGGTTAAGTGGCAAGGCAGCTATTTCAGTTCAGCTTTTCACTCCACAGCCTATATTAGGCTTACTGCTGCTGCTGCTGCTAAGTCACTTCAGTCATGTCCGATTCTGTGTGACCCCATAGAGGGAAGCCCACCAGGCTCCCCTGTCCCTGGGATTCTCCAGGCAAGAGCACTAGACAACTTGTTTACAACTTGTAACTTAATGTTTTCCTATCTATAACATAGAGATTGGTATTGTTGTTCAGTTGTGAAGTCACATCTGGCTCTTTGCAACCCCATGAACTGCAGCACACCAGGCTTCCCTGCCCTTCATTATCTCCTGGACTTTGCCCAAGTTTATGTTCATTGAGTCTGTGATGCTATCTAACCATCTCATCCTCTGTCATCCACTTTTCCTCCTGCCTTCAATCCTTCCTGGCATCAGGGTCCTTTTAATGAGTCAGCTATTCACAGCATGTGGCCAAAATATTGGAGCTCCAGCTTCAGCATCAATCCTTCCAATGAATATTGAAGAACTGACTGGCTTGATATCTTTGCAGTCCAAGGGACTCTAAATCTAAAGAGCCTTCTCCAGCACGACAGTTTGAAAGCATCAGTTCTTCGTCACAGCCTTCTTTATGGCCCAGCTGTCACATGCATACATGAGTAGTGGAAAAACATAGTTTTATCTATGCAAACCTTTGTTGGCAAACTGATGCCTTTGGTTTTTAATATGCTGTCTAGGTTGGTCATAGTTTTGCTTCTAAAGAGCAAGCATCTTTTGATTTCATGGCTGTAGTTGCCGTCTGCAGTGTTTTTGGAGCCCAAAAAAATAAAATCTGTTACCACTTCAACTTTTCCCCCACCTGTTTGCCATGAAGTGATGGGACAAGATCTTAGTTTTTTGAATGTTGAGCTTTAAGCCAACTTTTTCACTCTCCTCTTTCACCCTCATCAAGAGGCTCTTTAGTTCCTCTTTACTTTCTGCTACTATACTGGTTATCATCTGCCTATCTGAGGTTATTGATATTTCTCCTGGCAATCTTGATTCCAGCTTGGGATTCATCCAGGCATTTTGCACAATGTACTCTGCATATAAGTTAAATAAACAGAGTGACAATATACAGCCTTGTCATACTCCTTTCCCAATTTTGCACCAGCCTGCTTCTAACTGTAGCTTCTTGACCCACATACAGGTTTCTTAGGAGACTAGTAAGGTGGTCTGATATTTCCACTTTTTCAAGAATTTTTGAGAGTTTGTTGTGATCTACACAGTCAAAGGGTTTTGTGTAATCAGTGAAGCAGAAGTAGATATTTTTCTGGAATCCCCTTGCTTTCTCTATGATCCAACAAACATCGGCAATTTGATCTCTGGTTTCTTTGTTGTTTCTAAATCCACTTTCTACATCTGGAAGTTCTCGGTTTTATGTACTGCTGAAGCCTAGCTTGAAGAATTTTTAGCATAACGTTAGTAGTATGTGAAATGAACAGAACTATTTGGTAGTTTGAACATTCTTTGGCATTGCCCTTCTTTGGGATTGGAATGAAATCTGACCTTTCCCAGTCCTGGGGCCACTGCTGAGTTTCCCAAATTTGCTGATAACATTGAGTGTAGCACTTTAACAGCACTATCTTTAAGGATTTTAAATAGCTCAGCTGGAAATCCACCACCTCCTCCAGGCTCATAGTAATGCCTCCTAAGGCCCACTTGACTTCGCACTCTGGGATGTCTGGCTCTGGGTGAGTGACCACACCATCATGGTTACCTGGACCTTTACTGTACAGTTCTTCTGGTATTGTCACCTCTTCTTAATCTCTTCTGCTTCTGTCACATAGATCTTTACCATTTCTGTCCTTTATTGTGCCCATACTTGCATGAAATATTCCCTTGATATCTCATATTTTCTTGATATCTCTAGTCTTTCTATTGTTTTCCTCTTCTTTGCATCGTTCATTTAAGAAGGCCTCTTATCTCTCCTTGTCCTTCTCTGGAACTCAGCACTGAGTTGGTTATATCTTTCCTTTTCTCCATTGCTTTTGGCTTCTCTTCTTTCCTCAGCTATTTGTAAGGCCTCTTAAGACAACTACTTTGCCCTCTTGCATTTGTTATTCTTTGAGGTGGTTTTGGTTACTGACTCCGGTACAATGTTACAAACTTCTGTCTATAGTTCTTCAGGCACTCTGTCTACTAGATCTAATCCCTTGAATCACTTCCATTGTATAATCATAAGGCATTTGATATAGGTCATATCTGAATGGCCTAATGGTTTCCCCTAGCATTAAAAGGCAAAATACAGAGATAACAGTAGTATTTATCTCATAAGACTGTTATGGGAGTTAAATGAGTTCATAGATATGAAGTTCTTAGTTTCTGGACCTAAGTGATGCTGAGTCCATGCTAGCCATCATCACAATTACAACTCTACAAACAGGAAAAATATGCATACAAAGCTGGCGCCTGAATAATGCACAATTTAGGACCACCTCACTTCTCACCATAAAAAAAACCCACTTATAATTTACACTTGGCCCGCCACATGAGCAGCTCCACATTGGCGGAGTCAACCAACCGAAGGGCAAGCTTCACTGCAGTACTTTATTTTTAAGAATTTTTTATGTGGACCATTTTTCACGTCTTTATTGAGTCTGTTATTATACTGCTTCTGTTTTATGTTTTAGTTTTTGGGCCCTGAGGCATGTGGGATCTTCGCTCCTGAGCTGGGACTGAAACCCCACTCGTTGTATTAGAAGGTGAATCTCAACCACTGGCCCACCAGGGAAGTCCCAGGACTTACCACTGAAAAACTCCAAGTGCACCGGCATAGTTCAAATCTGTGCTGTTCAAGGGGCAACTAAGCTGGCAAGGAGATGGGGCAGATGCTATGCGTGCACGCGTGTGTTTAGTCACTCAGTCATGTCTGATCCTTTGCAACCCTTTGGATTGTAGCCCACCAGGATCCTCTGTCTCAGGCAAGAATACTGGAGTGTGTTACCATTTTCCTCCAGGGGATCTTTCTGACCCATGGATCAAGCCCTCATCTCCTGTGTCTCCTGCCCTGCAGGCAGATTCTTAACCCGCTGAACCATGAGGGAAGCCCGGGTGTGTGTCTATTTGTGGGAATGCTATAAGGGACACCAAAACGTGCCTGCATCTTCTAAAGGCAGACATTCCAAGAATCAAACATCTCTAACTGTGAGATCCAGACATGTATCCTGGAGCCCAGCAGTACCAAATAATGGATAAAGTAGCAGTGTCAAAGTATAACTGGATAAGTCCCACTCCACTTCCCAGGGCACAGTGCTGAGTGAAGGCTCCCCTAGAGAGGACCTCCCAAAAGGACCTCAGGTGTAAATGCAAAAAGGAGCCATAGCAACAGGAATTCCCACTTTCCCCTCCTCTTTTCAGTTGCAGTGCAATATGGTATCAGTGAGTAAATATTTTAGTACACATTAAAAAAAAAAATTTGCTGCTTCAGAAAAACACAAGGCTAGAAAATCTTCAGAGCTCTTAGTTGAGTATGGGAGCACAATGGCATTACATCAGAGGCCACACAGGGATGAACAGCCAGCTCTAAGACACACACTCAGGGTAAATTAGTATCATGGCTAATAAATAATGGATACTCTTCCTAGTTAAAAATGTACTGCTCTCCAGCATTCATGGGATGAGATGTGATTTGGATTCAATTAAAGCTCCATCCTGTCCAAGGGAAGAAAACTCTGCCTCTAAGAGAGCCATGTGGCTGCTTCTTTACTTTCTGTGCCAGATTGATCTCTGGAAGCCTCAGATCCATCACGTTCACGGGGGCTGCGGAGGCTGTAGCTACACATCTATCTCCTCCAAGAGAAAAGTGCAAGAGAAGAAAGCCTGAAAGGAGATAACACAACTGGGAAAGTATTTCCTGCTTGTAATAACTCAGCTTTGACCCTAGCTGTGAAAACTGGTTCCTGTAATTTAACCTGAAAGAAGAGGAGGAAGTAAACAAACCATTTCCTAAAAACATTGCTGCAGTCCTTAAAAAGCTGAAGTGGAACTGGGGACAGATAGTAAGGGTCTAAATGTGGCCAGTTCTCTCCATAAGCCTCTCCTCAGTTTCCCCTGATACACATCTCTCTTCCTGTAGTCCTCAAGACTCACTTCTTCCTTGCTGCTGCTGCTGCTGCTGCTGCTAAGTTGCTTCAGTAACGTCCGACTCTGTGCGATCCCATAGACGGCACCCCACCAGGCTCCCCCGTCCCTGGGATTCTCCAGGCAAGAACACTGGAGTGGGTTGCCATTTCCTTCTCCAGTGCATAAAAGAGAAAAGTGAAAGTGAATTCATTCAGTTGAGTCCATCTCGTAGCGACCCCAAGGACTGCAGCCTACCAGGCTCCTCCATCCATGGGATTTTCCAGGCAAGAGTGCTAGAGTGGGTTGCCATTGCCTTCTCCATAGCAGCCCTAAAATCATTAAAAGAAAATCACTGGCCACTCAGCAGTTCCCAAATACTGACCCATTCCTCACCTTACCTGCCACCACCCTTTTATTTCCCTTTCTCACCTCAGTTTCTCTGTGGGAATTGGATCCTAGCGTGTCTCCTCACATTCTCGCCACTCACACACACCCTCCATTATGGATCTTATCCACTCACCTTCAGGTAAGCCTACTTCTATGCCTCAGGAGGGCTTCTCAGGTGGCACTAACGGTAAAGAACCCATCTGGCAATCCAGGAGACGCAAGAGACTTAGGTTCAATCCCTGAGTCAGGAAGATCCACTGAAGAAAGGCAGGGCAACCTGTTCCATCCAGTATTCTTGCCTAGAAAAGTCCACTGGCAGAAGAGCCTGGGGGGCTGCAGTCCATGGGCCCACAAAGGGTCAGACCTGACTAAGTGACTGAGCACCACCTCTACCTCAGAACGCCCTGTAAGAAGTCCATGGCTCCCTACGGCTTGCACCAAGCCCTCTAGCTTCCTCCATGCCCTGCTATGACTCACTGGCTATGTCTCTCTGAAAACACCCTCTCCATCCATGCACCATGCGTGTGTGTGCATGCTAAGTTGCTTCAGTGGTGTCTGTCTCTTTGTGACCCTATGAACTGTAGCCCACCAGGGTCCTCCAACCATGGGATTCCCCAGGCAAGAATAGTGGAGAGGGTTGTCAGACCCTCTTCCCGGCCCAAGGATCGAACCCATTTCTTTTTTGCATCTCCTGCATTGGTAGGTGGGTTCTTTACAACTAGAGCCCTCTGGGAAGCCCACTTCCTGTCTACACCAGTGGTATGCAAGACATCCATCAGGATAAACACTACATTAAAATGTCTATTTGTAAATGTTTTTCAAATCTCATTTTTAATAATTCCTAATTTTGTGTTTTATGATCTATAAAATACATTGTTCCAGTAGTACATAAAACTTTTAAATGAATGTGTATGTATGTGTGTATTCCCAGGTTGAGCACTGATAAAAAAAAATCTGCCTGCCAGTACAGGAGACAGAAGCAAGGGACAGGGGTTCTATCCCTGGGTCGAGAAGATCCCCTGGAGGAGGAAACAGCAACCTACACCAGTATTCTTGCCTGGAAAACCCCATGGACAGAGGAGATGGGTGGGCCACATCTCCCAACCCAGTCCACAGGGTTGCAAAGAGCTGGACTCGACTGGGTGGGCACACATACACAGAAACACACACACACATGTAAGTATTTAACAGAGGTGCTTATTTTAAATCTTTTTGCCAGTATGGGCACATAATCAAAAAAGTTTGGAGATTTCTGGTGGAGACTACATAGAAGGAAGCAAGCACCTTGATGGTACCCTTTCCTGTACTTCTTTAAACACTCAAAAATAGCACTGTGTGATTTACTGATATGGTAACTAGGCATGGTAAATCACAGCTTTCAGACCTGTGTGGAACACGATGCCCTAAGAAAATAAATCCAACATTTGGCAAATAAATCACTAAGCTGCAAGAAATAACCACACTGAATGACGACAACAAACCCTTAAATAACATGGGTCTGAACTGTGCAAGTACACTGATATGTGGGTTTCTTCCACTAAAAACATTCTAGAGTGCCACACCATTCACAGCCACTTGAATATGAGGATGGAGGACTGGGATGTGGAGAGCTGGCCGTGAAGTTACAGGTGCAGGTTCCGCTCTGCGCATGATGCGTGCCCCTAGCTCCTGCTGTTCAAGGGTTAACTGTAGTCAATAATATCATATGCGTGGGGATTTCCTGGTGGCTCAGATAGGAAAGAATCCACTTGCAATGCAAGAGACCTGGGTTTCATTCCTGGGTGGGGAAGATCTCCAGGAGAAGAGAATGGCTACAAGTTCTTACCTAGAGAATCCCATGGACAGAGGAGTCTAGGAGGCTACAGTCCATGGGGTCAATATTCAAAAGTGTCTTTAAAAAAAAAAAAAAAAAAGCAGATCTTAAAAGTTCTTTTAACAATAAAAAAGTTTTGTAACTTTGTATGGTGACAGGGGTTAACTAGACTTATAGTGATCATTTCACAAGGTAGACAAATACTACTGTACTTATGAAGCTAATATAATGTTCTATGTCAATTATACCTTTATTTTGAAAAGAAAAGAAAAAAATAAATAATCACATTTAAAACAAGTGTCAGGGGATCATCTTTTGCTATTAACAATGCAATGAAGACTTCAGAGGGGGTACAAGTCCCCCGCCTTGTTACCTCTAGGTAACAAGTCCCAAGCTAATTAGCCAGCAGCCATCAAACATATCACATATTATGTGATCTGGCCCACAGATTTCTTCTAACAAAACATCTGGGATTTGCCTCTTTGAATAGGATGCTGCATTGAAACAGAAAAGCAAGAGAAGATGTGATAATACTTGCTCACCAACATATGTTTTCCCTGGGAGATAAAATAAATCCAACTTCATCCAGTCATGGAAACACCCAAAGTCAAACAGTTCGGTATGACCTGCCATTTCAGCAGGGAAGCGTGAAGCTACAACAGCCTCATGGATACAGGGTAGACGATTACTGGAAAGGGAATAAATTCTTATTTCAATACTTGCAGTAAAAGCTTTATGCAATTCCAGATCAATCAGGTAACTTAAATAGTTATCACCACTGCTTGTTCTAGAATATTAATCTCCTGAGGAAAAGAACTCTTAAACATCACATCAACTCTCTCTCAATATCATATCTTAACCTTGGTAGTTCAGTTCAGTTCAGTTGCTCAGTCGTGTCCGACTCTTTGCAACCCCATGAATCGCAGCACGCCAGGCCTCCCTGTCCATCACCAACTCCCAGAGTTCACTCAGACTCACGCCCATCGAGTCCGTGATGCTATCCAGCCATCTCATCCTCAGTCGTCCCCTTCTCCNCCTGTTTCAGTATCCTATCATTTTGCCTTTTCATACTGTTCATGGGGTTCTCAAGGCAAGAATACTGAACTAACCTTGGTAGTTACTCAATAGAAATGTGTTGTAAAAATACTGAAAATTTAAGCTTAAAATTCAGTATTTTGGATCACAATTCTATTACTTCAGCACTGATCAAGCAAATACTTGACTGTATCAATAAGGCAGAGGTCAGCCTATGTATACATCCAAAACAAAACAAAAAAAATCTGAAATCAGAAGTTATCAGTCACTGTGAACAGCTAATTGTGAATAGCTGCTCCTTGATGTGCTCTTAGACGTTACTATGGGAATGCTGAGAATGGTCACAGCGTTCCTCCCTTGCTAACATACAGTAGGGGCACAGAGCCTATCACCACCGAAAAGAGGCCCAACTCCAGAGCTCTAGGGCCCTCCAGTTGGTCGCTGACGGACAGTCACAACGCTCTCTCTGTAAGGCTCAATCGGGCAATCTGTTTTGTGCTTCCTTGTATGATGCTAAAATAAGTCTAAAATCTCCAACACACAGACTTCCCTGGTGGTCCAGTGGTTAAAACTCTGCACGTCCACTGTAGCTGGGCACAAGTTTCATTCCTGGTCAAGAAGCTAATGAGGCATGGCCATGAAAGCCATGAGGCATGGCCAAAAAAAAGAAAAATTTCAAGTCTCCAACGTTTCCTACACAAAAACTATAAGGCATCTATCAGGATATTTGTGTGACACAGATATCTGTAAGCCATTTCTACCCCACAAGCTCTACACAAAAACAGAACCAGAGCTGGCCATAATAAATATTTTCAGCCCCTTGGATTTTGTGTTTAATAATGTGCTGAGAGCGATCAAAGTCAATTTTTAGCACTAATAATAATAATATTAATGCTAGAAACCTTAGCACTCAGTTTACAATCTAACTGAGACAGGAGCAAGAAACAAATAATTTCTATTCTGATTTGCAGAACAAAAGTGATTGAAGTGGCTATTCTCTTCAGTAAAGTACCAAATTCACACCATTCATATGTACAGGAGAGGATTCAATTCTTTATACAGAATGATGTTTCAGACCAAGTGTCAAGATTCTCTCTAGTGCTTGAGAAAGGCTGACCAAGGCTTTCAAATGCATATATTTTCTTGAAATACTGCCAGATTTCCTAGACATTCAGTGCAGTAATTTAGAACAGATAGAATAAAAACCTCATCCAGGAATGACTGGGGGAAAGCATGGTGGAGGAGTGGATAAATAAGCAAAGCATGATCACAATATATTCATAGAAGAATCTAGTAAAAGATAAAGATGAAAAATTGTTCAGGGCAGATTACAGTCAATATAGAGACACTGAAGGTTTCTAAAGGGAAGTATCTTGCGTTCAGAGTAGACAAGCAGAATGTCGATCCTAGACATCAGATAGACACGAGGCCTGGGCTGACACCTATCAATCCCACCTTCTTAATTTCTCTGCCATCTGCCCACCTCCCTGTGACTCCTCACTATCTGAATTCAGAGACCTCGTCTGGACCTTCGTTGCCAACGTCCTAACTGGCATCCACATGGGCAGTCTTTCTGCTGCCGCAGGACTGGTGGCGCTAACACCCAAGCACAAGTCTACACGCGCGCCTCCTCTGCTCGAAACCTGCAGTTCATGATCAGTTCTAATCTCACCTGCCTGGGTCCACAAGGCCTTCAATGATCCGGGCCCTCGCTTACATCTTTACTCTCACTTCTTGTCACCATCTCCTAGACCCCCCTCCCCAGTGCACACTTAAAACCCCAAACACACTAAACTACTTGAAGTTCCCCAGCTGTGCCAAGAGTCTCTCAACTCAAGTCTCTTTAAAACTGCAATTTCCTCTGCCAGTGATATTACTTCCTCCAAGCTTACTCAACCCTTTCTGCTTGCTTATCTCCTACTTAGCTTTAAGGTCTCCATTATCCTTAACAAAACACTTATTCCTCTTGTATTATCATTTCCATTTTACTTTTCCATCCCTCTACCAGTCTCTATGCTAGGTCTGATGTGATACAACATCCCCAGCATCTAATCAAATTTTTCCTCAAAGAAATATTCACCCTAGGGATGACTCTACATAAAGTAGGTGGTTCCAGCCATTCTCTGACACACTATCCCTGGGAGGCAGGGGGCAAGAAGTTGTGCATGATAGTCGAATCTCATCCAGCCATCCTTTAGGGCAGATACCATTTTTATTCCATGCAGCACTTCTAACAAATCAGCACATGTTTCAAGAATAAGAAATACATGCCAATTTAGCTTTCAGTCTCAACAAAGACGCAGTAAGGGGGGTAATAATAATACTAGCAACTCACATTTACTTCCTGAGCTTTTACCATCTGAGCTTCCCTGGTGGCTTGGACTGTAAAGCGTCTGCCCACAATGTGGGAGACCTGGGTTCAATCCCTGGGTTGGGAAGATCTCCTGGAGAAGTAAATAGCAACCTACTCCTGTATTCTTGCCTGGAAAATCCCATGGATGGAGGAACCTGGCAGGCTACAGTCCACGGGGTTGCAAAGAGTCGGACATGACTGAGCAACTTTACTTTCACTTTACCACTGAGCAGATGGTGTGCTCATTTACCCTAATCCTTACCGCAACCCTATATATCAGGAAATCCGCGTCTCCCATCATTGCTGTTGTCGTTTAGTCACTAAGTCATGTCCAACACTTTACAACCTCATGGACTGTAGCCTGCAAGGTTCCTCTGTCCATATTTTCCCGGCAAGAATACTGGAGTGGGGTGGTCATTTCCTTCTCCAGGGGATCTTCTTCCAGGGATCGAACTCATATTACCAGGCTGATTCTTTACCACTGAGCCATCAGGGAAGCCCTCTCCCACCATACAGATGAAGAAACTGAGGTTTAGAAATGTTAAAGCAAGAGATTCTCAACTCTAGCCATTTAGTGAATCTTCTTAGAAGGTTCAAAAGTAAAATTCCTGAACCTCACTCAAATGAAACCAAATCCAAACCTCTGGGGGCATTTTTATGTGTGCCTAAAATTTTCCAGTTTCTATGCTACAGACAACCTGAACTCAGTCTGATTTCAAAGCCAGACAGATCTGTTAAAGCACCACACTCTTTTAAGCCACTTCTCTGAACTTATAAGTCCTGGAACATTTACCCTTTCTCTTCAAAGTATGAGCAGGTGATAGCCTCTTGATTAGTAAAAGGAATAGTCTCTTTAGAATATAGATCATATCAAGTGCTACCCTGAATGTGTAAGCCAACTTCATGGTTCTCATCTGAGGCAGCAAAGAAGGCTCTTTGCTAATTTAATAGCAATTTTCCTAACAGCATCTTCTTCGAAACCAGCCATTGTGTGGGGACGGCAATGGGTCATAGGATGTTAATCTGTCACATATTAATTAAAAAAAAAAAAAATAACCTAATTTCTCAGGAGGCACGAGAAGCCCAGAATTTTCACCAGGCTTGACAGGTCCAAGAAGATAAATGAGTTATATAATTGGGGTGCAGGAGGCTAAAATTTTAAAATCTTATCTTAAAATGATATTTGAGATAATCCAATATCCCAAATGTGCTAAAAACTAAACACAAAAGCATCTTGTTTTCATTTTGGTACTTAGAATAGATTCAGGTTCACATTCAGATATAATATTTGACACTGATATATTAAGAACATACCCAACATGACAAGAAAGGAAGCAGATCGAAAAAAATATTTCAGAAAATTACAGAAAAACGGTGAATGGTAGAATGGATTGATGTTCTAACCTTTCCTATTTCTGAAACCTGAGATTCAAACAAAGACAGTTAAGAGCTTATCCACACTTTCCTTAATGTGAAATCAAAAAGAACATCAGAATGGGTATATTTGCCTCTGCCAGGCTTTCTGATCTGTCAAGTTCAGGGCCAGCCTCCTGGGTGAGCGAAAGCAC
This sequence comes from Neotragus moschatus, assembly GCA_006410615.1. Taxonomy (NCBI): domain Eukaryota; kingdom Metazoa; phylum Chordata; class Mammalia; order Artiodactyla; family Bovidae; genus Neotragus; species Neotragus moschatus. The sequence goes on from SJYA01003056.1 coordinate 974,319, forward strand.
AATCACCTAGTACCCTGAACTCAGAAGGGCTTAGCACCTGGTTTAATGCTCTATAATTTTGTCTTTCAACTTGCGTTTGGCAAGTGAAGTTTGAAGGCAGTGGAGCACGTGCACAAGCACAGGAAATTTATGTAAGAGGCCTGCCTGCCACTCTTCGCTGCTTTTTGCCTACAGCATTCACTATGCCCCAGGAACACGAAACGCAGTCAACTCAGAAGATGAGGTAAGCATGTTACATCTACAATGGAGGGAGAGGAGACACTACCAGCCTTGCAGGCCATAGTTTCCCTTGGAATCAGAATTTGGCTTAAAATATAAAAAGGAGGCAAGGGTGTTAGGAGAACTCTGACCTACAGAGTTCATACACCTTTTGGAAAAAAACATACACAAATGGGAAATCTTACAAGATAAAGGAAACAGTGTCTTACTCAAGTCAGAATTAAAAATATATCCAAAAATGAGACACCACTTAAAAGCCCTTAGAGGGACTTTCCTGGTGGTCCAGTGGTTAAGAACCTGCCTGCAAATGCAGGGGACACGGATACAATTCCTGGTCCAGGAACTAATATTCCACAGGCCATAGAGCAACTAAGCCCATGCCCCACAACTACTGAGCCTGAGCTCTAGAGCCCATGCTCCAAACAAGAGAAGTCACGCAGCGAGAAGCCTTCACACCACGATTAGAGAAAGGCCGCACATAGCAACAAAGACCCAGCGCAACCAAAATAAATGAAATTTTGAAAATGTCTACGTGCTTAGTGGTGAGAGGAAGACTAGTAAAGATATCAAAGTGGAAAAGGTTCCTAAATAAGAGTCAACAGAGCTCTCACCATCTGCATTATACAGTACACACAGACACGCATTGCTGGTGTTTAACAAAAGCTAGGAGAACTCTCTTACCAGTCTTCTATAATTTCGCCTACAGTTGTTCAGAATGTCATTTTCCAGAGTCTTTTATTTAGATAATTCATAGGCAAAACCCTATGTTCCAATAACTCTTGTCCAAGCCTTAGGAGCACACCGCTTCAAACTCACATATGAGTAGGGACTGATGCGCTTCATTCAGGAGGAAGGGTTGTCCAGGGGCGTGACTGTTACTCACAAGAAGGACCGAGATGTATTACAGGCATTTGCTGAACCAAAGGCAAATACCTCTTCCAGCACAGTGCACAGGTATAAGGACAGCTCTTCATTTTCCAACCTGGCAGAGGGGAACACGGGTGCAATGACTCCTAACCTGCCTAATCCCCATATCACTTACATTCAAAAGTCAATACAGGTTGTGGAAAGCACAATAAATGGCCCAGAGGCCTAAGATCAAATTTTAAGTCCTGCTTCATCTTATACAAGCCTTTTCAAGTACTGGAAATTCAAATTTCATTATTTATAAAATAGGAAGACAAACCATCACAGCTCCCTCATAGGTTGTTGTGAGATTGAAATAAGAACGTGTGCATATCATGGTAAAAGAAAAGCATGGAACAAATGTTGCAGACTCATTATTAAACTCTGGAGAAGTCTTACATGCTTTGAGGAAGATTTATCTTCATAATTAGTCTGTATTGCTGCACATAAACTGGTTGGCAGAGGTAATCCAGCCTTGGATAAAAACTTCAATCAAGAACTGACTGTCAGTAGAGAACCACTAGGGAAAGGAGAGGGTGTGATGACTTGAGAGAACAGCACTGAAACTTATACATTACCATATGTAAAACAGATAAAAACCATGCAGGTTTGATGTATGACTCAGGGCACCTAAAGCGGGGGCTCTGTGGAAACCTGGAGGGAAGGGGTCGGGTAGGACGTGAGAGGGGCGCAGGATGGAGGGGATACGTGCGTGCCTACGGCCGGTTCATACTGATGTGTGGCAAAAAAACCATCACAATGCTGTAAAGTAATTATCCTCCGATTAACATAACTCAACATTCTAAAAAGGAACTTTAACATTTGTTTGTGACACATGCTTTATGATGCACCATGTGCAACAAGTAGATGCATCTGGTGTGTGTGTCTACAGCTTGAGTCAAATGTCATCTCAAAACTGAGCAGCATCTTCTCAGGAAGCAACAAGGTAAAGCCAAATCCTTCATAAATGAAGGATTCTCAAAGGCAGCAGAAGCCTGTAGTTCAGGGTGTACAGTAGCTATAAGCTTTACAAATAAACTGTTTCCTAACATGTCCATAGCAAGTGAAACTCTCGGGGTGTTTAACCTACCAGAAACTTGAGTTTACTTCTTAATTTTCTTAAGGATGAAAGATTAGCTCACCTAAGCAGCCCAGGAACATGGTCGCAGATTACAATCCACTAAATCCTGACCCCTTGCCTGCCTGCCTCAGAGACTCTAGCTCAACAATCAGCCCAAAGAATCAGGATTCTCCTTTAGCAGGAGATAAACACTGCCTAACCCCCAGACAACCTCAGATGGCCCATAACAAAGCACATGAAAGGACACTGCCAGTCAACACAGCTCCCACTGCTCCTTCATCTTCTTTTTCCTTTCTGGCTGTGTCGGGTCTTAGCTGCGGCAAGTGGGACAGCGTGGTGGCACACGGGCTCTCTAGCTGTGGCATGCGGGCTCAGTAGTCACAACATACCGGCTTAGTTACTCCACGGCATGTGAGATCTTGGTTCCCCAACCAGGGATCAAACCCATGTGTCCTACAGTGAAAGTGGATTCTTAACCTCTGGCTCACCAGGGAAGCCCCTCCTTCATTCTCTTTTAAAGGCAGACCAGAACAGGTCCCAGATAACCTAGCAGTACATCCTGAAGTCTAAACCTGACTGAAGAACCCTGTTTCTGGGGCCTCGTTATCTTGCTCAAGTCTACTAGAGAACCACTCAGTGACCCATGGGCCCCTTTTCCAGGCTGACAGTAACTCTGAGGAGTTACTTAGAGGCATCCAGCACCTGGAAGAAAGGCCAATGCTGCTGACCCTGGACTGCTAACCCAGGATCTAGACACTCCTGTGATTAGAGTAAGGCCCTGCTGAGCAAACCACAACCCTAGGCTATACCAGGAAACCTCTGAAAGGATGGAAACAAATCTGCCTATCTTAGCTTTCAATCATAGTTGAAGCCAGATCCTGTGCTCTTATCCTTTCTAACCAGCCTTGTCCTAGCACAAGCGTATGACATATTATGACAGGAGGCTGGAAAAGCCCTGTAAGATATGTTTTTGTTGTTCAGTCGCTCAGTCATGTCTCACTGCAACCCCATGGACTGCCGCACACCAGGCTTCCCTGTCCTTCACTATCTCCCAGAGTTTGCTCAGAGTTACGTCCGTGGAGTTGGTGGCACCGTCTAACCACTTCATCCCCTGCTGCTCCATTTCTCCTTTCACCTTCATTCTTCCCCAGCATCTGGGTCTTTTCCAATGAGTTGGCTCTTGACATCAGGTGCCAAGGTACTGGAACTTCCGCTTCAGCATCAGTCCTTCCAATGAATGTTCAGGACTGATTCCCTTAAGGATTGACTGGTGTGATCTCCTTGCAGTCCAAGGGACCCTCAAGAGTCTTCTCCAGGATCACAATTTGATACCAGAACCTCATCTCACCCAGGCGTCTCTAACTAAAGCTGCTCTAGCACTTGTTATGTGAAAGGACTTGCTCTACAATTTATTTTCCCAACAAGGATACTGAATTCAAAATTAACAGACTATTGAAAATACAAAAAGAATATGATGATCCCTGCTATCCCAGCCATGAGACAAGATCCTTAAACAAACACCTGCAGTATGTGGCAGGTGGCCTAATAGACTGGTAGTGCCCATTTGCTCCCGGAGCAGGAAAGCACACTCCAGGGAAAACCATGGGAGATTTCCTGGAAGAGGCGTCTGAGCTAGGCTTTCGCAAGGGTGCGATTTTGAAAGGCAGATAATAAGGAGAACAGAATAAGCACCTATGAGGGAAAGTCAGTGAAAGAGAAGGCTGAGTTGCTAAGGGAAGGAAGGGGCTACTTAATCACCAGGCTAAGGAAATTTGGACTTCATGTGTCAGGCCACAGGAAGCCAAGGAAGGGCCTGAACAGCATGCTGAAGCAAGTGGATGAACAGACAACTATAGGAAGGTTTGGGGAAAAGAGAGACTAGAACTGCAAGACCAATTAAGAGGCAGCTGAAACTGTGCAGATGATACGTAATGAGGACCTGAACAAAGCAGGCAGCAAAAAAGTGACCAGGAAAAAGTGACCAGGAATAGGAGTACTCAGGAGAGGAAAGAAAGGGGAGGAAAATAAAATACTGCTCAAAAACTTAACCAGAAAGAAACAAAATGTAGGGGGCACTACTCAAAATCAAGGATGAAAAAGAGCCAGAGATAGGATATGCACACTTTATCACAGATACACTGGGATTCCAGTGGAATTTTCAGAGACAGACACAGAGATAGGGAGTTGGGAAGGAAAATTCTGACTGAAAATAAAAATTGGGAAGCTAATGACATTTTGATAATGGATGATGGGCACTGATGGGGCCAGGAGATGAGAAGAATCAGCAAAAGAGAACTCAGGGCACCGTGCACAGCCAGGGGTCTAGAAAAGGAAATGGGAGCAGAAGAGAAACGGCCTCGGCACGAGACGCAGATAAAGAGCAAGAAAAATGTGATGTCATAGAAGGCACCGAAAAGAAAACATCTCAAGGAGAGAACCATTAACCCCTGCTGAACAGCACAGAGACGCTCTGTAACAAGGAGGAATGAGAATGGTCCCGGAGCGGGGAGATCAGAAAACCTCAAGTAGATTTCATCCACACTGACATAATGACCAAGAATGGATGCCACCTGAGACTGGGAGACCTCTGTGTTCAAAACACACTTAAGAAATTCCATGCAGCACAGAGATTATACCAAAAACCTAACAAAGACTCAGGGCACACTGGACACAGGTCTGGGCAGCAACCGAAATATGCTGGTAACTATGAGTGCCGAAGACCACTGCATGGCCCAGGTCTGAAGACCATACAAACCAAAGCTGGCTCCCCAGACCCTCCCTACTTCCTTGCTGGTTTCTCTTCCCTAGAAATCACAGCCATCAAGCAAAGCCATGCAGAGAGTACCACAATCTAAGTATACAATTCCCTTGGGAGAAAAAAAAAAGCCTACCATCCTGAGATATTCCACACATAAGACATAAATCTTTCTGTTCATTCATGTCTGACTGTGAGTAAAAAAATAGTTGAAGGCAGATATATGAACTTCCTATCCACCCTGCGGGATATTTGTAATACAGAGAGTGAGACTTACATAATGTGTGTACAGAAGAGCAGATGGGTCTTCCAACAAGTGAAATACGATCCTACACAGTTTTCCCTCTCCTACCATACTTTTAATTCACTAGTCGCCTTGTCTTTCTCTAAGAAGAGTCTCTTTTTGTACTCAACTCCCATCTATTTGGACAGATCATTAGCATCATCACAAATCATGGCTTCAGTGCCAAGCCAACCACATTATGCAATTTACTGCGTGGCACCTGGCATTAAGGCTCCTGTTATCTGATTTTAGGAGTCATTATTTCAAATATTTTAGATAAAGTGTGTTTTCCCTCTCCATGTACAGAATGATAAATGCTTTGCAAATAACTGTGAGAGTCTCCACTTAGTATGTCAACGGGTAAATGATGCTCCTGCTGCCATGGCCCCTTTCATTATTTGAATCCTGAAGAAACTGTTCTGCAAACAGCATGGCTGCAAGATGACATCTGTGTGTTCATTAATGCATCATTTCCTCTGCACAGAAGCCCTACAACTGAAATTTAATTCTAATCTTTAATTGAACAAAATTGCTTTCAGATGACGAATTAAGGAGAAGGAGCCACACCCTAGCACAGGGCTGCAGCCAGGGAGAGCAGCCGCATTCCTCCTCGGGTAGGAAGGAAAACTGCAACCCAAAACTGACTGTGAATTGATTTGCTCTCACTTGGCTGCACTATGGAGGGGGCTGGGAGCTGGGGGAGAGAAGAGGAAACAATTTTTTTTTATTACAGTCATTTCCTAAATAAAATGAATGTGGGAGTATTTGAATTTAAAATCTCAAGGAACTACACTGAAACAAAGTAGGGTTACTGGAGACATGGCACTCACTTGAGATGCTCTCAACCCTGGTTTTGAAGGCAGGAAGACATATTTGGGTTTAAAAGCTTCAAGTCTGGTGGGGCTGGTAACTTATTTTGCCTGGGACAAAGAAGACACCTGTTCCCACACCACTTCCTGGCGTCAAGAACCACAGTCCAGGTCAGTGGTAGTCTGAGACACAGGCCAGCAGATTGCAAGCCCGAGATACCCACAGTACCAAACACAGTGCAGAAGTCAGAAAGCTATCTGGTCAGCCCGTCCTCCAGAGTTTGCTGACCTTAAGAGTATTATAGTGTTGGTATGATGGTGCTTTTTATGCCTCTATGGCGTCTATTCAACGCAATCCTGATACTCCAGGCTTCTTAAGTGTGGAAAAGCAAGCATACATTCCCAGCTCTGGGGCAAGGCCACCACACTACTCAATCTAGCTGTAGCTACCACAGCAGACTCTAGAATTAAGTAGAATCCTAATCCAGACTTTTCCTTTTCCTAATGTTTAAAAAATTTATTTAATTCAAGCACAGATGATTTACAATGTTGCACTAATTTCTACTGTACAGTAAAATGATTCTGATTTACACACAAAAATAAATAAATACATGTTGCTGTTGAAGTGTGTGCTCAGCCATATCTAACTCTTTCTAACTCCATGGGCTGTAGCCCTCCAGGCTCCTCTGTCCATCAAATTCTCCAGTCAAGAATACTGGAGTGGGCTGCCATTTCCTCGTCCAGGGGGATCTTCCTGACCCAGGGATTGAACCCAGGTCTCCAGCATTGCAGGCAGATTCTTCGTCATGTGAGCTACCAGGGAAGCCCGTTTCCCCAAACACAGCAAACCAGCTCAGTCACCAGGAGTCTGAGTGAGTTATCCTGCCATCTTCTGAGACAGGAAAAAGCCAGGAAGGAGAGCAGCCACTCTGGCCTCTAATCCTATATCTTGTCCTCAGAATGTGAGGAAGCCATACTTCAGTACTGGCAATTCTAGGAGACTCCAAGGAAAGCTTCAGAGGTATTAAGAAAGAATCATTTATCTGAATTAACATTCCACTCCAGATGAGGTAATTAATTAGGCAAAAGAAAACAATCCTTAGTACTTTGCTCTGATAATTAACAAACGTTAAATCTGCCATTGGTAATTTACTACACTGAGAACAGAAAATTTCAATTGTTCAACCTCAACCTGCAAGCCTTTTATCTCCTTGCAAGCTTTTTTCAATAATCCTTTATCGGCTGACATTAAGGAAAGTACAAAAGCAGTGGGGCACTGCTCAAGATGCTTACTTAACCTTTATAACCGCAAGATGGTAGAGTGTGTGCATTTTTCAAAGTGACAGGCTGCTTTATAGGGAACACCAGCAGACAAGAGAAAGGAGCACTGTGTCCATCCAAAACAGAGAACAGCACCCTCCCTATTTTCCCAACCACCACGCAGAGCACTCCTGTAATTCTATGTTAATCCCTGAACTAGGAGACAGCCAAAATCCATTTATAGGTCCTTCAAGCATTGCTTTCAGAATATGGTAAAATCCTGAAGGAGGAGGAAAGCCGTAGCACTACTTCTCAGCTTCCTCTACAAATCAAAGGAAAGGACATATTGAGACCTGCTTTTTTAGTAATTTGAAGCCCTGCATAAAAATCTGCTTAACAGCTTCAGCCTGGGAACCAGCTTTGTTTTTTTTGTGTTTTTTTTTTTTTTTTCAAATGAAGCCTCACTGACTATGAGGTGGTTTTTTTTTTTTTCAGCTATATTTTCAGTCAGTAGGTCACCAGAGTTTTGAGCATTAGGCTCAATGCAATGATATATGAGTCTTTGATTCAATAACATCATGAAATAAAAAAAGCTTCTAAAGTTCTTTCAGAGAAAAAGTGGCCTCCAAATAATTAATATCATGGCAAACATCATGTGTCCTAAATATGCTGTTGAATAAAGCAGTTGACCATTGTGAGAAGCAGCACCCCCATAACCCTCTGAATGGAGATACCCTGTTGGGTTTACCTGAGGGAGGAAAAAAATACAAGCAACATAACACCCTTGTGTTTGCTGTATCTCTTTACAACTAAATCTAAACCAGGAAATGGTGAGGAGGGAGCAGTGGAGGGAGGAAAAGAGCCAGAGACACCTCTGTAAATATAAGTGCCTTAGTCTTACAGTAAACTGTGATTATGGTGCATGGAGAGGGTAGAGGGGGTAAGGAGTAGGAAAAGCCACAAGGAACTCCAAGGGTGATCTGAGGGGTAAAACAGCTGGGAAGGTATACACACACAAAGATCTAGCAAATCCATGCATTTTATTAAAATTAGTTAATCTTCTCTAAAAAAAATAATAATTAAAAATGTTTTCTGAACCATTAAGTTAAATCGTGGTGCTCCCACCTTCATTTAGATATCACCCTGATGCAGTGGAAAGACCATGAGACTGAGATTCAGAGCAATAGCAGGCTCTGGCCCTCACGAGCTGTCTGTCCTTGGTTAAGTGCCTTTTCCCATCTTTACTCAGGTCGTCATACTGAAGGGGAAAAAAAAGGAACCTAAAACATGGCTTCCCAGGTGGCTCAGTGGTAAAGAATCTGCCTGCCAGTGCAGGTGATGTTAAGAGACATAGGTTCAATCCTTGAGTTGGCAAGATCCCCTGGAGGAGGGCATGGCAACCCACGCCAGTATTCTTGCCTGTTAAATCCCATGGACAGAGGAGCCTGGAGGGCTATAGTCTGATATGACTTAGTGACTAAGCATAACCTGAAACATAGAATCCAGATTCCCCCAAATGGCAGCTGAACCAGCCCTTAGAACTGTTGGCCAGGAAAGAATAATGTTCTGTAAAATAATTTTCGATTCTTAACACTTCTGCAGCCTCTCATAGTCCCTGTTGCTTACACCTGTCCAAGTCATTCACTTATGCAATCTGTCTAATCTCAGGAAACTGGTGAATTTTACAGCCCTTGTCTTAGACTCTCAGAATCATTTCCAGCCCTAAACTCTATGACTTAAAGTTTAGGTACTCCACTATGACTTTTTTTTCTACTCGGGTCTTGACCAGGTTAACGGAATAAAGGAATCTAACAGAATAGATCCAACCAGTCCATTCTGAAGGAGATCAGCCCTGGGATTTCTTTGGAAGGAATGATGCTAAAGATGAAACTCCAGTACTTCGGCCACCTCACGCAAAGAGTTGACTTATGGGAAAAGACTCTGATGCTGGGAGGGATTGGGGGCAGGAGGAGAAGGGGATGACAGAGGATGAGATGGCTGGATGGCATCACTGACTCGATGGGTGTGAGTCTGAGTGAACTCCAGGAGTTGGTGATGGACAGGGAGGCCTGGCGTGCTGCGATTCATGGGGTCGCAAAGAGTCGGACACGACTGAGCGACTGAACTAAACTGAACAGAGTAACATTAGAGCATGTAATTGATGTGAAACTATGCAGTAACAAGTATTCTGCACAACCTAGCAGCCTGGCTCCTGGAATCAACTGACTGGTGACAAATTCTTTAGCCGGCTAAGCAAGCATGTTCACACATTCTTGTTCTCTTAAATCTACAAGGCAGGCATCCACACGAGATTAAGATTTAAGGCTTCCATTTGGAAGGATGGAAGCATTAAAAGATAAGGATGGAGGTGACGAGAATCAACAGCGACAAACAGATGAATCTGGGCATAAGAACAAGTATCGGTTACTAACACAGCGTCTCCCAATTTGTCAGCTTGTCTGACATTTCACCAAACTCGCAGGTCAGTTTTCAGGATACATTAAAAGAAACACATACACACAGAAGTCACTCAGTCATGTCAGACTCTTTGCGACCCCATGGATTGTAGCCCACCAGGCTCCTCGGTCCATGGGATTTTCCAGGCATGAATACTGGAGTGGGTTGCGGTTTCCTTCTCCAGGGGATCTTCCTGATCCAGGGATCGAACCCCGTCTCCCACATTGTAGGCAGACGCTTTACCGTCTGAGCTACCAGAGAAGTCCATCAAAAACATAGAAGAGTAGTAGTAAGTTTCAAAAGGATGTCAGTTGAGATCTTTTATAGATGAAATCTACTTCCTAGAAGTCAACTCGCCAATTATATACACAGCTGGAGACAAGAGGCTGCAAAAAAAAAAGGTTCAACTGGAAAATATTTCGGGTACCCAATTAGATCCAGTTATTGCGTCTGTGGATTTTAAATGATCATCATCCACGGTGGAATAGATGTGTCCCTCGTTGCTTAGAAAATCCACAGATAGCTTAAAAGAAAATCATCCTGCAAAACAGGATACATGGCAGCTAAAAATTTTTTGTTTTACCTTAACAATGAACCTTAATATGACCATGACATAAAGCTCTTACACCACTGTCTTTTTACCTGTACTAAATTCTTTATTTCTACTTCTATTTTTAAAATATTTAAATCTAAAGAGATTTCCCACTGAAATATTTCAAAACTCCCTTTGTTTCTTTTGAAAGCACAATATCCTCAGTTTTTATCCAGGAGTTAATAGCTCTTGCTTTCATTCTGTAACTGTTGGTAATGGCTGTCTTGACAAGGCTCTCTGCTTCAATGAACACAGTATTTGGAATGATGAAAATGCTACAAGCATGAACCCTTCCTATACAATATTTAATAGTCCGGTTCACTTGACAACTGCAATGATTTCCAGAAGTTAAGCAAAGCAGAAATAATTAATACCTACTGGATGTCCAGTGCTATACAAAGCACTCTCAGAGCGGGCAGAATTAATCCAAGACTCTGGCCACACAGGGTATATAATAGGTATGAAGACCAAACTCTTTTGACCCCAAAGAATAAGGGCAGACTCAGTAACTACTCTGTGAACTCCTTTTGATTCAAGGGCTCTTCTCCCAGTGTTCACTGCTGCTACTGTTAAGTCACTTCAGTCGTATCCGACTCTGTGTAACCCCAGAAATGGCAGCCCACCAGGTTCCCCTGTCCCTGGGATTCTCCAGGCAAGAACACTGGAGTGGGTTGCCATTTCCTTCTCCAATGTGTGAAAGTGAAAAGTGAAAGTGAAGTCGCTCAGTCGTCCAACACTTAGCGACCCCATGGACTGCAGCCTCCCAGGCTCCTCTGTCCATGGGGTTTTCCAGGCAAGAGTACTGGAGTGGGGTGTCACTGCCTTCTCCTAGGAGCTTTACCCTAATACCTTCATATCTCTTCCTCCTTCCCTAGGCTACAGGGCCTTCTGGCCACCATCCCTTTATTCAGCACCCAGTCAGAGCACCACAGGGGAAGGGAGGAGACAGAGAGTGCAACTCTATCCATTCTATCATCAGCACAAAGCAGCTCAGCGGGGGAGATATTTGAAACTAATGACTGAAACACAGTTAGGATTTACCTTGGAGTTAAATAGAAAGAGTTGACTCACTGGAAAAGACTTTGATGCTGGGAGGGATTGGGGGTGGGAGAAGAAGGGGACGACAGAGGATGAGATGGCTGGATGGCATCACTGACTCGATGGACGCGAGTCTGAGTGAACTCCAGGTGTTGGTGATGGACAGGGAGGCCTGGCGTGCTTCGATTCATGGGGTCGCAAAGAGTCGGACACGACTGAGCAACTGAACTAAATAGGAAGTCAGAAAAGGCCCTGAAGGTCACTAAGACAACCTCTTTTACAATCAAGGCAAGTCCAGAGGAAGTGACCATCTCAGTAGCCAGGATAGGGGAGTTTCAGCTCTGACTTAATTTGAAAAGCAGTGCAAGAACAACAAAGTCTTAGAACTTTTAAGCTCCACCCTCATATTTTTTTTCTTTTACCAATATTGATAACTATACCCCAAAGAATTGATATCCATCCAGGTGACTGTCCTGACAGGGCAGCAACAACCAAAGCAGCTGCTACCCTGAAATACAAAGATGATATTCTTGACCAACCACACGTAGAATATGCTGCGCTGTGTTTTTTTGTTTGTTTGTCCCACAGAATAGGTATTAAATTTTCACATCTATCAACACCCTGGGCTTCGCTGGTGGCTCAGTGATAAAGAATCTCCCTGCCAATGCAGGAGCCACAGGTTTGATTCCTGAGTCAATTAGATACTCTGAAGAAGGAAATGGCAACCCACTCCAGTACTCTTACCTAGGAAATCCCATGGCAGGAGTCTGGTGGATTACAGTCCATGGGCTCACAAAAGAGTCAGACACAGCTCAGTGACTAAACCAACATCAACACGCTGTGTCTTTGGTTTCCTCAATGAGAAGGTGGTGGGGAGGAAACTGTGGATGAACAGAGCATGGCTGATCAGACCCCACGTTTCCATTTAACACCTGTTCTCACGGCACCAAGGAAATGCCCAAACGGCCCACCAGGCCATGCTTAGCCCTGGGCTGGCCCAGAATTCACTCCTGAGCTTGCTGTAGCTAGCAGTTTGATTTCCCCTTAATCAGAGACAAAAAGAATAATTCCTCACTACACTGGTGCTATTTATCACCCAGGAGAAATGTCTTATGAAATGGCAGTCCAAAAGTACAAATTAAATTTCAGCTATTGAGAAACATCCAACTATATTATTAGTGTAATATAGACCATTTCTATGGCTATCTTAAAAATCAAATCCATTTCAGCTACTACATCTTTCATCTGAGTGTGCTAGGTGAACTCTCATATAATAAACTAATGATGTGTAACTCCAGGACAATAAATAAGCAAAATTTCAAGCGTTCCTCAAGACCCTAGTTTTCACCCTTCTATGTATTAAGGAAATCAATTACAACCTGCCCTACTATCAATAAGAAGACAATGTTCCATCATTTTGTTGTCTCAAAGAAGGTTTGGCAGGTAGGCCTAACAACAGACCCATGAGGGAGAAGTTAGACAAAAAAGACAGCTCACTGAGATTCAGCTGCATCAGCAGAGCCCTCATTTGCACAGCATTGTCAAAACAAGCAAATAAAACCTAACATACAGTAACAGTACCTCTTAGGGCTCTTTCCAGAGCTGCCTGCTTTATTTTAACTCAGCATACAAGAGCATGGATTTCATTAGACATTCCAAAGGGGCTACTCAGTTTGGGGGAGGATAGGAGGAGCCTTGACAGCTGATGTCTGAACACACTGGCCAAGTCTGACTCTCAACAAAGCCATGGCTCCAAGGTCCTAGGGCTGAAGGATCCAGGCAAAGAACTCAAGTACTACTATGTACATAGAGCCTCAATGAACTGATTTAATGGGGGAAAAAAATAGCTCATGGATGCCTTCCTCTGACGTGGTCAAAGTCCTAGCTTTTAAAGGGAAATGGCAATTCCCTGAAGAACAAAATATGTGAATATTCAAATGCTTGTTAGGCCATGCCCACTGTGTATAAATGTCCCAGTATATCACCAAGAAAAGGCAACAACCACCAAGGGAATCTGTGGGAAAGTCCAGGGCAAGCACTTACACAGCTGACCCAGTTGTATGTTCTATAGAAACATGGGTATTGAAATAGTGAGAGGATATATTTAGAGGACACTTCATTGTTCACAAAGCGTTCTCATACGTGTTATTTCACTGATTTCTCACATGAAGAAGTGTGACACGACTCTATTCAATTGAGAAAACTGATTCTGGCACGAGTTAAACGACTTGTTCAAGGCCGTGCATCTAACTCAAGTTTGTAATGAGATAAGGGAGCTGAAGATGAAGGATAATTAAAACTGAAAACCGAAGGTTCTAGAGGATCTTCCACATACTACAAAAAAAAAAAAAAGAGTAACCAGAGCAGAAATTAAATCCAGGGAGAGGGACTGCAGGAACAAAGATGACCAGTGAAGAAATGAATACTGAATAATAAGGATATAAGGATGCAAGGAGATCCAACCAGTCCACTCTGAAGGAGATCAACCCTGGGATTTCTCTGGAAGGAATGATGCTAAAGCTGAAGCTCCAGTACTCTGGCCACCTCATGTGAAGAGGTGACTCATTGGAAAAGACTTTGATGCTAGGAGGGATTGGGGGCAGGAGGAGAAGGGGACGACCGAGGATGAGATGGCTGGATGGCATCACTGGCTCGATGGGCGTGAGTCTGAGTGAACTCTGGGAGTTGGTGATGGACAGGGAGGCCTGGCGTGCTGCGATTCATGGGGTCGCAAAGAGTCGGACACGACTGAGTGACTGAGCTGAACTGAAGGATATAAGAGATCAGCTAGGAAGAGCTAGGAAAGAGCACAGGCAATGTGTTATTAAAGAGTGCTTCTCAAAGGCCAGCTTCCCGGTCCCAGACTTGGAGATCTCTTTCCCAATGGTGGGGTCCAGGCTGAAGCAAGAAGTCCCCAGACTCAGCCCTGAACAAGAGTCTGGCTTGCCCCCTTGTGACTTGGCCTATTCCAGAATCACCCCGTTAAAAGTGTTGGGGCTCGCTTTAAGGGGGACATCAAGAAAATGAAGCACACTGAATGGTGAATTATCTAAAAATATGAAGCAATAAAGAATGGCTCAAACAACCCAGGAACATTTAGGGAAGAAACAAAGAAAACTGATGTATTCCACCCAGCCGGAAGAATCACGGTGGAGGAGCTATATACAACCTAACTGCATTTCAACCAAAGGAAATCATCATTTTTAAATGAAAGCCATCCATAGTGAAATAAGCCACAAAGGGTCCTCTGGACATTCTATCCCTGAAGACCTGAAGCAGAAATTGACTGGCAAAGTTTCTGAGAGTGAAGAAGCAGAGGATGAAAGCCTGGGGGAGGGTCCTCGCAGCAAGAGTCCATGATTCCAACCCCTCAGTCTCCTCTCAATGAAAAACGAAGTCAAAAATTATCTACCTACCTGAAGGTATTTAAGTATGGCTGTTATATAGACAATGACCAACATGTGACATCTAGAAAGCTAAGAAACAAAGCAATGTGGATTAATAAAGCAACTCTGATAGAGTTCGCTAAGAACTATGGTAAGTGCCTTGACAATGATCCTGAATTGAGAAAACTGAAATCCTGAACAGGAAAAGCATTAGGTATATACAGGATAAGTATGAAATGATAAAATTTAGGAAAATCAACACTGTTATCGTTCGTACCATCCATCAGATATAAATATAAAATACTATTTAATATGTGTTCCCGATGATACAATAAGAAGGGTACAGAACTTCAGGGCAGGAGGCCAAATTCTAGTCCTGCCTCTTTCACAAAAAGACAACAGAAATCACCTCCCTCTACAGTTTCAAGTTTCATGTCTAAAATTAGTGGGTTGGGCAAATGTATAAGGACCTATCCAATAACAAAATTATACAATTCTACTTCAATAAAATGGAAAATATTAACTTCACAACAGCAAGGTTAGATTAGTATTAACACTTAGCCTACCCGTGAACTTTAAGCAACTTTATATTTGAAGTTATTTTCTTCTATTTTTGGAAGCTTTATTTTACATAGACTAGGTACATCAGACATGCCACGGGGACTACAAGTAATGTTCCAAACTGAAATTTTCCTTTCTCGGCATTCAACTTTAGGGGTAAAGTGATTTGTTCCTAGAGATCTTTTACATTCTCAAAAGAATCATGGACTTGAGAAGCAAAGCATTCATCTAAAAGCCTCTATATTCATAGAACAATAAACTGTAGATACTACCACACCTAATTTTAGGAGTACCAGTATCTTCCTAAAAATTAAACCAAACTCACTCCCCCCCACACACACACATGTTTTCTAAAGGATTACCTTCTAGAAATTGAAATAATAATAAAGTCTTACTGATCATTTATGAACTGAAAGACTACGAGGAAAGATAAAGTCACATAACAATCTCAGGAACAAAGAAACATATCATTACTGAACACCCTCAGCACCGAGCACAGTGATGATCACACAGTAGTCGCTCAATAAATAACTGCTGAAGACATCACTCAATCACTCTCCAACAGAGAAGTGAGAAAAATCACTACTAATCTTTCAGAAATGAAATTAAAGTGACACTACATATGAATCAACTGGGAGAATACAGTCCCTTGATCACATCTTAAATTTTGCCAGAAACATTAAGAAACGCACAAACACACTTGCAGATAAAACCACCATGGCATTCTAAGAAATTAACACTGAATAAAATCTGGGTATTATCCTTTACCTTTTATTGAAACAAACAAGAACAATAAGATGTTTAAGAATTCTGACTAGGTCTTTTCCAACAGAACAGAAACTTCTACAAACAGTTGCATGATTAAGTATCAGAAAGAATACAGAAAAGAAGAATATAAAAAAGCATGAATTTTAGACTTGAAGACCTGTGTTCAGATTCAAGCTCTATCAATCACTACCTAAATGATCTTAGCAAATTATTTGACCTCTCTAAGCCTCTGTTTCCACAGCTACAGAACAAAATAATAGTGTCTAACAGGATGAATTCAGAAAATCAACAGAATGGACTAAGCACAGTCCCTGGCAGTTACAAAGTGCTTAACAAATACACAACACAGCTCAGCAACTAAACAGCCACATGACCAAACCACTGCAATTCGGGGCATTTACCGCATAGAAACAAAAACCTATGTCCATACAAAATTCATAAATTACTCTTTTAGGCAGTCTGGAATAGCCCCAAATGGAAAAGAACTAAAATGCCCTTCATAGTTCAGTTCAGTTCAGTTCAGTCGCTCAGTCGTGTCCCACTCTCAACTCCATGGACTGCAGCACACCAGGCTTCCTTGTCCATCAGTAACTCTTGGAGCTTGCTCAAATTCATGTCCATCAAGTTGGCGATATCATCCCACCATCTCATCCTCTGCTGTTCCCTTCTCCTCCTGCCTTCAATCTTTCCCAGTATCAGGGTCTTTTCAAATGAGTCAGTTCTTGCATCAGGTGGCCAAAGTGGAGTTTCAGCTTCAACATCAATTCTTCCAATGAATGAATATTCAGGACTGATTTCTTTTAGGATTGACTGGTTGGATTTCCTTGCAATCCAAGGGACTCTCAAGAGTCTTCTCCAACGCCACAGTTCAAAAGCATCAATTCTTCACCGCTCAGCTGATTCTTTATAGTCCAGCTCTCAAATCCATACATGACCACTGGAAAAACCAGAGCTTTGACTAGATGGACAATGGTCTGCAAAGTAATGTCTCTGCTTTTTAAGATGCTGTCCAGGTTGATCACAGCTTTTCTTCCAAGAAGCAAGCATCTTTTAATTTCATGGCTGCAGTCACCACGTGCAGTGAGTCTGGAGCCCCCCAAAAATAATGTATGTCACTGTTTCCATTGTTTCCCCATCTATTTGCCACAAAGTGATGGGGCCATGTGACATGATCTTAGTTTTCTGAATGTTGAGTTTTAAGACAACTTTTTCACTCTCCTCCTTCACTTTCATCAAGAGGCTCTTTAGTTCTTTTTCACTTTCTGCCATAAGAGTGGTGAAATCTGCATATCTGAGGTTATTGATATTTCTCCCGGCAATCTTGATTCCAGCTTGTGCTTCATCCAGCCTGGAATTTCCCATAATGTACTCTGCATATAAGTTAAATAAGCAGGGTGACCATATACAGCCTTGACGTACTCCTTTCCCAATTTGGAACCAGTCTGTTGCTCCAGGTCCAGTTCCAACTGTTGCTTCCTGACCTGCACACAGATTTCTCAGGGGGCAGGTCAGGTGGTATGGTATTCCCATCTCTTTCAGAATTTTCCACAGTTTGTTGTTATCCACACAGTCAAAGGCTTTGGCATAGTCAATAAAGCAGAGGTAAATATTTTTCTGGAACTCTCTTGCTTTTCTGATGATCCAACGGATGTTGGCAATTTGATCTCTGGTTCCTTTGCCTTTTCTAAAACCAGCTTGAACATCTGGAAGTTCATGGTTCACATACTGTTGAAGCTTGGCTTGGAGAATTTGGAGCATTACTTTGCTAGCGTATGAGATGAGTGCAATTGTGCGGTAGTTTGAGCATTCTTTGGGTTTGCCTTTCTTTGGGATTGGAATTAAAACTGACCTTTTCCAGTCCTGTGGCCACTGCTGACTTTTCCAAATTTGTTGGCATATTGAGTATGGGCATATTGGCTCTTCATAAGCAAATGATTAAACAAACCAAGGTGCGACCATACAATGGAATACTACTTAGCAATAAAAAGGAGAGAACTATTGGGGATGGAGTTCAAGGGCATTATGCTGAATGAAAACAAAAACAATCTCAAAAGGTTATACCCTGTATTATTTCACTTAGATATCACAGATAACATCTTTGAAATAATCAAATTATGGAGATTAAAAGATGTGTAGCTGCCAGGAGATAAGGTGGGGGATGAGGGTCTTATTATGAAACAGCACGACTAGGGACAGTGTGTGTGATTAGACAGAGTTCTGTATCTTGCTTAGTTACACAAATCTACAAACATAAAAGGACTATAAACACACTGCACTGAGTGAAGGTTATCCTAGATCTCTTCTACACTGTCTTTGTGATTTCTTTTTAATCTGTAATTACTACAAAATTTAAACATGACAAAAAATAAAGAAACAGATTCAAACAACTTGTCAAAGATCACAAAATACATAGCCAACAGCTCTTGAATCCTGGCTATCTGGCTTCCGTCTTTTTATATCTACCAAAAATACTGACTCCGATGCCTTCCCTCTCAAAATTACTTAATAAAGTCAATCCTGTTGAAAAAGTAGGGGGGAGGGGAGGAGAGTCCACTTCAAATACAAACATAAAAGTCGAATAAAATAAGCTAACTCAATTTTGCAGACAATTGAACATCAGTCATACTGGATATATGGTTTATCTAACGCTCCTTCCCTAGAGAGTCTTAAGAAAAAAAGAAGGGAGGGGAGAATGGACTTGTATTTCACGGAATCCTTTGAAGTGGAAGAAAAATGTAATCCAATAAATACTGCTTTGGAGATGCACATGGAGTAGCAACCGATAATGACAGGGTTTAGCCGGGGGCACTGTAATTCACGTGGCCCTGGTTACAGGTGTTTCCCCAGGTACCCGGGGCTGTCACTGCCCGTGGGAGGGCGCAGGCGTCGGGCAGCATGCAGCATCTCCCCACTCCACCCCCTTGTTTAGTTACAAGCCCTTAAAAGAGAACAAACATTTAATTCCCTTGTAAAACAGATGAATGCTTTATAATTTACTAGCAGCTGCTGGCAGCAACACGCTCTGCTCTCATATTCCTATTAAGCAAGCTGTGGCTGATTTATTAAAAGCTCCGATACATCAAAACAAATGACTGAGACATCATTATAGTACTATTTACAACCCCTTAATGGGGTTACGGGTAGGGGCAATGCAGTACAGACTGCAATTGGCTTCTTTTCTATCAGAAGGAACTGCTTCCCTTGAACAGGAGCTACCTCCGTCAGGTGAAAAGACCCAACCCGGTAAGGTAAAAAGGGGGCAGGAGCCCATGCCTGTGAGGGAATCAGGCCAACTATGGCTTCCCTAAAGGCTTATAATAGGACGTGGTACAGATGGCTGCTCTCTCAATCCTGTACCTCATTTTCTCTCTCTACAGAATCAGAAGCTTCCCCCAACTCCTTCCCCATTTCTATTCTCCAAAATAAATCTAGTAGGAGGAGGCAGTCCTTGGAGGAAACTGAGCAAAGAAATTGGGAAGAGGCTCACATGGTGCTTGAGTGGGAAGAAGGCAGGAGGAGAGCCGCTTTTCAGACACTAGAAATGAAGGCCTGGGTCAGGGCTTGGCAACGTCAGAGCCCTCTAGATTCCTTTCTCTGTCTTCATCCCTCACCTTTGGCTCACTCCTTGCTCTTGTGCTTAAGTGTCCCTTACTCAGCTTTCTAACCTTGCCTCCCCTAGCAAAACAGGATCTGAGCAAAGGCCTGATTCTAATCTTTTACTCCCTTCTATCTAAGTTACTTCACAGGTTTTCCCATTTCTAGTGGCACCAACCACTGAACAAGCCAATCTGAAGAAGGGAAAAAACTGGGGCTCTAAAATGTGACAGAAAGAGAAAGGTCAAGTACAGGTGCTTGAGGCTACTGGTGCTGAGGCTCAAAGATGCGCCCTGCTTTAGTGGCAAAGTAGAATCAAGTAGGTGCTATGCCCTGAACTCATCACGCTTAAAATGAAATGCATGTTTCACCATGACCTGCAAGGAATGATAGAACTTTCTGGAGCCCAACTTTACCACGTGGCTGTGTCAACTCCTCAAAGGCAAGACACTAGGTCTCAATCCCCTCTAGAATCCCAATACTCAGTCTGATACCTCAGAAACTGTCAGTCAAGAATTAAAGAATGAATGAACACACAAACGAATGAACAAATAAGCCCTTGATCTATGGGTCTGGTACTGTATGACATTTTTATCTCTACACAGTACATTCTAGTAAGTCAATGTGCATGATATTTCAAAGCAAGCATATAAGAAGGGAGTGAGTATGGGGATAATTAGGGGAAGTGAAAGTGAAGTCGCTCAGTCGTGTCCGACTCTTTGCGACCCCATGGACTGTAGCTTACCAGATTCCCCCCTCCATGGGATTCTCCAGGCAAGAGTACTGGAGTAGGGTGCCATTTCCTTCTCCAGGGGATCTTCCCAACCCAGGGATCGAACCCAGGTCTCCAGCATTCCAGGCAGATACTTTAACCTCTGAGCCACTAGGGAAGCCCAATTAGGGGAAGAGCAAGAAACAAAAGTGCCTTAAGTTTCACTGCAAAGTTAAGAACTTAAGCTTTCCACCCAGTCCTGCTTTGACCACCAGCTAACTATATAATGTTTCTCAAATTACTTAGCTTCATTCCATATTGCTCCCTCAACTGTAAAAGAAGAGTTAATAAAGTCTAAGTCAGAAAGCTGCTGTGGAGATCAAATGAAACAATACCTGTAAAGCATTTAGCATAGTACCTGGCACAGGGTGAGAGCCCAAAATATGTTGATGTAGTATTTATTACCAATATCATGGATTCTGGGCCCACTGCCAGGTACAAAATTAAGGGGAAAGAAATTGACAAAAGGAAGAAGGTGCAAAGAAAATCCAGTTCCCTAAGTCTCCACAAAGTCACCTTCTAAATTCTGTTTTTTAGAAGTTGCAGCTGACTACAAACCTAATAAAATGCACAGAGTAATGAGACTGCCAAAAAGGCTAATGTGATCATGGCTTCCATTAAGAGAGTTGCGTTGCAGAGTAATCATAGAGAGACCAACAGTGTTTTACCCGCTGCATTCTCAGACCACACATGACAGAGGCAAGCTTCGTAAGTAACAGTGTATAAGCGAAACATCTGCAGAACATACTGACAAAAGTCACTGACCCCCCCAAAAATTATGTCCAAACAAACTTGAAAGAAATCATAAAACTTAGTAGTGAGAAGGGAGGAAAGTGGTTATTTGTTCTAAGCAATCATTCTGTCATGAGGCAACAAACACTCAGAAGGGTGAAGCTGTGCACTATAATAGCTGTGAGCCTATTACAAATGGGAATTGCATGTCATTTATTTTGATTTCGATTCAGAATCGAACCACCCACAGTTAGTGCCATAACAGAACCACAACCAGGCCCAGAACCCCAGCAGCTGCGTCATCTACACCAGCACTGTCTCTGATCGTCTCAGTAGCAAGTGGAGAAGGTGGAGCACACAGGAGAACAAACACAGGAGATCTCGACCAACTCGGCTCACCGTCCAGGATCAGCCCTGGTCCGTCTTTGTGGTGCCAGTTCACCAGCATGGCCAGAGAACTGGACCCTGCCTTCATCTGTGAACCCTGCTTCCTGCTGTGATGTCTCTAGGAGAAGCTGAATGTTAACCTTCCTCTTCCAGACTACTTCTGAACCATGTCGCTGTGCCACTTATAAACCAAGAAAACACACAAGGGCAACAGGCAGGTGTGTACCTGCCCTTCACTCCCAAACTGACACAAAAGGACCAGTGTGACAGACAACACCCACTTCCCTTTCTTCTTTGTGGATAACAGAGCTCTGAGTTTACAAGGGAGGCAAGGTGCCAGGGAATCAAGCAGGAGTGCTCTAAAGCAATCACGGTTATTTGTCATTCTCCTTACAAGTATTCTCCTTAGTAGTGGGAGTGGGAGACTGATAACGTGACTGAAGTCCGGTCAATGAGATGTATGGGCAAGTCTTTGTGCAGAATTTTGAGGAAAATTTCCTCCCTGTTAAGAGAGGAACATGACCCCAAAAGATTCTTTGGCTCGTGCATCCTTCCTCCTTTCTTTCCAAAGTTGTGAAGACATTGCTCTTGGAACCATGGCAGCCCTCTTAGAACCATGAGGTCACAAGCCTAAAGTGAAATCTAACACGCTGAATGGTAAAGGGAAATGAAGCACAACCAGAGCCTGGATCTTTGAGTCTCTGAATCAACCCTGCGACCTCCTTAATTCTCTTTGTCAAGACACTTCATTGCTTGAACATTTCCATTATTTACAACTGAAAGCATTCACTTTTTTGCCTATTCTCACAATCCCAATATATCTATTTCACAGGATGGGCAAAATGAGATTCTAGAGACTTACATAATTTTACAGGACCAAATGAGCCCACATGCGCAGAGTTGGGAAGTATGTAACACAATTCAGGGTCAAATGGAAGAGGAGCAGGGGAGCTAAGATTTCCACATGCTGCGGCTAAGATCTGCCTACAAGACTAAAGCAATTCAAACATTCCAGCATGCTCTAACAAACATCAGATCTGGAGGGCTAAGGTCCCAGGGGTGTAGCCTGTGTTCTTGAAAAACCCTGAATGTTTCATTTAGTCAAATATTATGCTTCTGCTTTTTAAATATTTCCATTTAAATGTAGATTTTGACCTTTTCATCAATGAAATATTAATATGAGTATAAAATATAAATTACTCATCATCTGAGACAGGGTCTCTTTCCAGTGTCTGCCACGTTTCCTCTCCACTGTCTTGGGATAACTTCTGAAAACCATGACAATTGTATCTGTAGAGCTCATCTCTCCCAAATGCCTCAATCAATGACTGAAACTTAGAAGATCACATCCTTCTCAGATGAAATTTTGTATTTGTTTGTGTGTGTGTGTGTGTGCCTATTTAATTTCTTTCATTCAGTTATCAGTAAGACTGGTTTCCTTTTACCAATAATCATTTTAGGGCTGGGTGGGAAAAATGAAAACTTTCTCAACCAATCCAATGCAAAGAAAAGGCTAATTTAATTTGAAATATCTCCTTTCCTAAATAAGTAGCTATATTAAGATGAACTGCAGTTTCTATTTCTTTCTAATAGCTGCAGTCTATTAAGTAGAATGGAAGGTTTTCTTTTAATCACAAATTGTTCTACCCATTCAGTTTTATCATCATCATTATTCAATGAACCAAATGATGACTAGCAAAACAAGTAGAGCAACAGAGATTAGGCAATATGTGGATTTTTCCCATTTCTTCATGCTCAATAACCAATCACTCTAATATGATACAGAGATAAAATTTAATAAACCACTAGCAAAGCAAAACTCTCTCTAGCATTGACTGATGGGAATAAAAAGGAAGACTGATGGAAGTATAAAAGGAAGATTGTGCTCAAGTGTTGAAAGACCTAGGTTGAGATCTTACACTTTTCTTGGTTGTAGGCCTACTTGCAAATTACTCCAGTTCTCTGACTCTGTTTCCTCTTGTATAAAATGGACACACATGTTCACTCTGCAGTTCTGCAATACTGATTATCATTTAAAGTGAGCCTCAGAAGGCTTCTTCACCAATAAAGAAAACATCTTAGAACAAGCCTCTGTGGAAATCCAAAATATTAACATTCCACCTGTTACTTAAAAACTAAGTCAGCCAACAAACACCACAGTCTGTATCATCATTCACCTTCATTCTTTTATTTATCTACATCACACTCTCATTCAACCATTTACTGCACACCTACTAGGCACCACATCAAGTACTTAGCGTTGGACAACGCAGACATGTTTCCTGTGCTCATGGGATTAATAGTTTCTCCAACAGACTCCTCAGTTTTTATTTGTGCACAGCTGTTAAGAACTCTGTCCTAGGAACAAGCCCTTAAGCAGTATCTCCCCCAATTCTCACTACTCTCCACTCTAGTATGAATGTCCTCCACTGGGTCCTGAGGCCAGGGAAGCCCATTTCTCTTGTTGCTGTTGTTCAGTCTTAAGTCGTGTCCAACTCTTTGTGACCCATTGGACTGCAGCACACCAAACTCCTCTGTTCTCCTCTATCTCCCAAAGTTTGCTCAAATTCACGTCCATTGAGTTGGTGACACTCTCTAACCATCTCATCCTATGTCACCCCCTTCTCCTTTTGCCTTCAGTCTTTCTCAGCATCAGGATCTTTTCCAGTGAGTCGGTTCTTATCTTTTGTTTGACCCTTAAAGACAGCAGAGGGCGAGTCATTTCCTGCCATTTATCTATTTTCAGTGATGCACTTTTGAGGCAAAACACCAGAATCCAGTCCATCGGACCACAAGGCCAAACACTGAACTTTAGGTTCACTGACTAAAAGTGTGGTCTCAGTGAAAGCATAGCACACACACACAAATAGGCAAAATAAGAGCCCAAGTTCAGTCATTTCTGCCTCCTTGAGACCCCATGGACTACAGTACAGCAGGCTCCTCTGTCCATGGAATTCTCCAGGCAAGAATACTGGAATGGGCTGCCATTTTCCTCCTCCAGGGGATCTTCCCGACCCAGGGACTGAACCTGTCTCTTGCGTCTCCTGCACTGGCTGGTAGATTCTTTACCATTAGCACCACCTGGCAAGTCCACGATAAGGGCTACTCGTTGGTATTAGCAATGGTTTAGAGTTGGAGAGTTTGACCAAACTAAACTACTTTTGAAACTCTTCCTTTGAAATTTCCAACAGCATCATAAGACCACAAAAGGGAGCAAAAAACATCTCACCACCTCGTCACAGACTTCTGTGATCAAAAATGAATTATCCATTTAAATAACTCACTTTGTAACATCAGAATAAGCTATAGAAAACTTTGGATGTTTATAAAAACTAACTCAATCTGAGGTTCTAAAGGAAATTCTTAAAAGAGGATGCTTTGAACAATAACAATAACTGTGCTCAATGAGTGCACAGTGTTCTACGATATTTCTGAAGGCAAGCAAACTAATTGGGACATGTTCATCTGACTGCATGCTGGTTACAAAACCACCACTTCATTCACGTCTTCACAAGCATGTCTTTAAACCCACTGAATTTCTCTCCAAATTAAGGCATAATATTGAGACAATACGAGATTTCTAGATAGGTATTCTTAAATAACACCTATGTTTCTAGACGAGAAGAGCAGACTCAAAAAAGACTGATGCTGGCAAAGATTGAAGGCAGGAGAAGGGGATGGCAGGAGAGGAGATGGCTGAGTGACATCACTGACTCGATGGACATGAGTTTGAGCGAGCTCCAGGAGATGGTGAAGGACAGGGAAGCCTGGCATGCTGTGCTGTCCATGGGGCTGCAAAGAGTCAGACACGACTGAGTGACTGAACAACAACAGGTTTCTAAATAATAAATGCTAGATAGTGCATTCTTAAACAGGAATGCATACATGAGCAATAAATTTTGGAAATGACATGTAAAATTTTTAGGGAATCCATAGCTTTCATGAGTCTAGTTATCATCCAAAAGCTTCTGTCTCACTGTTCTCTATGTTGAATCAGTAATATTAAACTAAGCTCTTTAACGCTTATAGTCACCAACATCATCAGAGAAACTACTATTGAGTGTTTAGTTTGTACAAGGCACTGATACGCTACACACTACAGCAATGTGTTTTATATGCCAAATACATCACTGAATAACCTCAACAACCATTCATGGTATTATTATTACAGTAAATTTACAGATACAAACCCTGAACACTGTAAGAAATTTACTCGAGGCCATACCATTTTCAAGCAACACAATCAGTTGTCTGTATAAGGGCAACCCATTTTTGTTGTCTGAGAAAATTTTCAAACGTACTGACAAAAGGAAATGAACACATATGCCTATTATTTCAATTCAAAGTTGCTAGTATTTTGTCAAATTTTCTTAATCTACAGACTCACTTTAATTTCTCATGGAACCATACGAAAGCAATTTATAGGTATAACAATTTCATACTGAAAAATTAAGCAGCTGCTAAGAATAAAGCTATTCTTCTAACACAATGAAAATACCATTATCACATCTAAGACAGTGACACTAAACTCAATACGATCTGATACCAGTCCATATTCAAATTTCCACATCTGCCCTTAAGTATCTTTTACAGCAATTATTATTCTCAAGCCAGATCCGATCAATGTTTATACACTGTATTTGGTTAATGTGTCCTTAGTCTCTTCTAATATAGGATAATGCCCACCAACGCAATATTTTCATGTGATTTTGTTAAAAATAAACCAGACAGATCGGTCATCTTAAGAATGTCCAACATTTTAAATGTGTCTGATTGTTTCACCATAATGTCAATTAATTTGATTCTCTATCCCCTGTGTTTTCTAGTAAACCCGATTAGATGCAGGTTGAATGTTTTTTGCAAAACTCTTCCTTGGCGATGCTGTGTACTTCCTGGTACATGATATCGGGAGGCTACCCTACCATGAATGATGCTGCGTTTGACCACTGAGTTCAGGTGATGACCACCTGTAAAGAGACACTTTCACCTTTGGAAAGGATCTGTGAAGTATTTTTCAAGGCCATGAGACCATTCCATTTCCCAACATCCTTTCCCTTAATGGTTTTACCTTCCATTGATGACCTTTGCATGAATCAATTATTCCACTATTGCAAGTGCTGATATTCTAATTTTATGTTTTCATCTACATTTTATTTTCTAGTATCCTTCTGTAACCTGGAGATGGAAATGGCAACCCACCCCAGTATTCTTGCCTGGAGAATTCCATGGACAGAGGAGCCTGGCAGGCTACAGTCCATGGGGTCACAAGAGTCGGACATAACTGAGTGATTAAGCAGAGTAGATCCTTCTATAAAGAAGAACTTTTCTTTATCAGTCATAGAAGAACCACAGTTTCTCATTACAAGCAAAGCAAATGCCTAATTCTTTTCCTTTAATTTGTAATTTTCAGAATGAGGAGTTTGCGTAACAGTCATTTCTAATGTCAAGAGTTTCTCTCTTCTGTCTCTCATTAGTATGAATTCAAGGATTTTTATTTACATCCAACTGCAGTCATTCTTTTTGATGTCCAAAGTGTCTGAAATCTGACCAATGGGAAAACCTTTCAGGCTGTGGAGTCCAGTGCTCTCAACCACCACACTCACTGCAATGAGGAGAGCTCAACGAAACCACATGTACTTGCTTAAGGTTAACATCCTGTGGGCTTCACAGTGCTTCTCCTAGTAGAGCACTTAACAAGTGTGTATTTTTATGAAGTACTTCCTCTACACATATCAGACATTTTGCATTTGTACTAAACAAATGAAACAGCTATTAATAAGCTCAAGGCCTGATGAGAATCTTAAGTTTATTTCAGAGCTTAATCTGAACAAAAGCAATAGACACTAATAACACATGTAACTTAACTCTGGGAAATGTCTTTGGAATACAAGGGCATTTCTTTACTTCTCAACAGTCCTCCTTTAGTATCAACCTTACTCACTTACACACACTCAAGAGTATATTATGGTGATCAACTAAAAACTAGCAACAATTGGGACTCTTTAAATTGGGCAGGGGGAAAGAGTTACTTGAGTAGTGCTTTCAAAAACACCTAATACTGGACCAACCCAGAGTTTTCAACTCTGTATGTCTGGGGTGGAAGCTGAGAACTCGAATTTCTAACAAGTACCTGGGTGATGCTAAAGCTGTTGGTCCAGGGATCACACTCTGGGAACCACAGGTGTAGACTGATTCCTATTTCTTACTCCCATCTTTCTGTCTCCCAATCTTCCCTCCACATTCATCAAGCTCCTGAGCTCCATACACTTCACTCTCCTGCTACAACTTTCTTCACCAAAAAAAAAAAAAAGAAGAAAAGAAAAGGACACACACACACACACACACACACAACAAATACAAGTTGGTGACAACTAGACCACTAGCAAGCCGATAATAAATCAACTTGAGGCCTTGAAGTGATTCTCTTGGCTTGAGGCCTACTTGTCCTGAGTACTCAACACTTCCACGCTACTTTATGCCTGCAAGTATCTTTACAAAGGAAGAAGTTGTCTAATCTGGAAGAAAAAAGGTAAAAAAAAAAAAAAAAAAATCTTAAGTTAAGTCCAATTTTTCATACCATCTTATGGAAAAACTTAAACCATTTTTTTTTTATTTAATTGGAGAATAATTACTTTACAATCTTGTGGTGGTTTCTGCCATACATCAACATGCATCAGCCACAAGTACACATGGCTCCCCCCATCATGAACCACCCTCCTACCTCCCTCCCCATCTGATCCCTCTGGGTTGTCCCAGAGCACTGGCTTTGAGTGCCTTGCTCCATGCACTGAGTTTGCATTGGTCATCTGTTTCACATATGGTAACATACATGTTTCAGTACTATTCTCTATCATCCACCCTCGCCTTCTCCCACATAGTCCAACAGTCTATTCTTTACATCTGTGTCTCTTCTGCTGCCTTACTAGGTTCGTGGATCAAAAGAATTTTTTGACCAACCCACTGGAATCCCAACTAAACCAGCTTTCATTCCTTTATTCCACTTCTTGGAAACAGACAAAAAGAAAGTTGTGCTACAAAAGACATTCTAGGGTCTAGTCCTATTTGATCTCTCATCTATGTCTATGGTCTGAAACTAAAAAGTGATTAGAAAAATTCAACCCACACTTATTACAACTACTGCTAAGCAGTGCTCAGCACTGCAGACAGAGAGAAGACTAGGTCACAGTCTATAGTGAGTGAGACGGAGTCAGAATCAACCACGTAATTATAACACAAGTCATGTTCAGAACGATGACCCTGGAGCACTATACAATGTCGAAGCCGAAATGGGCAGTAAAGATCAGCAACTCACTGACCATGGGATATGCAGATCAGAGTGCTGACTCCAGCCCAAAGATTTTCAGCAGGTGAGAGGGTTGTGCCCTCTTCAGAATCTCAGGAAGGTCTTTTGATAACAATTCCTGATTCTGATTTCCCCCAGAGACCCTGCAAACCTATAATAATGTAGCTACAAAAATTTCAGCATTTGCTTCCAGTGGAAACATAAACAGAGATAATGGGACAGATCTGACAGATATCTGTCCCATCCNTCTTCAGAATCTCAGGAAGGTCTTTTGATAACAATTCCTGATTCTGATTTCCCCCAGAGACCCTGCAAACCTATAATAATGTAGCTACAAAAATTTCAGCATTTGCTTCCAGTGGAAACATAAACAGAGATAATGGGACAGATCTGACAGATATCTGTCCCATCCCTGTTATAATTTTAATTGTGGCTAAAAAAAATTTAAACTGAAGCTCATGTCCCTAACTAAAGCTAGGATTTTAAAAGTTTGCCCCATGTGGGTTTCTGAGAAGTCACAGGAAGGGCTAAATAAATGGAACACAAGGTTAATGCCTTCTCCAACTCCACTTTACCCACAATAGCTGGGTTTTCACTTTTACATTTGGTTACTCTATCCAGTAATATCTTTATTTAAGGAAGGGGTCCACAGCTAAAAGAATTTTACAAATCACTGATATAGTTCAGTCATCAAAAAAGCAGGATTTGAAACTAAGATGATTTCTGAGTAGTTTCATGACTTGGGACAAATCATATAAAGCAATTGTGTGAAGACTGAAATCAAGGTTCTGATAGAGCCTTTTTACAGCCTGGGCAAAACTTATAGCTTCATCACTTGCCAGATGTGTGACTTGGACAAACGACTGAACCTCTCTGTGCCGCATCTGTAGAATGGAGATAATAAAAATGTCTGTGCCATAAAATCATTTTAAGGACCAAACGAGGTAATGCACAAAGCATCTGGAAGAGTGTCTGGCTTAAAAACTGTTCCTGCTCTCACTGCTACTGCCGTATCACCACTACCATCACCATCATCCTTTCAGACCTGATTCTTCATCTGTGAAATGAAGATCCTTGGTACATGATCTCATAAGAATCATCCCAAATTCTGAGCTACAAATTCCTCAAACTTCACATCAACTCCAGGCAGTGCCCCCTACGCCAAGTTCTGTCAAATGCACAACATACCAAAGCTTGATCAGAAAACGGGAGCACATGTCTATGTTCTCCAGGTGTCCCATACCCGTGCCCACTTCAACATTCATCCGTATCAACATGCTTCATGAAACAAGGCAAATCTTGCCAGCAAGAGAGAAAAGCAAAAGAGAAAATCTAGTCCAGGCCCCAGATGCAGACAGATCCTCAGCATAACTAGCGGAAGAGAAGCCACACATCCCATGGAGGCTGGTTTGCAAGTTTCCATTTTATGCCAGATTTAACCAGTCAAAGTTAAATGGAAAACATGCGTAGTATTAATAAAAGGCTCAGTGTCGCTTAATTTCTTATGCTAAAGTACAATCAATGATGCCAGAGAGCTGAGAGCTTTTAAAATACACCACGTGGTCCCTTAACAAACTTGATGCCTCTTGATGAACACTTCTCGACTGGTGTCCCTGGCAAATAAGCAAGAACAGGCAGCAAATTGCTACATGCGATAAGCAAGCCCCTATTTCCCTCTCTGACACAAATGCCTTGGCAGTGACTCATGGCTCAACCAGGAGGCAGGGAGAGGAGCGGCAGGCAATTGCACACTCCTCTCAGTGGGGCACTTAGGGGGATAATGAAGCAGGAAGCAGCTGGAATCATCTTGGGCCTCCAGAGTAGCATAAAGAGAACAAAAGGTAACTAGGAGAGAGGCATCTAGATTCAAAGCCTGGCCCTACCAAGTTCTAGCTGGATAACCTTGGGCAAATTAACCTCTCTGAGCATCTGCAAAATAGAAAACCCTTCAAAGGGTTGCTACACAGAACAAACAATGAATGACAGAGATAGCTATATCACCGATGGCTTCTCAGTTGTCAGGACGACCACACCATCCATGTGCATTATTGTCATGGAATCCTCATAACAACTCTCTGAAGGTGGATTATTATCATCCCCATTTTCAGATGAAAACAACTGAGTTCGGTAGGTCCTCTTGGCCATCACTCCAGGTCAGGTGCTGACCCCACACTGTTTCTTTCCCATGATGCCTCCCTTAACGACCCCAAGCATGGTCACGGTTTCCTGGGTGCATCTCAAGGGGTTCCATCAGAGCAACCATCACACTCCAGGAGCAACGAGACCTGACATTTCCTGTGCACCTCTCACTGGCTCTCTGCTCTGTTTCCCCCTCTATACACATGCAAAGCAGAAACTGTGGGGAGCACCCTCAAAAATGCAGTCCTCCTTCACCATCAGGCACATTGGGCTGCCCAATGCATCTTGTTTGTTTTAATGAGAAATCTGTCTTTTTAATGTTTTTTTAATTGGAGGACAACTGCTTTACAGTTGTTGTGGCGGTCTCTATCATACATCAATGTGAATCAGTCATGATTACATATACATATTTATGTATATATACCCTGTATCCATAATTAAATATATATATACACACACACACCCTTCCTCTTGAGCCTGCCCCCACCCTCCTTCCACCCCTATGGGCCATCACAGAGCGCCAGGCCAGGGTCCCTGTGTGACACAGCAGCTCGCCACCGGCTCTCTGTTTTACACATGATAGGGTATGCCTGTCAATGCTACTTTCTCACTCTGACCTACCCTCTCTTTCCCTTGCTGTGTCTACCAGACCATTCTCTACACCATGCATCTCCATGTTTTCTCTGTAAATAGGTTCATCGGTACTATTTTTCTAGATTCCATATATATGCATTAATATACTATATTTCTCTCTTTTGGACTTACTTCACTCTCAATATATCTTTGAAACAAGGAGTGAATACTAGCATGATTATCGTAAATTTTTTTTTTTAATTTTTTTCTAGGAATCCACACATTTAGACTAACTGAAACAGAGTTCTTGTGTGCAGAGAGTGAATGCAAGTTTCCTGAGCACCTAGAGCAAAGCCCTTTGTCACAGCCCCAAAGGAGCTCAGTCCGATAATTTGCCCTCAATGGGTGTAAACTGCAATGATTTAACCCCACAGGAATCCACCTCATCCACACAGATTAATTAAGGGCTTTTAAATGGAGATACAAAAGAGGAAGAAAAAAATCACCACAAATGGATTATTCACAGATTACCTTTACAATAATTGTCCCTAAATCCAGTTTAGATAATTCAATTTACATAAATTCTTTGGAATGCAGTATCTTTATATTTTGTTCCATGTCTAGGTATCAATTTTCTGTTAATTGAGCCACATCTGATAGTTTCAGAGATGTGGGCAGTCATCATCCCAGACACGCAAGGCACAGGGCAATGATAGAGATGTCACACTTGCCACCATCCATGAAACTAACATTGTGCTTGTCTTCTCAGCCAGCATGCATATGAATCTGCTTATTTACACACAAGAAAATGCTACTTTTGACCAAAACTTTCAAGTTAAAGAAGGGCAAGAGGTTGATACACAAAAATACACAGTCCTTTGAACACAAGTTTGTCCCTTTGACATTTCTTACACAACCAGGCTTCTCTGATGGCTCAGATGATAAAGAATCTGCCTGCAATGTGGGAGACCTGGGTTCTATCTCCGGGTTCAGAAGATCCCCTGGAGGAGGGCATGGCAATCCACTCCAGTATTCTTGCCTGGAGAATCTCCATGGGCAGAGGTGCCTGGCAGCCTATAGCCCATGGGGTCCCAAAGAAACAAACACAACTAAGCAGCTAAGCACAGCACACACAATTATTTAAGGCCTTCTGATAGTCAACTAAAAAAACAGGTAAGTGATGGCTCGTGTTGAACCCTTCCATTAAGTACGTCAATAAATCATGGCCAGAAGGCAATCTGTTCAAGGAAAATGAACTGCTATTGCTCAAATGTGCCCAAACTCTGATACTGTCAAAGCTCTTTACCTTCTTTCCAATAATCACACTGTCACTTGTACATCTTCACCTCTGGAGTGTTATATACAGCATTCAACACTTTTAAGTGCCCTACATGATTCTAGGAAAAGCATTTGTTCAACCACTAACCTCCCCAAAAAATCAGCAACCAGCACTGAAACTCTGGAACAAAAACGTGCACTATTCACCCTCAAATCAGTCTTCAGCTCTTCTTAAACTCACTGAAATTACTCTTCTTCTATCACAGTCTCTGGCATTTTGCCCTCATCATGTGTATAGGTTAGCAGTCATTAAAGAAAAGGGCCGCAATATGTATCATGGTTTGCAGGACTCTCAGTACAAATCTTCAACACTGAATAAAAACAGCTCTGAAGAGAGGGACTTACCTAGTGGTCCAGAGGTTAAGAATCTACCTTGCAATGAATGCAAAGGACATGGGTTAGATCCCTGGTTGAGGAACCAACATCCTACATGCTGCAGGGCAACTAAGCCCACACATTGCAACAAAAGACCCCACATGAAGCAATGAAGACCCCACATGTCACCAAAGTAATTAATTTTTTAAGAAGGAGTTCTGAAAAAATGAGATTTAGCTCTCTAACATTTTCCTCTTGCCAAAAATTCCATCTAAACTTCCATTAACAAGAAAGAGAGGACTCATCTTGTCTAGTGGCCAATATGCCCTGGGAGTACTGGGTTAAGAAAAATCATATCAGAGTTCAGAGATCTATTTATGATATTTTCCATGAGCATGAAAAAGGAAAACAGTCACAGACATGGTATAAATTTTCCCATCCTTGCATTATCATATCCTACATCCTAAGCTCCAGATGGGTTAAGGGTATAATTTTAATTATCTTTCCCTGTTTCTGACCAATATTGATGACTTCTAAGGCACAAGTGTTCTTTCTAGCTTGCCCTCCTGCCAACTGGCCCCAGAAATTAGTGAGATTGAAATGGATATAGAGGAAATCATTCAAGGTTAACCTTGGATAAATACCTCAATATTTGGCTAATTCTCAAATTATACAAATTCCTGGCTCTCCAAAAGCAGGAACTAAGAGAACACGCATGACAAGTGAAAACAGAAAGGTAGGGGAAAGATGGACAGAGCAGAGAGAAAAACGAAGATATGGATGGAAAAAATAATAAACGGAAGAGAAAAGGAAAATGAGACTATAATTTAAGAGAACAGGAAAAGGAAATGTAAGGAAACCAAGAGTTAAACTGGTTTTGCTTTATTTGGTTGCAGCAGTTGCTTGCTTCAGGCCCAGGCTCAATAGGAAATTTTACGGGATTCTCTGGATCTGGCACTTCCTGGCTCCTTTTAGGAGCCTGGCAGCGGTAATGTTAAGTGCTTAGCACTATCACAGAGCTTTCTAAAGTAGCTTGTGTTTGAAGTCTGCATCAAGGCTGGGTTTGAGTTTTTGGCTTTGCATGCTAGCTGCTACACATAAGGCCGGGATTATGCTGGCAGGAGCAGAGGAACACACAGAGAATCCAACACGCCAGAGCAAGTAGAGTTTATCAGATTAAAGTCATAAAGCAGAAATTCCTCCTGTGTATTATTTCACAGAGCTGGGATCAAGTGATTCAACAACATTCATTCTGTTGACAGTGAGGGAGGGAGCCTGGCTCTTTCCTAAACCTCCCTCCTGCTTTGTGAAGCCTTGGCTCAGAAAGCTCTGGAGACATGGCCTGACTGCTCCTTTACTCAGGTGAGGAAGAGAGACTAGGGAACTCTGCATAACCAGGTTCTCAAACTGGAGTGTACAGGAGGAGAGACTGGCTAGACCCCAACAAAGTAACCTCATTTTTAAATAATTTAAACTCGAAGACTAAAGGCCCTTCATTTCATACACTTGGATGAAGAATCTATTGGGCTGTTTTCCTAAGTCCAGAGAAAATGACATACAATGGGACAAGACTGATCAACCTAATAAGAAGGGTGAAGTAGGGGAATGATACAGTATAATGAGGGGAGAATTTGTTTAACAGTGAAAAGAAGGCAGAGCAGCAGGTAAAAGCAAGCGTAAAGGATTCACTAGAGGGACTTCCCTGGTACTCCAGTGGCTAAAGCCTCTGTGCTCCCAATGCAGGGGGCCTCGGTTTGATGCTTGGTCAGGGAATTAGATCCCACATGCTACAACTAAGACCCAGCACACCCAATTAAATAATTTTTTTTTTAATGGATTCACTGGAGCTTTCTTGCCCCTCTCTCCCCAGGGCCTAGAACAAGGCTTCTCAACCCAGCTGCACGTTAGAATCTCTTGAGAAACTTTCAAAACTATGTATTTCTTGGTGTTCACTCCCAGAGATTCAATAGATTTGAGAGGGGCTCAAGAACAACCAATTTTTTTTTTATCTTTCAGATGATTCTGAGCATGGATATAATTTTCTGTGGAGCAATTTATTTCACGTAATTACTATGGAGTATAATACACATATCAGGAATATGGATTCTTCAAGAGAGTCTAGGATAGATTTCAAGTTCAAGCAAGACTTTTCAGGATCAAGAATTCAGATAATAAGGGTTACAATATGAAGTTCAAATATGACCTACCTATTATATGGTCAAAATCCAATTTGTATTATATAATAAACAGGTCAATGGTGAGGGTGAATGCTTTTGGGGGCCCCAATTTTATACCATTTCATGCAAAATACCAGGCTGGATGAAGCACAAGCTGGAATCAAGACTGAAGGGAGAAACACCAATAACCTCAGATATGCAGATGACACCATCCTTACGACAGAAAGTGATGAAGAACTGAAGAGCCTCTTGATGAAAGTGAAAGTGGAGAGTGAAAAAGTTGGCTTAAAACTCAACGTTCAGAAAACTAAGATTGTGGCATCTGGTCCTATCACTTCATGGCAAATAGATGGGGAAACAATAGAAACAGTGACAGAATTTATTTTCTTGGGCTCCAAAATCACTGCAGATGGTAACTGTAGCCATGAAATTAATAGACACCTGCTCCCTAGAAAAAAAAGCTATGACCAACCTAGACAGCATCTTAAAAAGCACAAACATTACTTTGCCAACAAAGCTCCATCTAGTCAAAGCTGTGGTTTTTCCAGTGGTCTTGTATGGGTGTGAGAGTTGGACTATAAAGAAAGCTGAGCACTTAAGAATTGATGCTTCTGAACTGCGGTGTTGGAGAAGACTCTTTGAGAGTCCCTTGGATTGCAAGGAGATGCAACCAGTCCATCCTAAAGGATATCAGTTCTGAATATTCATTGGAAGGACTGATGCTGAAGCTGGAGCTCCAATACTTCGGCCACCTGATGTGAAGAACTGACTCACTGGAAAAGACCCTGNCAAAACCAACACAATATTGTAAAGTAATTAGCCTCCAATTAAAATAAATAAATTTAAATTTAAAAAAAAAGAAAGAGACAGGGAATCAGAGAGAACAGCAGCTCTCAATAGGTGGTTCCCAGAACAGCAGCCTAGCCATCACTTGAGAACTTGTTAGTATTTCAAATTCTCAGGCCCTATTCCAGACCTACCAAACTGTGAAGGGTGGAATCCAGCCATCTATGTTGCAATAAGCCCTCCAGGTAATTCTGTTACAAGCTCAAGTTTGAGAAGGACTGAGGCACAAGTAACAACTGATTACGAACTTTTCAATAAAGCATCCTTGGTGCTCCTTGTGGACAACCAGGAGGGAAATTACACACTCTCTGAATCTCAGCCACTTCCAGCCAACATCTCACAGTATCACCAACTAATGAGTATTTACTGTCACCAAGACAGTTTCCTCAAAACCACTTTTCATCTCTACTCCTTGCCCTCGGGAAGGTGGTTTACAGCGATAGTTAATGACGCATTCTTTGCTGGGAGGAGCAGGTGCATGCTGTTTCTCTCCTGCAAAGCAAAATTTTTCAAGGATCTCTAAGTAAAACCAAGCACTAGATTTCCTAAGTAGCTCTCGCCATTATCCTCTTAGCTCACTGTAGATTTATTGGGTTACATCACTGAAAATTTATTAGCCTTCTGTGGCAGCAATATGAGAGGCAACCTGAGTAGGTGAAAAGGTCCTTGACATTAAGGTCTCTCTACTATCCAACAGCAGGTGATCCAGCTGAGAGAAGGGCAGGGGAATCCACAGCACACGCACTCCAGCTAGTGAGGGGTCAGCAGTGTTCTCTGAGGCCATCAGATGCTGAGGTCCTCAAGATTTTCCTTGTGACGGGGGATATACAGAAGCAACAGCAACCCCATTCTACAACTACCAACTGGTACACATATGGCTCCAGGCAACTCACTCCCATGTTCAAAACCGCCATTCAACTGTCAACTTACTTTCATCTACACCTCTTAGTAGATGAACACAGGAAGAAAATGCCGTTGCTATTTTAAACGGAAGAAACAAAAAAATCTAAAACACTACAAAAGTTAAATTCAGATCCAGATCTTACAACCTCAACTGTATCACTTCCTCTGGAAACAAAAAGGCATGTATTTCAGGCACCTGGAGGTCCTTCTCAGAATTTAGCACAGTGGCTACCTTAAGGATTACCGCGACTCAAACAGCCTTTTGAAAATGCCAAAACACTAATGCTGCTTAAGGCAACTTAACAAATGAGTTAAAACCCTGAAAATTAAGTCACTTACAAAGTGTAACTTAGACCTATCATTATTTAAACCATGTTGAGGGCCAAAGCCAAGTGCTTGTCAATTATGCAGAAAAGTGATGTAAGGATTTTATTTTCTCACTCTCAGCACTCTAAGAGTGAATGTTTAGGTACAACTTGAAGCCTTCTAAGACTTGCTTTTCATTGTCAATATGGAGGATTCTATCTTCTCCTGCCACTTAGGGCAAGTTCTCCCTAAAGCTAAGCCATCTGGGATCCCAACTGATCCCAACTGATGCCCAAGACAAAGGCACAGCACTTTCAAATAACTCAAAACAAGCAATCAACAAATTCTGAGAGGTTAGTTGGGTACTGGCCTAGAGAAGATGAGTCATCATTTCTTAAAAGGCTTACAGTGACACTGAAAAGAACAAAGTAACTTGGTTTTTCAGACTCTCTGACCCACTGAGAAGATGAAATTATCCAGCCCAGAGTGAGGACATGCTTCCCGACCAGGACTGGCAACGGTAAGGAATGGGTCAGTCAAGAAACTGTTCAAACTTTGTTGTTGTTTGGACTCCAGAGTCCTCAGGATATAGTAACCCTAGAGTTCAGCATCTCACCTCCAGTGATGATACCCAGCAGTTCTTTCAGGGCAGAAAACTCACAAAACATTGTCCCCTAGTTGTAATAATATAATTCAGGGAGAATTACTTTTATTCCTTCTTGAATAAAAAGTCCTTTTTATTCAAAGTTGCAAATTGCAAAAGGATGGAAAAAATTAAGTTTCAACCCTTCTCCTCCTTTTTATGGTTGGGGAAAGTGAGACGAGAATCCTAATATATACATAAACCGTTTACTTGACCCTAGAGTTTTCTTCTTGAATAATGATTTCAGTGCTGTGATGTCTAGGAAAGTCTTTTCCTGTCCTTTCACTATTATGAAGGTTTTCTGACTCTCAGCCTCCAAAGGGATTACATTCAGTTCAGAGATGGGAAAAAGGGATGAAAATTATTGGCAGCCCTCAAATCAATACTTCTAAGTCAGCCTCAGAACTCTCCCCTGGACCAGCAATGAAAGATGACTTTCCTCTAACATGATGCTCTGTTACCCACAATTCTGAGTTCCCAGTGCGTTCTTCATTTGTGCCCTACCCAACCAAAGAAAATATTCAACTGTCTGGCTGGCTTTTGGTACTGAATAATTGTGTACTGAATGGATGAATGCACACAAATAAACATGCTTCATTACAAGGTGTTTGTACCTTGGAAATCAACTCTGAATATTCACTGGAAGGACTGATGCCGAAGCTAAGGCTCCAATACTATGGCCACCTGATGCAAAGAACTGACTCACTGGAAAAGACCCTGATGCTGGGAAAGACTGAGGACAAAAAAAGAAGGGGGCAGCAGAGGATGAGGAGATGGTTAGATAGTGTCAACAACTCAATGGACATGAATTTGAGCAAACTCCAGGAGATGGTGAAGGACAGGGGAGCCTGATGTGATATATAGTCCATGGGGTTACAGAGAGTCGGAGATTACTTAATGACTAAACAACAATAACAAGGTATTTGGGACTCTCATTTTAACAAGTCAGAAACATTTCCTCAATAATAATGAAATCAAAGGTAGTTAGCTACTTCCAATAAGGATGTGATAGATTTCCAACTTGTTACAATAATGAAAATAAAACCAAATTAGGCAAAGACTAGAAAAGAGAGAATTTTGGAATTTAGGAGGAAGTACCACTAAGCATTCAAGTTAGACTGGACCTTCTTAGGAAAATAAAACAAAGGGAAAATATATCGAGTTATTTCGTCACTTTCCAACAGTAACAAACAAATTTATCAGGAATGCTTTACCTCATAATACGTTTAGGAGTTAATTTGCCATGTCAATTGTTATTTTTAAAAGTTGCTGGAAAACCCCAAACACAGCCTTTAAATGGCTACTTTTCATCTTGATGACCTGTCCCCTTGCTATGGAGAAAAGTGCTGTCAAAAATTAAATAGGGGCACAGTATGAGAACGACAGACAGTATGGAATGTAAAATTGGCAAAGTTTATGTTAGTCATACGTGCAGTACACATGCAAAAGCATTTCCACCATTTTCTATCTCAAACCACTCTTGGGGAGGCGTAAGAGACTTATTTATCAGTTAGAATACACTGGGCTGTAAGAAACAGAAAACCAAACTAAAATAAAAATTTTTAATGAAAATTATTAAATAAATATTTTTTCCTCATACTTAACTAGAAGTCCTGAGGGTAGAACGAATTTTTGGCTGCTTAATTCAGCAGTTCAACAATATGATCAAAGACACTGTCTTTCTATCTTTCTTTCAGCTCTGCTATCGGTCTGTCCTCCAAGTCAGCTCATGGGGCAACAGTGGCTGCCGCCACAGTCAAGCTGCCACACGGACAGCAGCCAGAAACAGAGACTGCGTTTCTCCCCTCCTCACCCGGAAGGAGACTTCCCGCACCCCTGTAAGATTTCCCATACTGCCATACGGGCGAGGCTTGAACCCTGTACTGGCTTGAGCGCAATCACTGATCTAGACGAGTCAGGATGTATCCTCTGAACCTACATCCATATGGACACTGAACGCCTAAGTGACATCGGGCTTCTGCTGGCAAGGATGGGGGGTGAGCTGATAGATCTGGGTCGATATCACACAGAAAGACCACTTAACCCTGCTTCCCCATCCACTGATCAAGTTCCACGGAATACTTCTTTACAGCCTTGAGTATGTGACATGTTTTGAGGCACGGAAGTTTAAAGAATTACTACAGAATGCCCTTTTCTCCAAAAGTGACAAAACAAAACAGAAAAACCAAAGAGGAAGGGAACCAGGACGTGGGCTTCCTCGGTGGGAACAAACACACGCAAGGGCACTGGGCCACAGACACACGGAGTGGCCACAGTAGACACTCCACAGAGGGCTTCAGTGGCACAGCTCAGCATGGCACACACATGACCGACTCGCCCTTCTCTCCTCCCACGTGAGACTTTAAAAGCCCGCTCTCCTGCCAATCAAAAAGATAAGCTTTGTTCACCCTCATGAAGGTGACAAGTCAAATACTCACCTCCCTTAAAAGGAAATGGGTGCTTTTGTTCCTTTTCTAAGTCCTTATGCTTTAAACAACAAGAGCTTCATGTGGCGTCCTCGTACGCCCTTCATGGTTCACATTTCTACTGAAGCATCCACTGCAGCCATTTTCAGAATCCTGGGGCTGGGGGGACAGGACAGGGGGCTTCTTTTTGTTTCCTTTTTAATGGTTATGATCCATTTCTGCAGAGTAAGTCTGTCCTGGATGGTGACAAATATGCTGCACTAATACACAAGGGAAGTGGTTCTTGAGCTCAAAAAGCACTTTTCTGCATTTGAAATCTTCAACCCTGATTGCGTTTCTTACATTCAACCATAATTAACAATCTCTCTGGGATGATGCAGGAACCAGGAACACAGAGAGGCTTTGCTTGTGAGAGGGTGGAAAGAGAAAAAAGAGAAAATAGCAGGCTGGGATGACAGAGCACACCATCCAGGCGGCACTGGGTATGGCTTTCTCCAAAATTCCCAGCGGCCACAACCACTGCTCCATGAGACATTGGTGGGGACCAAGGAGGGCATTTCCCACCCTCAGCCTATCAGGTAATGGGGGAAACTCCCAGAAGTCAGGAAATCAGTAAAGCTCAGTAGCCAGCTGGCCTGAGAAGGAGCTAAAGTGAAACGGGCACAGACTCTCTTCCCCTTCTGTCCTAGCCTTTCTTAACAGGGGAGTAAAGGAACATAGTGGGCTGCCAAGGTGACACCAGCCATAAAGAACCCGTCAATCAATGCAGGAGATCTAAGAGACGCGCGTTCAATCCTTGGGTCAGGGAGATCCCCTGGAAGAGGACATGGCAACTCACTCCAGTATCCTTGCCTGGAGAATCCCATGGACAGAGGAGCCTGGTGGGCTACAGGGTCTCCACAGGGTCACAAAGAGTCAGACACGACTGAAGCAACTTAGCATGCACGCACAAAGGCAAACAGCAGGCACTCAATAATCTGTCAGATGAATGAAAACAATCCACAAGCCACCCAGAAAATTTTCTCTTCTATAACTGCATATATTAAACTTTCAACATTATCATTTTAAGCAAACAGCACAGGCTGGGAAAAATACTTTGCCTAGAAACAAAATACTACACATGAATATTCACACTCACAGTAGATTAAAAGTGAAAGTAGGCCCCTTGGTGAGAAAAAAAAATCACAACTGTTAATAAAAGATGACAGTCTCTTGACTTTATCAAATGTCAAATGTACATTACCAGTTATCACCTGCATTCCACAGAGGCAAATGGCAAGATGTTTAATATTAATGGACACACACATACACAACCTTCCCAGATGGCACCAGTGGTAAAGAATCTGCATGCCAGTGCAGGAGAGTCAAGAGATGAAAATTCAATCCCTGGGTCAGAAAGATCCTCTCGTGGAGGAAATGGCAACCCACTCCAGTATTGCCTGGGAAACCCCAGGGACGGAAGAGCCTGGCAGGCTATATAGTCCATAGGGTCGCAAAGAGTCAGACACAACTGAGCACAGTGCATGCACGCGCATGTGCACGCACACACACACACACACACACACACACACACAAAACAAGCAAGCATACAGAAACACAAAGAATTCAAATTATGACAACTGGGGAAAAAAAGAACCTTGGGGTTCCCTTAGTCACACTTATTACGGGTGTTGTAATTCAAGGGACAGCACTCCCCAAAGCTCAGAGTATTGAAGGGATTTATGGTCAAAAGCCATAAATTTAAGGCCCAATACCACCACCTAAGGCAGATCACTTAAACTCACTGAGTCTTCAATTTTTTTTATTCATAATGTGGAGACAACAGTTACTTGCCCTGCTAATCCACAGCCTTGTAGGAGATTTAAAAACAACCTTGTACATAGGGAATTAACACTATCAACACTGTAGACGGGGAATTAACACACAAAAAAAGCACTACCTGATAACAAAGGGCTAGTCTTACTCAACATATGCTTGGTACTACTCAATCTGCAAACCACACAAGTAACAGTTCATCAAACTCTAAGGCCACGGTGGCCTGTGTTCACAGAATTCTCCCTTCATGAATAATTACACCTTCAGGCCCTGATGCAACTTGGGCTATCTAAAAAGGAAAAAAAGAAGAAAAAAGAAACTCTTGTGTCCCCTGAACAAAACAGTTATGCTGTATTTAAGAGCAAAGCAGGGCAACGGAGAACTTGTTTCGATTTGGTGTACAGAACCCACACTAGGAAGGACTGGGTGTTAACAGAGGTGATAAATGGCACCGATTTATGTTGTACACAGCACGCCTTTGTTGACCTTAATCAAAGATCAGTGTTATGCCTAAAGCATTTCAAAACTGGGAGTCTTTCCTCCTCCTAGAACAACAAAAAATAATATATGCTTGTGGACCTACTCCTTCATGAACCACAGAAGGGGAAATGACCAGCTGGTACACTGGGCTCAATTCGATCATTTTAGTCATCAAAAGCAAGTAGGGAAGGAAGGCAGTACTGACATCTAGTATATGCCTGGCACTACATTGGCTGCAGAGGATTCAAATACCAAAGGTACAACCGCTACCCTCTGAACTGTAATCCAAGCACAATGGCACCATGCCACTGTCAAAATGGGCACTGTGACGGGAGACAACAGAATTCCTGCAAAGAAAAACTAGGACTCCTCTCATTCCACTGGTTCTTCCATCAAAAGGAATTCCTTTTCTGTTAGTGCTTCTCGGTCTAGTTACACACTGGACTCACCTAGGGAATTTTTTTTTTTTTTTTTTTTGCAGCATGTGTATAAGAGACAGGTATTGCCTGGGAAACCCCAG
>SJYA01003056.1:1017825-1091390 GCA_006410615.1 Neotragus moschatus
TTTTTTTTTTTTTGCAGCATCAAGTTTTAGGCCCCATGTTAGAGCAACTATTTATCTGTAATTGTGGCCCAACCACTGCAGTTTTTTTTAAAAAGCTCTCTCAAGTGATTCTCGTGAACCTAGAGTTTGTTGAAAAGTGAAAGTTGCTCAATCGTGTCCGACTCTTTGCCACTCCATCGACTATACAGTCCATGGGATTCTCCAGGCCTGAGTACTGGAGTGGGTAGCCTTTCCCTTCTCCAGGGGATCTTCCCAACCCAGGGATCAAACCCAGGTCTCCTGCATTGCAGGCGGATTCTTTACCAGATGAACCACAAGAGAAGCCCAAGAATGCTGGAGTGGGTAGCCTATCCCTTCTCCAGTGTATCTTCCCAACCTAGGAATTGAACTGGGGTCTCCTGCACTGCAGGCAGATTCTTTACCAACTGAGCCATCAGGGAATGGGAACCACTAATTCAGGTCCTTCTGTCTCAGGAAAGGTTCCTTTATAGTGACAGATGGCAGTGATCCATTTAACATTTGAGGTCTAAAACTGTTCAAGGACACTTGGTCTCCTTCATATGGATAAAGCAAAAATTAGTATTAAAAAAGACAACTGCCTAAAACCTAAAGAAAGCTCTATTTACTGGGTAAGAAGTTTCTCCCTTGGGTAGCCCAGGAAACTATGTGTCAGTAAACTTATTTCCTGCATGTAAGGTACTATCCACACAAAATCATCAGTGAAAATGAGGCACCCAGAATGTAGTAAAAGTATTTTCTGCTTATTGCTCAACCTCACCAACCTTTTCTTAAGTTAGTCATTCAAAGTCTTATTTCACAATCTCCAAAATAGATGCAGCTTTCAATTGCCTTTCAAATTAGACCAAAAATATACAGATACAGAAGCAGGTACAAAGCTCAATTTCAACAGTAACTACCCCTCACTCACAAACCAGAGTGAGAACTATGGTCACAGAATGTATCAATCTTTATCTGACTGTTCTCTTTTGCGGCCTCACCAAAACCAAAGGAAAGGTGAAGCTGTTCACAGAGGAAACGGAGACACTGAAATGGCAGGTCCAGCGAGGTGGGTTTCAGGAACTAAGGAATTATGGAACTAGTGGAAAGAGCAGAAACAGCAGCCCAGCCAAGAAAGGGAGAAAATAAGCTGATCTCTGGTCCTATAGAATTTATACTTCTGCCACAAACAGGACCAATTTCCACAAATGATAATAATGATGACTAATGATCTGTCATAATTATTAGTGACTGATGTATTGAGAATGTATATTTAGGGATGAAGCTAAGCACTAAATCCTCACAGTATCTCTGAGGTATTAGCTCTAGTTTATAGC
This sequence comes from Neotragus moschatus, assembly GCA_006410615.1. Taxonomy (NCBI): domain Eukaryota; kingdom Metazoa; phylum Chordata; class Mammalia; order Artiodactyla; family Bovidae; genus Neotragus; species Neotragus moschatus. The sequence continues at coordinate 1,019,160 of SJYA01003056.1, forward strand.
TGAAAAGAAAGAGGCAAAGGCAAGTAAGATCTGGGTCAAAATCACACAGCCTGGATTTGAAGTCAGCATGATCTCTTCAGGATACTACTTCAGAATCATGTCTCAATTACTCTGAAAGTACCTAACAAAACCAACTCAACACCTATAAGACCCATTTCTCTTTGTCAGTAATTCATTTATCATTAGAGGGCTAAAGGACACTTGACCTCATTCATATGGGTCACAAAAATTAGTATTAAAAAAAGATAACTGTTCATACAAAACACTTACAGTTTTCCCTGTATCACTAAGACTTTCCTGCCTTTGTTCCACCTAAGAATCATAAACGTCTTCAATATTTAACAAGCACTTCGTTTTATGTGCACATAAAAACCAATGTCATGACATCATGTGGCATGAGCTGAAGTGATTCCCCAACGTAAGCAAAACCTGGCTCACTTGGCCCCGCACTGTAGTATCAGTTTGATGTGTTAGTTTCCCCTAACAGAAACAGCAGTCAACAGTTGAGCACACAAGTCAGTAAACTGAGAAGACTTGTATTAACAGCAGGGGTAATTTACTAATTTGCTGATGGACTTTAGCTGCTGTGGGATATATGTTTAGGCATCTTTTCATTGCTGTTGCTGACGTATACTTCAACAAGCAGGCTCCTTTCAAGGGCTCCTTATCTAAACAAATTCCCCCCGTGTCTCCACAAGAACCTGCAGAGTGGAGTTCAAACTTAATGAGGCATGCAGCCTCATCCCACTGCTAAGCGAACTACCGTCCTGCACAATCGAATTTCCAGATGTAACCTGATACCCAAAAGGGTCTCCACTCAGCTTCTACTCAGGAGCAGAGGAGCAAGGTAGCTGGAGCAGCATACCCGACCTGAGAAGGTGTGAGAAAAGGCAGAGGAGAGCAGAGTAAGTTGCTGAAAAAGAGATTCAGGTGTGGAGATAAAATGACTTACACGGTTTTATCTCCTAACATTGATAAGTAAATACCAATATGCATACTAAGAGGTGGGGAGATCAGCCCTGGGATTTCTTTGGAAGGAATGATGCTAAAGCTGAAACTCCAGTACTTTGGCCACCTCATGCGAAGAGCTGACTCATGGGAAAAGACTTATGATGCTGGGAGGGATTGGGGGCAGGAGGAGAAGGGGATGACAGAGGATGAGATGGCTGGATGGCATCACTGACTCAATGGACACAAGTCTGAGTGAACTCCAGGAGTTGGTGATGGATAGGGAGGCCTGGCGTGCTGCGATTCACAGGATTGCAAAAAGTTGGACATGACTGAGCGACTGAACTGACTGACCCAGAATTAAACAACTCAAGGTCCCTAGTTTATTTAGTTGCAATCTTTTCTCTCCTCTTCTCCCTAGCATTTCATTTTGGACTCATTTTTGTCCTTTGCAGAATATGAGGACCTTTGCTGTAAGTAAGCTGAAGAAACAAGCAAGACGTTGAAAACCTCCATGTGCTAAATTTGCAACCTTCACAGCAAAGCACAAGAGTGGGAGCCATACGTACATTCTTCTGTTTTTGCTTTTTTTATATGTATGTTCTGATGGGACCAGGATTCAAAGAGCTGCCTAGGCCAATGTTGGGTCAAAGAACCCATTCTCAACTCTGATTTCTAGACCACCGGTCAACGAAGAAAACAAAACAGCCCTTGGGTCTACCTTTGGGTGGCACAAGATGCTATCTGTCCCCTTTTGAAGCTTCCAAATACATTTCATGGAAGAAATTTTAAAGTCCTATGCTGTTGTTTCCCTTTCTCTTAACACCTCCTCCCAGCAGATTTCTGTCAAGATAACCACTGCCCAATTCTAAACAACATGCATCATTCTATTTGCCAAAGTTTAGCATCTAGAGCAGAAAGGGTACAGGCTTTTCAGGCAAACAGATCTGAGTCATCTATAATTTGCCACTTCTCAGCTACACAGCCTTCAGACCTTCTGCAAAAAAATTAATTTCCAGATCATTAAAGGGGTGATCACAGTTAAGATATACCAGTGATAGTTTGTAAGGAGTTTATTAAACTACCTATGGAAGACACTGGTGGCTAGTCCATTGTTTCTTTTCCATTTTCAACCACCGTGACCTGTTATTGCTGCTCACATCACCAGTTTTCTAGAGCTGCCCTAGTTCAAACCCTGGTCATCTCTCACTTTTACAGCTGGAATAATCTTCTAACCTATCTATTTCCCTCTAGTCACTGACAGCCCTCTAATTAGAATCATGAAATGTGTAGTAATTCTCATCTTGCCATAACTTTCAGCGGCTCCTTTTTGCCTTTAAAAACAGAAACTTACTAGACTTTAGTTTTTATTTTCTCACACCCCCACTTCTCTGGATCCACCCCCACCCCTACGTTAGATCTCAGATCCCTCTTTCCAGTACACACAAAGCACTTTACCTATGCAGGCATCTCATCCCTTTAAAACACAGTTACTCCTGTGTTTCACCAGTACCACAGGCCTCCCACTTTTAAAACAGTGGCTTTAGGTAAATCTGGGCTTTCCTGCCTGCTCAGACGGTAAAGAATCTGCGTGCTCTGCCGGAGACCGGCTTCGATCCCTGGGTTGGGAAGATCTCCTGGAGAAGGGAATGGTTGCCCACTCCAATATTCTTGCCTGGAGAATTCCACGGACAGAGGAGCCTGGTGGGCTACAGTCCTCCATGGGGTCTCAAAGAGTTGGACAGGACTGAAAAACTAACAGTGGTAAATATCCTTTTCTTGAGATCCTCACTTTATGAAGCCTCTCCAGGTACAAGATCCCTGGTCCCAGTTAACTGCACCCTGCCAGAGGTGAGAAAAAGAGATGAACCCACATTAGAACTCAACCTGTGAGGAACATTTTTTTCTTCTTCACAAACTAAGTTCTGTACTTGACATTTATTTTTCTTGGCTCGAGTTTTGAGAGTCCACGTTCTGCCCACAATGAACTGTGCTCTTTGAAGGAACAGAGCCCTTGCCATCACACGTGTACTCATTCACGCTCCTCTCCTTCCCTCTCTCCTATTCATTCCTCAAAACTTGGCTCCACATCCCCCTGGCCCAGGAAATACTGCCTTGATGATCCATAGCCCCCTTCCTTCTCTGACCCCTTTCACACCTAATGCACAGTTCAGGTTAGCACCCCAGTGTAGAGAATCTTATTCTCCCCTTTCCTGAACTCTACAAGCAAGCAACCCTTAAATTCTGTGTGCCTTACTAATGTATTCCCCTAGAAGTGCTCAACCTAATGCATAGGTTCTTGGCCTTTAGCACAGATCTGAATCATCTGCAAGTGTTAATCTCTCAGTCATGTCTGACATCTTGCGATCCCATGCACTGTAGCCCACCAGGCTCCTCTGTCCATGGAACTCTTCAGGCAAGAATACTGGAGTGTGTTGCCATTCCCATCTCCAGGGTATCTTCTCAAGCCAGGGGTCAAACTTGGGTCTAACACATTGCAGGTAGATTTTTCTTACTGTCTGAGCCATCAGGGGAGCAACTGAATCGCCTGCAAGGGTTTGTAAGAGACCGCAGGCTCCACTCTCCAGGGTCTCTAATTCTGGTGATCACAGGGTGGTCACTGTGAATCTGCAGTTCCCAGAGGACGATGCTGCTGCTGGTCTGGGGACCACACTTGTAGAAACACCGAGAACTCATGCTTCTTTTATTTCACAGAGCTAGGCAGAGAGTGCGTGAGCAATGACCATCTCAGTCGACTGCCTGCCTGCCTTCGCATGTCCTCCTCTCCTGCCACGTGGTAAGGGCTCTCCTCCTTCCTCCCAGGCGGCCCCCTGCAGGGCCACTGCAGCAGCAGCTCCGCATCAGTCCCGGGCTCACATCGCTTTCCAAGCAGCCCCACCTGACCGGAGCAGGGTAGAGGAACGCACACCTCCTAAGCTCCACGAAAGGCAGAGCAATTAGCCTCGGAGACAAGAAACTAAGTCCTCGGGAGAACAGTCTCCTTTGAAAAATACAGGCCCTATGCACCTCAAGGCTGGCTCACACTTTAGTTACAATAAAGCCAGTTCAGTTATAATAAAACTCTCTGAAGATGCCAATTTCTGGGAAACTTCCTCCTTGCGCCTGCTGCCCACTGTGTGCACCATGAACCAGGCAACTAATAGCTTACACAAGCAACCCAGCGTATCTGTCAGTTCACAGGAATCCAGTGTTTTCCTTTAGGAACAATTAAGCCACAGCAGCAGCGAGAAGATACAAATGGACGGAGTGCCTAGAATTTCCTGAAGCAACATTTAAAGCACCACTGAAGATGCAAGGCAGTCTGCTGTGTCTCTGCAGCACTTAATCACGCCTTCTTATTAAAGTCAGGGCAACTGAACTGGAGAGCACTTCTCTGGCTCATTTCCCCATCAGCTGTGGAAAGGGGAGGAAAAAGGGTGAGAAGGTGGCAGCAGTGCCAAGAAAAGTTTCCTTGATTTGGATCAATTTTTTTATTCCTACTTAAAAAGGAAAACCCATCATTATTACTTGGATTTATTTGATGTGGTGCCTTAGTCCTTTCCATTCAAAAGTCATTTCTATTAAAAGTGCCCTTGCCGGGTCCCCTATACCATTTTTCCTTAGAATCAAGCTCTGGGCTTCTGTCCTTGGAAAGATCTGCCCCTGCTGACAGATCTGTTGTTCCCCCCACCCTCCAAAAAAAAAAAAAACCAAGGAGAGGGAAACGTTTCCCCTAATCAGCAAAATTCAGAATCTCCTTACTGAACACAATCAAATCTTACAAGGTACTGAAGTGATAACCCCCAAGCAGAGAGCCCATGAGACGATAAATATCTTATAAACACAAAGGTCACAGGCCCAGGTGTTTATGAGCCCCGAAGATGTTTATGGCTATCCACGCGGCTAGAAATCTACTTTCAACCTGACTCTCTCTTCTTTATTGCCAGCTACATTATTATTATTCTCCAATTATTTTTGGAAAATCCAAAGCAAAGAGAACTATAAAGAAGCTTTATGAGACTGTTGAGCCAAATCAGTATGCCAGAAACAAATCAATGCTTCAGAGAGTTCTGAATACAATTATAGGCAAACAATAGTCCAATGTGTCTGGTAATCTCCCTCCAAACCATTATTGCATAGATTAAAAGATTACAGATATCCCTCTTTGCTTCTCAATATTAATAGTGATATAAAGCACATTTAATAAACCCAAACTGCCACAGCCCTAAGTTGGATTATGGGTCTGGTTCTTCATATACTGACATGTGCGTGCAGACTCAGTTTAATAATATACAATCTCGGGTCAATCAAAATCTACCCTCGCCAGCCTTCTATTTATTATCACTTTTGCCACAACCCAAACCCAATCAGATACTGTCCTAAACTCTCTTGGCTGGCAGCTGCACAAAAACCTGCACAGCATCAGCATAACAAGTGACAGGCCTCCCCATCAATTACAACTCTGAGGGAAAGACAGCTTCGGCGGGGACACAACCCCACAGTCACACACTACCTTCGCTTCTGACGGACCATCAGATCAGAAAGGAAGCTGTCATCAATGGAGAAAAGGAACCCAGCTCCTCATTAGCCAGGGTTTTCTTTTTGTTTCTGTTCCTTTTTTTTTTTTCAACGTACATCAAGGAATAATCATGGGCCAACTCAACTCTGACAGCTCCTTATGTAAATGGCATTTAAATGCAGGCAAACAGCTCACAAACAAAGAGGCCGCAGTTAGGCTGGTGGTCACAGGCCCACTCAGACTAGTGTCCATGCTGTGGGTCTCTCTGGGTTTTAATCTCCTGCCAAATGACCAGAAGCATCACCATGAACACAAAGATGTTATTATGGGGCTTTGCAAAGGGTGGAGATAAGCTGTGTGCATCCTGTTGGGGTCCAGAGGCAGGTTTTCCTAGAGCAATGGAGTGGGACTACCTCTGGGACCACCCACATCCCAAGGCAGGACTCGCCCCTTCCACTGAAGGCAGCCTGTGGCTTTAATCTCATAACACCACTTCTTACCAGGCTCTCTGTCCTTTAGTGGCTCTTAATCCAAATTCTAAGTTCTCTCAGCTGTGACTCAAGGCCCACTTTCCCCACAAAGTCCACCTCCTTCACCAACCCACAAGAACTTACTCACATCTGATTTCCTGTGGCACTCACGCAGAACACTGCACACCAGAGTGCTGGAATAGGCTGTCCTCAACAGTTCTCCAATTCTTAAGTACAGGTCTTGTTTCTCCAGATGACTGTTTAGCCAGACATATTCTATTTCTCCTTCTTCTCACGCAAAGTACCCATAAGACCCAGTACACTAAATACAGCCTCCAGTAAGAAATGAGTGAGACAGGGATGTTACCAATGGGGGGCGTGGAGGTGGAAGCTACACAGATGAGCTGCTAGAGAGCTGGGCTCTTGCCAATAAAAGCATAAACGTTCCATCCTCTAAGCTTCCCCAGCACTCTGCCCATATTTTAGTTATCAACATACCATACAAGTTGGTTCTGTATTTTTATATTTGCTTCTCACATCAGAACTAGTGACTCTCAATACCATAGCTGCATCCTAGTCTGTCTCTCCAGTGACTGATCATAATGAGCCTCTGATGACAATGATGATGGTGGTGGTGGTGGTAGTGGTGATGATGAAAAAAAGAAGAGGAACAGCAAACATCTACTGAGTGCTTCCTACTTAGAAACACTTCATGAAAGCCTGTTTTAAGTACTTCAAAATAACCTTACCAGGTAGAGTCTATCACTGTTACTCATCATTTTACTCATTAAGGAATTGAAGGTCCAAGGGGAAGTTCCCCGAGGTCACAAAGCTGCCTGGCTTCAAAGTCCGTGCGAACCAAACACGTCCTGAATCAATGAGTGAGTGAGTGACATAATCTGAGCAGGAAGGTAACTGCAGTATACAGAAGCAGTGGATCTGGGAACAGATAACCCACCTAGAATCTTGGCTCTGTCACTGGATAAGAGACCGGGGCTGATTTACAACTTCTCTGGCCCTCGACAAAATCTATCTTATAATTCTTATNTGTTACTCATCATTTTACTCATTAAGGAATTGAAGGTCCAAGGGGAAGTTCCCCGAGGTCACAAAGCTGCCTGGCTTCAAAGTCCGTGCGAACCAAACACGTCCTGAATCAATGAGTGAGTGAGTGACATAATCTGAGCAGGAAGGTAACTGCAGTATACAGAAGCAGTGGATCTGGGAACAGATAACCCACCTAGAATCTTGGCTCTGTCACTGGATAAGAGACCGGGGCTGATTTACAACTTCTCTGGCCCTCGACAAAATCTATCTTATAATTCTTATGGGAAGAGGAAGTATTAGTGAAAGCTCTTGGTAAATTATAATGCACTCTACAGTTATTGGTCAACTGGCTCAAATGTGAGCCCTTTATAATAATCCTCGACTAGTGCCAGGAGACTTCTAATACCAGACAGGATGGAGCAAGAAGGCACAGTTGACAGCAGCTGGGAATGCCGTGGCAGAAGGTAAGAGCACAGCAGCAACATGGAAAGTCACCTCTGTGAAGCCAGCCTCCATTTCTAGCACTCAACCAATGTCACTCCACATAAATTTCAGTTCCACCTTACCCCAGATTCTCATCTCAACCAGAATAAATGAGTTTAACACATAAAGCAAAGTACAAAGCCCAAACTGACTCAATCTGCTAATATTCTTCTGCTCTGCCTGGGGAGGACAGAATGTGATTGGATATGTTCATTTCCAAGAGCTGATGAAATGACCTGAATTTCACTGAAAACAATGGAAATTAAATAAACTGATGGTAAAGTACCCAGCACCATGCCTGAGAAACACCGATGACCAAAAAGTGTTTCCTTCCTCCCTTTTAGAGATCACCAGGAAATGAAACGCCTTCAGATGTCAGAAATCTTTGCTTCTATGTTAATTGTCTCTCAAGGAGAAAGCTTGTGCCCACAGTCAATAGCTATCTGTCCCAAATCGAGACATCACTTCTATCCTCCATAGTACTCGGATTTCGGAGGCAAAAGGCCTGATCTGTCTTCCCACAAGAAGACTGTGCAGCACATAGGGTGACCTCTCTTGACTGAACTCAAACTGACAATCACCCAAGTCCAAACACAAATTATTGTCTCCAACACTAAGTCCTTGACTGATGGGGCCTCATGGGGGCCTCTTAGAGTGTGCGAAATAGTCAGGGAAGGTTCTGCTGTCTCTCACCACCTATATGCAGAACATATGCACTGCTGAAATGTGCGGTTCATTATCCCAAGCCTCATTTAAGCGTTAAAAGAAACGAACCAAAAAAAGAAGATCAGAAAGCAGTCTGTAAAAGATGCAAAACAGCAGAGCATTTAGTGGAGCACGAAAATCTACTTGTCCTCATCTTGTTTACTTACAATAAAAAGATCCATCATCCCAAGGATGACTTTCAAACCGGTGCTTCAACTTGATCCTTTCAACTTGACAACTCTGTCCCTTATCAAACTTCCTGATAAGGATGTACTGTCAAGTCTATAGGGGGAAAAAAAAAAAAAACTTCCCAATTTCAATAAAAAGAAGTAAGTCAGACTGCACGCAAGATGCACAGTAAGGGAAACAGACCCACTCCCTTTCAGAAAACATATCCATTTTCTAGTTGAAGGCAATCAGCTACACAGATGGGCTATGGAAGTCTTTGATGCCTTATCTCATTTTGGCATATTATCTGAAGATTCTACAAGATGGTAGCTTAAAACCCTTATCAGAAGACTAGCTGTAAATGTTTTTATAGCAAAGCCAGGGTAATTTGCAACTGAGGTATCACCATTTAAAAAAATAAAATTTAACTCAAAAATAATGGGCTGCTCTCTTTGTCTCTAAAAGAGGGGCTAGCTCCATAAAAGAATGCCTATTATTCCTGAAGAAAGGAACCGCTGCTGCCTTTCATTCAGATGCCATGAATGCTTTTCCTGTTGGCCACAACACTGTCAAGGGCAGCGCATTCTTGGCAAACCCTGCCTCATAAAGAGGGCAGCCCCTTTCCAGCAAGGACCGGCCCCCAGACATCTCCAGAGTGTGTGCCCCACACCCCCTGCGCCACTGGGCATACACTGCACGTACACAAAGTTCCTGTAGATTCTTCCAAGTCCCAGCTGGGCCCCCAAGTGCACATCCACTGTGCAGATGTGAAAGCACGGCCGTAGGTGACAAAGGGAACACGGCTCCTATTCTCTGGAGTCCTATTCAGGAGACTGGGAGAGAGACGCTCCAGACTGTGAAGGGCTCTCTGCTTCAGAGGCCCTCACCCGGGTGGCCTGGCTGGGAGCTGGCCACTGGTCCAGGAGGAGGGAGCCACACAATGGATCCACGTCATGCAGACACCCTGCCAGGACATACGTCTCCTGCCAGGCGCAACCCGTCCACAGAAAGAAGCTCCCATCTTTCCCTGGCTTCCTTTTTTCCCCGCTCTCACTTTCTCACTCCAGACTGCCTGAGCAGAAACCCAGGGGAAGCAGCGGGTGGGGGCAGTAGGGTCACCATTTCCTATAAGGAACAGAGGAAAACAAATGACGTGGTTCAGCTTTTCACAACATTTGTATCGTATTTACAAGATTGACCAGTGGGGCTTAAAATTTATGGTGCCAAGAAAATGTTAAAGCAACAAAAAGTACGACTCCCTAAAACTGCAGAATCTTTAAACCAGAAATTTACAATGGGTTTTTCTTGGCAAGGAGAGCCTCAATGGAATAATGGTGAAACTGTACTCACCCTGAGGATGTAAATGGAAATACCACACTTGCTGGCACAGTCCAAGGTCTCAAGTGCCCTGGACCGAACCACCATTTTCATAAATGCAGTCCCCAGTGAACCACAAGCAGGACTGTAAACCTTCCCTCAGCCAGTTGCTAACTTCTCCCTTTTTCTGTTGACCAAAATCCCCCTATGTGCCCACAGGGTCAGCCCAGCAAATACCCTGAATTCTGAGAAATGTCTAACTCTGATGATTAGGCAGGAATACTTGAAAATTACCAAAAACATTCAAACTATTTTCAAACATTCCTCTTATCCTATATACAGGCAGCTTCCCAGGTGGCTCAGTTGATAAAAGAATCTGCCTGCAACGTAGAAGACCCAGGTTTTAATCCCTGGGTTGGAGAAACCCCCTGGAAAAGGAAATGGCAACCCACTCCAATAATCTTGCCTGGAAAATCACATGAACAGAGGAGCCTGGCAGGCTATTTAGCCATGGGATCACAGGAGTCGGACATGACTTAGTGCTAAACCACCATCCTACATATGAGTCCACAACTAGGAAGCAGGATGTATGAGAATTAATAATCAGATAGCATCTAATCTGTGCACCGGAGACAATATCAGGCACTCTGCAAACGTTATCTGACATACTCTTCATAATGATCACATGCAGTAGGCAAAATCTCATTTATGTGGTCGAGAAACATAGGCTGAAAGAAGTTAAAGAATCTTCACAAGGGGGAACATCTATCAGACATCTATCAGATGGGGAAGGATGGCAAACCCGGCAGTGTGGCTCTCACATCCTACCCAACAGCCACTGCTCCTCTCGGCCACACACACTCTCCAAGTTGGTTAGAATAGCTGGCCAATGCTTACTCACACTTCAAAGACTTCCTATATCCTTGCCATATGCCAGGCATTGTTTCAGCACTGGGGACACAGGTGGGCGGGACCTCCCTGGCAAGGTGACACATAAGCAGAGCTGAATGAAGTAAGAGTGAGCCACACGCACATCTGAGTACAGAATATTCCAGGCTAGGAGAACAATAGTGCAAAGACTCTGAGACTGGGAAGGCATAGCTTGGTTTAAGAACAACAAGAAAGCTCAAGGGTCGGAGAGGATCAGTGAAGGGGACAGTGGTGATGAGGTGGGAGACAGCGGGTTCCAGAGCTTGCAGTATTCTGGAGGCCACAGTAAGCACAATCTTTGAACTGCATTCTCAGTGAAGTGGAAGACTAGCTGGAGGATTCTGAACTGAGCAGTGATGTGATCCAAAGTACGTTTTAAAAGAGCCACTCTCGCTGCTGAATCAAGAACACTCTGCAGGGAGACAGAGGTTAAGAGCTGGGAGCCCACTGCAATGGGTGAAGGATGATGGCAACGGTGTTGATGAGAAGTGGCTGATGAGAAGTTCTGCTCAATGTGGTTTTAGCCCTCGGTGTCAGACAAAATCATTCCTTCTCCATTCTCAAAAGAACCTGGATCCAGAGCCCAAGGGTTAAAAATGAGCCAGGCAGACAGTCAAGTAGTCATCAGTAAACAAAATCCAGTGCCAAGTTGTAGCCCACAGCAAAGGATTCACCGAGGGCGTGCTTGAGCCAACGGAGAACCAGCACTTGGAAAAATATGTCCTGTTCAGGTGAAGTATGACAGAAATAATTTCCCAGCATTCCGACACTTTCTGCCCTCCAGGTACTGCCTGGCATCTTGGAAACCCTTGCACCCAAATTTATCATGCAATGCAATCAACAAAGCATTAGGTCTGGCACAAGCTGGGAAGAATCAGAATATTTGTGCTGAATGGAAAATGTAACCCCCTACTCCCACCTTGCCAATTGCGAGAAGTGATTTCAAACATAATATCACTTGTTCTTTGCCTGTGTCTTTTTATTTTTCCTCCCAGAAACCCCTAATTATCATGCCAAAGAGTTGGGGAAAGATGGCTTTTATGTGGTTTTATCTCCCAAACACAGTATTGTCATAGGTTTATTTATTTGTGTTTTTACAGTAACGCAATGCTCTCCTGTAATTGAGACTACTATGAAGAGGGCTGGCATGTGTTTTCCACAAGATTAAAGGCAATTTCTGTTTTCAAAGCTAGTATTGCTTCTTGGAAAACTCACTTCCTATGCTGAACTAAATCCACTAAAGCCAAAATTCTGCGTTCACCTGGTCTGTATTACAGCACTGCAAACAAGCCTAGGAGAGAGAATTCCATTTGTGCATTGATTCAAGCAGTATTTACTAAACCCCTATTGCATCAGGCACTGAGGGGGGTGGGAAAAAGCAACATAAAATAAAACAACAGTCCTTGCCCTCCAGGGGCTCTGAATCCAGACCAGGAAACACACAGAGATGACTGTGCTACAAGGCAGACTGTGATGAGAGCTATACTAGATGTAAAACACTCATTGGAAGAACAGGGAAGTTGAAGGCCTGACCCCACCTGGTGGGGAGGGGTGGTTCTGGGAAAAGGTGTGTTGTGAATAGGACCTTCAAGTTCCACAAGCCTAGGAGATGTATCCTAGTAGGAGCACAACAAGGCCAAAGGTACAGGAGAGGGGAAAGCCTGTGAGAAACTGAAAACTTATCTGAAGGGTTTTCAGTCTGGAGGATAATTACTTTGGGGGTTGGCAAGTAGAGGCAACTTAGAGGTGATAAGGCACAAATAAGACCTGATGGACAGGGAGGCCTGGCGTGCTGCGATTCATGGGGTCGCAAAGAGTCGGACACAACTGAGCGACTGAACTGAACTGAAGACCTGAAGAGGGAANTTGGCAAGTAGAGGCAACTTAGAGGTGATAAGGCACAAATAAGACCTGATGGACAGGGAGGCCTGGCGTGCTGCGATTCATGGGGTCGCAAAGAGTCGGACACAACTGAGCGACTGAACTGAACTGAAGACCTGAAGAGGGAACGCATGAAGCCTGTCTCTGGAATCCCCTCCTTGACTGAAGATTCTGGAGTGGGAAATTCAGGGACACTTGGGAACCATTTCAGGCATCCAAGTAAGAAAAGAAAAGATTGCCATGTCTCAAATAGCCAGACACACGCTAGCCATCCATGCATGCCTCTTAAACTTCACCATGAGGAGATAGCATAGCCATTATCACCCCCAGATCACAGGCGGGAAAACTGAGTGTTGGGTCAAGTCTTATCTGGTCTGGGTTTCAATCAATCCTTCCCACTGAAAAAGCTGAGATCTTCAAAAAGGAGAGACACGCAAGGTGTGAGAAGCATGAGGAACACTCCCAGGACGTATGACTCTAATTACCTGGCCACTTCCATCTCTAGAGAGTTAAGCAAATACATGCTTCAGTATTGATTATGTGTAAATATAAGAATGTTGCTTTCATTTTAAACATGCTGCGTAGGACTGGTGGCGTAACACTGTCAGCTTATTTTAGAGTATGCCTTGTACTCCTCAAAGAGCTTTTAAACATAATGGCCGAGTTCATTCTAATGGCAAGTCCATTTTACAAATGATCTAACAAAGGCCAAAAAAGTAGTGACTGACCGAAGGCCAGGTTGTCAGTTTCCTCTGAATCCCAGCCCACTATCATCTTTCCGGCCCCGCAAAGAATGTTATTAGTTATATTCTACTGGAGGAAAAATCACCTGGAAATACATAATCCTTTTCAAATCTATTCCTCAAATCCTCCACCATTTTCCGCTCTGTCTCTTAAAAGCCTGCACCTCTCCCTTCACCGTTGCCACTCCCATCTGTCAGACTCCGAATGTCAGTCAGGGCATCTCATCATCAAAGACAAGACTACGGCTGGGGAGGGAAAGGCCTCTCCTTTATTAAACAGCTACTATGTGCCGGGGGCCTTCCATACACTGTGGGTTTAACAGCAGCCGCAACATTTATTCAGTCTTAATTATGGGGCAGGCACTGCACTGAGCATTTTAAATATTATCATAGTTAATCTTCACAAGAATCTTGTGGGGCCAGTAGTGTATTTCTGCAGATGAAGAACGAATCTGAAGGCTCAGAAACATCTAGTATAATCTGTCCAAGATGACACAAGTTGAAAGTCACAAGGGCTGTGGCTAGAATCAAAGCCTACCGAGCTGAGCTCTAAGGCCACTGCCTTATCCACTCTTACACGGCACCAAAGAGATGGGCACAATGGGGTCACGCGGAGTGGGGAGTGTCTGGGGACTGCAGAAGCTGCAGTGGGGAAGCAGAGTCAGGCAGGAGCCAGACTGCAACTCTCCTCTTAGGTCGTACTAGCAAGTGTGGGCTTTATCTGGATTCTGATCATGAGCCACAGCATTTTAAGTAGGTCAATGACCTGGTCAAGTTTGTATATTTTAGGAAAATCCACTCTGGTCTCAATGTACAGAATTGATTTAACTGGGGCAGGGGTAAGCCTTAAGGCAGGCATAGGGGTTAGGAGGTTCTGCATTGCTCTAACAAACAGCTGATGAGGGCTGTGTGAACCAGGGTGCCTCCTAGGTGTTCAATAAATATTTGTTAATTGCGGTATTGATTGGTTACAAGTAGAACAATCTGTTGTACCTACTGGGGCATGTCAGCTCTATCATATGGCTGTTCCAGTGTGTGACTCTGGGTGCAAATGGGCTCATGCTGAACAGGCCTCTCTTTACAGGCAGCATTGTGTTATTTCCTCTCTGGAGTTCTTAATCCCCTAACTGTGTGCTCCTACCAATTGAGGAATTTCAGATGAAATGTGAGACTAGGGTTCTGAGCATCTGTATTTATCTGCCTTCTTTCATTAGGGGCAGGAGGGAAGGAGATGGGTGGTGGGTCTATAGATTTGAAGAGGAGTTATGTGGCGCAAGTGGTAAACAATCCACCTGCCAATCCAGGAGATACAAGAGGCGTGGGTTTGATCCCTGGATCAGGAAGATCCCCTGGAGAAGGGAATGGCAACCTACTCCAGTATTCTTGCCTGGAAATTTCCATGGACAGAGGAGTCTGTGGCAGCCTCAAAGAGTCTAACACAACTGAGTGACTGAGCATGCGCCTGTGCACACACACGCACGCGCGCGCACACACACACACGTATTCCTCTGATGTGCATCCTCCACTCTGAAATAACTAGCTGTGTTCCTCGTAGGTGAGGAGGAAGAGGTAATGCTGGTGAAAGGTAGGCAAATGATGGAGAAAGGGGCCTGGTTGCCCACTAAAAGCCTTTAACATCTGAGAGGGAGTGAAGTGCAGTTAGAGGGGCTCTGGAAGTCATCTGACTGTTTTCTCACCTTCTGGGATTGTAACTTCTCTCTCCTTAACAGGAAGCATGCAGCTGCAGAAGTTAGGGAGCCATTAAGGATCATCAGACATTTTGCTCAGCTGCCTGGATCCTGAAACAGAAACCCCAGGACACCCTTTTGCCTTGCCCTGCCCAGCCATATACTATTCATTTATGACTGTGAGCAAAGGTCCCTACTCTGGCTGTGTGTATACACAGAAAGCAACTGCTCAGACACCACAGGCTAAATGAGAGGAGGGCTCATCTGTCTCACTGAGTGACAGAATGAAAGCTAAAGATCTATTCAGATAAGTAAAGTCCAAGGAAAAACGTTAACTATATTATCCAGTTAAGTACCAGACTTAGTGCCTAAGCACACACCTTAACTATTTAGAATACTAAATTTAGAACACTAAAGTGAAACACAAGTCTGGCTTCTTAAATAAGCCTGAATAGTGACATTAAGAGTATCCATTTACTTCGAGACTGAATCATCCAACAAATATTCCTATAACACTTACCTGGTGGTCCTTTAAGTGTGCACAGAAACCATCTGAGAGAGTCTGTTAAAAATGCAAATTATCACACCCAGGCAGTCTGATTTAGTAGGCAGAGTCACACCCAGTGTGATGGCTAAAATACGTCCACAAATTCTTTAATACTCTTCAGTCACAAGGTAAAGCCTAATTCCCTTGAGTGCAGGCTGCACTTAGTGACTCGCTTCTGACTAATACAATGTGGCAGAAGTGACAGTTATGACTTGCAAGATTAGGTCATTTGTCTCTGTCTTCAATCATTCACCCTGGGAAAATCAGCTGTCATGTCAAGAGGTCACTTTGAAGAAGTCCATGTGGTGAGAAACAGGGATCCTGCCAAAAGCCATGTGAGTGCACTCTCTGAAAGTGAGTCCTCCAGTCATTTAGGAGATGCCAGTCCGAGCCAGCATCTACTGCAATCTCATTAAAGTACCTGAGCAAGGACCAGGCAGGAATCTGTGACCCACAGAAACTGTGAGATAGTAATTGTTTGTCGTTTTAAATAGGTAAGTTTTCAGGTAATTTGATACCAGCCATGCATAACTAACATACTTAGAAATTAGCATTTTAAATCTTGATCTTGGTGATTTATGATAAAAAAAAAAAATAATTAAATACCCATAGGGACATAAATCCAGATGTTTCCAACGTGGTGTGATCTTTGTTAAAAGAAGGAAAACAACAACTTAGGAAAAAAATAAGACTCTGCTCATCTTATTTGAGCTCATTACACTTACATCATCTCATTTCCATGATACTCCTGTGCAACCACAATACCATTTAAGCTTTAGGGAGGCCACATGAGGTCCAGTGAACTGAACATCATAAGAGCAAGTAGGCCACCACTTGTTATAAATATTTTAAGTCTCCACCTAAACTCTACACTCAGTGGTATGATAATAATACATAACAAATATTTCCTGATCAGATGTTAAATGCAAAACACACATTCATGAAGTCTAAGGGCAAAGACTTCTTTTTCTGAGACCAAATATAATGAAGGCTCTAACAAACAAGCACTTTTACTGCAGTAAAAAGCTATTCCATGACAATTCTTCACTTGGAATCATAAAGAGAAGCTCATAGATGAGTAAAAGGGAAGGGCTCTGAATGAATCTGCCTGGGCTTAAATCCCACATATTAAACTGTGGGACTCTAGGTGAACAAACCTCTGACTCTGTGCCTCATTCTCCTCAACTAAAATGAAGATAACAGAACCTACCTCAAAACACCATGTCAGGAGTAATGGTCCAATATTTTTAAAACCCTTAGAATAATACCGCATACATGGAGGCAACAAATACAAGCTACTGCCATATTCCATTCCAACATCAACTTCTACTAAGCCTTTAGATGAATACTCCAAGAGAAAGCACAATTTTAAATTTTATCTTCATACTCTTATCTTTCTTCTGTGGTTGTAAAGCTAATGAAAGGCACTGGTTAGAATCAATCAGGAGAATGACAACTATCTTTGTCCCAGTTGCTGAAATACTATCATCCAATATTAACTTAGTGCTCACTGGGGATACCACATCTACATTTCCTAAGGGAAATACAAGTTGGCTCTGATTCCTATACTTGTCTCAAAAGAAAAGAATTCACTGCTACTGCAATTTTTAGGATGATTCCCTACCTGATTCACTAGTTTGCTTGGTTCCATCTTTACAAAGATTTGCAAAAATCACCCAGAAGAATCTGTACTGTTTCTTTTTCATGTTCTTTTCCCCCATGTATTTTCCTGCCTGCATATGGTTGGATGTTTTCTTACAGTTGCACTCTATTCCTCTTCCATCCTACTATGATCATTTGCCTCTCTCAAGATAGGAAGCAACTTTAAGTCCTTGCTGGAAAGAAAGTCTGCTTTTTTGTATTATTTGTCCCTTCCTTCTGACTATCCCCCATCACAGCAGTCTAAAGTAAACACAGCTCTCTCTGTCTAAAGTAAACATAATCCTCACAAGGAAATTTCTGGGCAGGGGACAGAGATGAAGGATGATTTCAAAAATGACAATACTGTGCAAAGCACTTGCCACAAACATAAAGTTGGTGTGTTTTGAAAGTCTTGTCATGGAACCTCACAACATCCTTGTAGATTTATCTACCTGTAACCAAGAAGGCTGAGCGCTGAAGAATTGATGCTTTTGAACTGTGGTGTTGGAGAAGACTCTTGAGAGTCCCTTGGACTGCAAGGAGATCCAACCAGTCCATTCTGAAGAAGATCAACTCTGGGATTTCTTTGGAAGGAATGATGCTAAAGCTGAAGCTCCAGGACTTTGGCCACCTCATGCGAAGAGGTGACTCATTGGAAAAGACTCTGATGCTGGGAGGGATTGGAGGCAGGAGAAGAAGGGGACAACAGAGGATGAGATGGCTGAATGGCATCACTGACTCGATGGACGTGAGTCTGAGTGAACTCTGGGAGTTGGTGATGGACAGGGAGGCCTGGCGTGCTGCGATTCATGGGGTCGCAAAGAGTTGGACACGACTGAGAGACAGAACTGAACTGAACCAAACCAAGGGTGCTACTTGAATTCACAGGGCACCGGGCTGAAGCCGTAAACACTGCCATACTGAGTTGTATTCACAACTCCTCCTCACAGCAGAATTCTGCATATGACAATCAGTTGCATCAGGGAAGAATTTAAAAGAAGACATAATTGTCCTCCCTCATATGAAAATTAAAATATCAACTGCTGCAAGCTCAAGAGACTACAAGAAAAGTAACTCCCACCTGTGTGTTGACTCTTAAACTTGAGTGTGCATCAGAAACTTGGAAGGGCTTATTAAGACACAGATTGCTGGCTTCCTCCCACCCCTACTCTCACTCCCAGGAAATCAAGACGAGACCTTGCAAATCTGTATTTCAGACAAGCTCCCAGGTGAAGCTGATGGGAACCCAGAGATGCTACAACTCAAGACATGAGAAATGTGATAACAAAATCTGCACAGTTCTTAACAACAACCCCGGTCTGTCACCATCTATGTAACTGTAATCCCATGATCCTACATTGTGGCTCTCAACAAGGAATAAACCTAATAAATAGTTCAGGAGAATGATGATTTAAATACTCATTAAGGGCATTATAGTATTAATTATCATGACAGCTCTTCACTGACTTTAGAAAACTAAGGACCAAAGTGACACTTCAAATCCACCCTAAACTTTGCATTTCAGAGCCCCACCAGGAACCAAGTCAGGCAATTTTCGGACAGGCTGCAGAAGTCAAAAAGGAGTTCTAAGTCAACATCAAAGGTATGGGAAGTTTCACAGAATGAGGACTGGAAGCTCTGAATCCCCACAGAGGACCTCTACAACACGATATGGTTTAAAAAAATCCACCTAGGAGTAAACTATAGGGTGTGTGTGTGTGTCCCCCTGAGCATGCATTACACTTGTCACCTACATTCATCAGCAAAACTCCTACGTCTTTCCCAATTTCCCTGTTTAATATGTCACTGGAAAACAAAGAGAAGAGTGTGTGCCAGTGTTTGGCCTTAGGAACACCTGTGAGATGTTGAGTTTAACTAGCTTACAGCTGACACTGACTATGCATGAGCAGTGCATAGATTTATTTTTTGACTGCAGCCTTCAAGCTGTTATCTTCCATAACTATCAATAGCTAGATAGATTTTTGTGTATGGGCAGAGAAAATAGAGGTGGATTGGGATGCACAATTTTCAGAAAAGCACTCAAAAAAGCCATTATAAGGAAGCATATCCAGTGAGCAAAGACACTGGCAGACATCAGAGGCTCCTGGATGACACCCTCAAAGTCACATGCACATTCTACTAGGGGGACCAGGAACCACATGTAACAAGTGGCAGTGTTTATTCAAGAGTTATCTCCAGTTGGTGCCATTCAGCATAGACTGCCAATAGAGAACAGTGCACAGTACATCAGCAGTTTCAACCTCAGTATCCCAAGCGAAGCAGCTCCTAAGGAGAGCCATGAAATGCAGCCATTCATAATTCTGCTGAGACACAGATCTGCTTACTGCCCATGTGGGAGGAGCTGGAAACTGCCCAGACCAGCACCCGCAGCTGCACCTGGCTTTGTCACTCTCTTTTACTAGAAATTATAGTAATTGTCTTAAGAGTGAGCAACTATTTTTAAGGCAATAACCATTAAGAAAGAAAATGTGAATGAAAATTAATTTGGCGTGTCGGATGGTAAAGAATCTGCCTGCAATGCAGGAGACTCAGGTTTGATCCTTGGGTCAGGAAGATCCACTAGAGAAGGAAATGGTTGCCCATTCCAGTACTGTCTGGAGAATTCCATGGGCAGAGAAGCCTGGTGGGCTACAGTCCAGGGGATCACAAAGAGTCAGACACGACTGAGAGACTAACACTTTCACTAATTTTTTTTTTAACAGTAATTGTTTTGGAGTGAACAACCATTTTTGAGGAAATGATCACCAAGCAAGAAAGAAATTATCAATAAAAGAACAATTAACTTACAACATGGATGTCATGAACAGTCAGCAGAGGATTCTCGAAGAACTGTCAATCTGCAGAAAACCACTGTTCTGTACAAAAACCCTTATACTGGAAGATTTATGGATAAAAATTCACAAAGGATTTGTCCCTTAATAACTATACTGTTCCC
Organism: Neotragus moschatus; assembly: GCA_006410615.1. Taxonomy (NCBI): domain Eukaryota; kingdom Metazoa; phylum Chordata; class Mammalia; order Artiodactyla; family Bovidae; genus Neotragus; species Neotragus moschatus. Next base: position 1,039,203 of record SJYA01003056.1, read on the forward strand.
CTGGGCTCTCCAGCAGTGTATCCAGGCCAAGTCCTAAGTATTACTGAGCTCAAGACATAGACTGTAAACCAGAAAAATAAAACACTGGAAAAATAAGATACTGGTTCATCTGCCCAAAAGGGACAAGCACTATGATGCAACTAGGGACAAGCAACTAGTGATGTATACATAGCATACCCAATACGAACCAGCACTCCAAAGTTCAGAAAGAAAATGCAAGTTCCCCTCTGAAAAGTGAAAGTGAAGTCGCTCAGTCGTGCCTGGTTCTTTGTGACCCCATGGACAGTAGCCTGCACCAAGCTCCTCTGTCCATGGGATTTTCCAGGCAAGAGTACTGGAGTAGGTTGCCATTGCCTTCGCCAGGGAATCTTCCCGACCCAGGGATCGAACCCAGGTCTCCCGCATTGTAGACAGATGCTTTACAGTCTGAGCCACCAGGGAAGTCCTGTAGTTGGACAGATAAGACAGCTGCACAAAATAAGCAATAATAAAAGATAAAATTTCATTAAGTAATGAAATGAGTTCACAGTCAGTGCTACAGCAGAACAGATAAGGAAGCCATCAAGGGGGACAGAAGTAGACAGAAAAGCCCTTCCATTATCAGCCAAAATAAGTTATCAGGTCCCCATGCAGGGGACAGTGTGATAAGACTTGTGTAAACTAGTTAAACAAGAAATGTGCCCTGCCCTCAAGGAATACAAGCTCTCAGAGAGGTGGTTCTGCCACAGACTAGAGCTCAAAGGGTAAGCACAGATAACAAAGCAGAATTCTGACCCACAAGAGGGAAAAGAAAGGCTTCTGTAGGGCCTTTCTAAACCAACTTTTTAAGAAGAAATAAATCCACTTATGCTCCAAGTACATTTTCAGGCTAAGGATTTAGCTAGGGCAGCTGTCCAAAGAGAGGAAACACTCACAGAGTCTGATAAACAGTCCACTTTGATCCCAACATGATAGTTCTGGCTCATAAACAGGAAGGATGGTAAAAACATTCTATCTCACCCTGTGGTCTCCACACCTCTCTGTTTCTCAGACACCTGCCCAGCTCACAGAAGTGAAAGTGTTAGTCACTCAGTCATGCCTGACTCTTTGCAACCCCATGGACTGTAGCCCACCAGACTGCTCTGTCCATGGGATTTCCCAGGCAAGAATACTGGAGTGGGTAGCCCTTCCCTTCTCCAGGGGACCTTCCTGACCCAGGGATCAAACCTGGGTCTCTTGCTCTGCAGGCGGATTCTTTACTGTCTGAGCTGCCAGGGAAGCCCGCCTACATCACTACCTCACCCCACTTCAGATCACTACCCAAGAGCTGTCTTAGTGACTCTTTTCTTGGCCAGTGAATCTAAAACTGCATCCACCACCACCACCACACACACTGTAATTCTTCTTATGTCCTTTCCCCCTTTCCTTTTCCTCATGGAACTTACCAGCTTCTAATATTCTAGATATCTTATTTATTTTCTTTATTGACTGTCTCCACCACTAGAATGTATGTTCCTTTGGGTCAGATNTGGCCAGTGAATCTAAAACTGCATCCACCACCACCACCACACACACTGTAATTCTTCTTATGTCCTTTCCCCCTTTCCTTTTCCTCATGGAACTTACCAGCTTCTAATATTCTAGATATCTTATTTATTTTCTTTATTGACTGTCTCCACCACTAGAATGTATGTTCCTTTGGGTCAGATATTGTATATTTTGTTCACTGTTGGCTCCTAAGCATCTGGAGCAGTGTCTGCACATTCACAAAGACTAAACTACAGCCTGGATGAGAAGGGAGAATGGATACATGTATATGTATGGCTTTGTACATACAAAGCACCTGTGCTGTCCACCTGAAACTATCACAATATTGTTAATCAGTTATTTGATGTTTAGTTGCTAAGTCATATCCAACTCTTTTGTGACCCCATGGACTGTAGCCCACTAGGCTCCTCTGTCCAACGATTTCCCAGGCAAGAATACTGGAGTAGGTTGCCAATCTTTTCCAAGGGATATTACTGACCCAGTGATCAAACCTGTGTCTCCTGCTTGGCAGGTGGATCCTTTACCACTGAGCCATTTGGAGAAACAAAATTAAAAGTTTTTTAAAAAAAGAATAAGCCTGCTGAGCGAATGAGTAAGTGTATGTTGATATTGACATCTGAGATTTTTTTTATAGATTGTACATAGTAAACACCATATTGCAAAGTAATGTCTTTAATTTTTTTGTATTTTATACTATGTAAATTAAGTCCATCAAGGTATTTTTATTTGCAGAAAGTTTTGCCTAGTACCAGGCATCAAAAGACACATAAATGCTGTTGGTCATAAGTTCCATTTCCCTTCTGTTTACTTTCAATCATTCTTTCTCACAGAACCAAGCACTTAAAACCTATCAGTGTTAATTACTGCCACTGAAACTGACATGTACATTGTCACCAATAACCCCATTAACTAACGTATATTGCTTTATTATGTACTTTATTCAGTCAAGAAAGGTGATTGAAAACCTACCATGTCCCATGCCTTGTGCTTTGCAATGATGAAACAAGGATGAGCAAGATTAGAATCCTTGTCCTGGTAGAGCAGACTCTAGTCTGGGGGACAACAATTAGTAAATAAGAATTGAAAACTATGAAAAAAGCTGATTTAAAGGAAGTGAGGGGACCATGGAAGCACACAGCAGAGATACCTATCCTAGTTTAGGAAAACCAAAAAAGTGTCAATTATAACTATTCATCTAAAAGATAAGTAGGAGTCAGCCAAGCAAAAAGATGAGGCGGGTGGAAGTATTGATCCTTCAGAAAGAGGGAACAGAAACAAATGGGAAAAAACTTCCCTGGAGGTCCGGTGCTTAAGAATCTGCCTTGCAATGCAGGGGACATGGAGCAACTAAGCCCACATGCCACACTGCTGAGCCTGCATGCGTCAGAGCCTGTGTGCCGCAACTGGAGAGTCCGTGCGCTGCAAGGAAATACCCCACGTGATGCATTCAAGGCCCCACATGCTGCAACTAAGGCTTGACAGAGCCAAGTAAATAAATAAATACTAAAAAAGAAATGAGAAGGCTCCGAAACAAAACCAGAGACCTTTCCAGGAAGAGAGCAGAGAAGTGCCAGGAGAGCTACGAGGTCAGGGTCAGTTTATGGCTGAGGAAGTGGGCAGAGACTCCACCATGTGGGGCCTTCTGAATCACTGATACTTGAGTCAGTTCACCTTAGGAGGCTCTATGCCCTGAGGCCTGTGCTAGCTGCTATCAGGGGAGCAGAGGTGAATCACACTCCCAGAACTCCTGACTTCTGGCACACTTACTGCTAGAGAGACTAAAAAGACTGAACTGAGGCTGGTGGAGAAGTGCGCATTTTTTTAAAATACCAAATCAGAATATGTGGGCAGAAGTAGCTTCACAACCTGACCCCAGCGGTGTGGCTGACCAAATCTGGTCAAGGAGAACTGGCCAAATCTCAGGGTGGGAGGAGACTCCAAGAGAGGGACCACTTTGGAATTCTACACCAGGAATGTATCTGGTGACCCGGATACAACTATGGCTTACCCACTCCCACCAGCTCAACTGCTACCCAGATTTCTAATCATCCAGTCTAGTTGCTGAATCTTAATCATCACACTTCCTCAATGGCCTGCAGTCTTGCGACATAGAACTTTGCATAGGAGCATTCCCAAAGCTGACACAGGCAGATAACCCTGACACCCAAGGCAGCTGAGAGCAGGCTGACCTGGAGCGAATAGTTAGAAACAAATTTCCTGTTACATGTTTATCTGACTCTGATTTTATTTGAATGTTTCTGAGTGTGCGCACTCAATAACCAGATACTGAAATGTCCTTTCAAACATAAGGTTACAGATGATGTGTTAGTCACTCAGTCGTGTCCAACTCTGCTTAAATGTCTGTGAAGTGTGTAAATATATTAGCATTATATGATTAAATTCTTCTCACAAGGGGTGCATAATTTTTAAAATATTGGCGGCCACACGAACACTTTTGCCTAAAACCAACTGAATACTCCAGTGTCGCAGGGGAAACAAAAGGAATATGAATTGAAATACAACACTCTGGTGAGGGGGCAACACAATGTTTCAAACACACTGAAGAGAAAGGCAAATCCTAAGGGGAAAAGGCCCTGAATGATGCCCCAACCTTCCGTAAAGTGAGTAAGGGTATCCATGTGGTTTTATGTGTAAAATGCACACAGGGTGAACCACCTGTTCTCGCAGGGTCCCCCCAGCACTAGCACACCACAGTTCTAGAAACGTTAATGAAGAGACACCATGAGTGCAGCAAAGATGGATGGTACAGGCTACACCTCACAAATCTTAAATAGAGTGACAAAATCTACAAAAAGTCTACAATGCAGGCATTGAGCCCATCACTAGAATCGTAAGACATTATCACTGTAATAGCTTCAGGGCTCCCCCATTTTAGAGAGAGAGAAAGTGGCTCAAAGTGGAGACTGGTTTTGACTGAGGAGCCCCGGGCAGCTGGTGGCAAAGCCGAGTCTCCGGATCCCAGGAGCGTAGCCCTTCCGCCTTTCCAGTTTCCTTCCTTTCTAAAATAAAGAGACTTTTTAAGATGCCCAGAGGCCCAGCTTTCTGAAGATAAAAAATAAGTTCCATTCATTGTTCTTAAATATGATTTATGTTTGTAACCTTTAGAAAGAGGAGAGGAAAATGTTCTGGGATTTGTTTTGCCTCCCTCTGTTTCTTTTTTTAAAATTTGAGGAGCTGGTGAAGACATAACCTTATAGTGTTAGAAGAGAAAATTTAACAGCATCTTAAATAAGGAAGCCCAGTAGCGATCAGACTGATTATCAGTGAGGCTGCCAAGAGCCCATTTGAGAGCTGAGGTGTTCTGGAACACCGCAAATCCCCAGCTGCCTCCAAATGCAGGCACTTCCTTTATCTCCCTGAGACTATGGAGACCGGCAAGGTCAGTCTTCCTTCCTGCTTTGCTGCATGTCTGAAATTCTCTTTAGTGTGAATTTAAAAGGACAAAAAAAGAGGTGGGGGGGGGTGCGAGAGCTTCACATCTCTGCTGAGGAAACCTCTGTCTTCCTACCAGCCCAGGAATGCTGAGTGGGCACTAGGGGAGCAGAGCAGTCCGGGTTTGGATTGCTCAGTCCCTCAGTCATGTCCATTGCAGCCCTATGGACTGCAGCAGCTCAGGCTTCTCTGTCCTTCACCATCTCCTGGAGTTTGCTCAAACTCATGTCCATTGAGTCAGTGATGCTATCCAACCATCTCATCCTTTATCGTCCCCTTCTCCTCCTGCCTTCAATCCTTCCCAGCATCAGGGTCTTTTCCAATGACTCCACTCTTCCCATCAGGTAGCCAAAGTATTGAAGCTTCAGCATCAATCCTTCCAGTGAATATTCAGGGTTGATTTCCCATAGGTAAATCTCCTTGTTGTCCAAGGGACTCTCAAGAGTGTTTTTCCAACACCACAATTCAGAAGCATCAATTCTTTGGTGCTCAGCCTTCTTTACAGTCCAACTCTCACATCTGTACATGACTACTGGAAAAACTATAGCTTTGACTATAGCAGCTATAGTTGCTCTCTGCCAGAGAGCAACTCCTCAAGATCTATAGAGCCTGACCCCATCCCTTGGGGAGACAGAAGGGAGATGATCCTCAGGCACATAACAGTTTGAGAACCACTAAGTTCTACACAAGAAGGCAGGGACAACTGGGCTCTGGGCAATACTCCTCCCCACCTACCACTCAAAACCATCCCCAGGCCCCAGAACATCTCCCCTACAAGATTACTTTCTAGGGGGTGGAAGTGAGAGAGCAGTATCCTACAACTTCAAACTTAGCCAATCCCTCACTCAAAGTAGAAAGTAGAGACTTCCCTGGTGGCACAGAGATAAGAATCCACCTGCCAATGCAGGGAACATGGAGTTCAACCCCTGGCATAGGAAGATCCCACAGGCCACAGAGCTACTTGAGTCTGCACTCCAGAGCCCAAGAGCTGCAACTACCGAACCCCTGTGCTACAGCTGCTGAAGCCTGCACCCTACAACATGAGACACTGTCACAACAAGCAGCCCACACACTGCAACAAAAGAATAGAGGCCCCTGCTCACTGCAACTTGAGAAGGCCCTTGCAAAGCAACAAACACCCAGTACAGCCAAAAATGAAAATAAAGTTAAAAGAAGAAAAACAAAAAAACATACAAAGTGGAAAGAGAGAATAAATGAACTCATATCTGTTGTACTCAGCACTTTCCATACATGATTCTGTTGTATCTTCTCAATTAAAACCTTCCACATTCAGAAGTACCCTAGTTACTTCAAACTTTTAGAGTAATCTGGACTGAAGTTGGGCTGAAAGAGTTTTATTGCTAATGTAAAGAGTCTTTTATGGGCAAATGAGAGTATAAAAGAGATCATACAGACCATCAAAGAGAGGAAAATAATCAAAGATATTTAATATTAATAACTGANCTGCTCACTGCAACTTGAGAAGGCCCTTGCAAAGCAACAAACACCCAGTACAGCCAAAAATGAAAATAAAGTTAAAAGAAGAAAAACAAAAAAACATACAAAGTGGAAAGAGAGAATAAATGAACTCATATCTGTTGTACTCAGCACTTTCCATACATGATTCTGTTGTATCTTCTCAATTAAAACCTTCCACATTCAGAAGTACCCTAGTTACTTCAAACTTTTAGAGTAATCTGGACTGAAGTTGGGCTGAAAGAGTTTTATTGCTAATGTAAAGAGTCTTTTATGGGCAAATGAGAGTATAAAAGAGATCATACAGACCATCAAAGAGAGGAAAATAATCAAAGATATTTAATATTAATAACTGATATTCCTAATTATACAGTAAGGTCAACCCCCCCAACACACACACACACACACACACACACACACACACTCACACAAAGCACTTCAGCAATAACTCATTGCCTTGCTCAGGTTACCAGTCTATAACTAAAAATAATAGAACTGCATTTCTTTCCAACTACCCCACAAATCTGTCTGCACCATCCCCACAATTGTTCAATTTAGTGAGGTCTGGCCATAAATGTTTTTCTTCTCCCAGATCACGCCACAAAAATGTTGGATTCTGGGACAGACTGCAGAACTGTGCAGTCTTTTCCCTATTTTCAACTTCTGGTCCACTCCATCTATCTTCAGTTAGGTTATATCTTTTCACTTTATTGTCTACTGATTGTGGAAGAAGACAAGACACGGATAGGGACAGAAAACCTAACGTGTCACACCCTGGAATCTGGAAAATATCCACCACGGCTGTTCTCAGCCCAACCACAGCAGCCTTGAATGTTAATGTCTGAAAGGGCCCTCTCAAAGTAGTATATGAACTTTTATAGCTCCATTTATAAATGTACTGTTTAATCGAGATAACTTTATGCATGAACCCAAGTTCCACACGGCAATTAGGTGGAAAGGAGAATAGGCAGGCTTGCTTCAAGAGCTACCTGGGACCTGTTGACAACGAGCCATGTAAAAGTACAGAAGAGAACAGCACTAGCCACTCTGCCTCCAATAACCAGCAATGAGATCTTCATAGCAATCTCCCGTCTCATCAAGGATGGAGATGGAGAGCACCAATTCACCAGAATTGTGGCTCCAAATTAACTGCCTATCTCCCCTTCTCAAGCCAAGCAGAATCTAACCACAGAAAGAGTCTTTAGTGTCCAAATGTATCAATTTCTGTTGTCACTACTTTCATTCATTTCCTTGTTTCACTGTACCTTGGACCATTAAAACTGTCCCTAATTGTTCTGATTTTGCAAATGATTTATTGTGAACAAAGGTGCAAGAATAACTTTCTGATGGACATCTATTACCAAGATCAAAACCAGAAGACTTTCTCACTATCTGCACACATGCTCAGACGCTCAGTCATGTCCAACTTTTTGTGACCCCACGGACTATAGCCCTCCATACTCCTCTATGGAATTTTGGGGGCAAGAATACTGGAGTGGGTTACCATTTCCATCTCCAGGGGATTTTCCCGACCCAGGAATCAAACCCAAGTGTCCTGTGTTGCAGGCAGATTCGTTATCACTGCGCCACCTGGGAAGCCTAACCTGCAATAAAGGCCCTTCATGATCTAGCCAAAACTCCCTTTCCAATTTTTGTTTCTCTGTATAAATTCTACAGTCACAAAACTGGAAGCCAATATACCGAATTTATCTGTTGATATATCTTATATGTAATGATTAACAGTAGCAAACATAAAAATAAGAGCACAGCAAACATACAACTTCCCTAGGTCCAGGTACTTTCTAAGCAATTTACATACATTAATCCCTCAATCATCACAACTCTGTGAGATTGTTACTATTACTACGTCCATTTTAAAGATGACGTGGTCCAGTGGCTAAGGCTCTGTGCTCCCAATGCAGAGGCCTGTGTTCAATCCCTGGTCAGGGAATTAGACCCCACATGTCGCAACTAAGACCTGGCACAGCCAAATAAATAAATCAATAAAAGCAAACTTAATAAATAAAACTGAAAGAAAATGGAATTAAACAAGTAGAAAAGTCACCATTTCAAATCAAGCAGACTGGTTATAGAGTCTCTGTATTCTGAATGACTATATTGTACAACCTTCTCTAATGGACAGGTGATAGCTGGGAGCAACAAGTGTGTCAACAGATGAACGGAAAGGTGGATACATGGGTAGCATAATTTTATGAACTATTTTAGACTTTTGTTTTGTGAATGCTTAGCCTCCACACTATTAACGGAAGAAAACAAGTTGTCTCCTGAACGCTCCTGGTTTTTCTACCTGTAACAAGAAACAAAACTTTGAACCATGGACCTCCCCCTGGGCTTCACAGATGGACCTGCCCAAAGCACAGAAAGAGCCTGAGATAATTGAGTGGCTTTACCTGTAACATTACTATCGAAATAGTGACATAAAAAGTACAAGCACGGAACAGACAAATGCAAAGTGCCTAATAAAGAGGAGAGGCTTCAAGGGAGAAAGAATAAATGAAGTATATGAACCGTGCATATTTATAGCACCTGCAAATTAACTTCCCGGAAACAGCAATAAGCAGATAAAGTACCAGACCTTCATGGAATCAGGCACAAAATGGATGCAGCTGCAAGAACATGGAAACACACATACTTTTACTCGCAAACACCTGCCCCAAGTATGCTCTGCAATTCTCCCACATCATCCTCACAGGGGCCCAGTAAAGAAAAAAAGGAAAACTACCACCGTGTTCCTGCCTAACTTCAACACTTTCCTACCACACTGACCTCAAGTTACCTTCAGTTTGCTTTTATAAAAGAAAAAACGGCAAAGAACAGATGCCAAGAGAAAATGCTAAAGGTGGCACAAGCTTGAGATGGATGGTCTAAGGCAAAGAGCCTTGCAAAGGGAAGTAACTGAGCATGCGTCCTGTCACCTGCTCTGACCGGCCAGTACCTTGGGCAGCAACAAGCCTTCGAGGCTCATTCTCCATGTTAACGTGAGGTGAGAGTGGATTCCAAACAGCACAGAAACACACCATCTCCCAATTCCTTGGCACAACACTTTAATCCAATCCTACCTAATTAGCATAATAACTTTCCCTCCTCACTCAATCCGGGAGTCCTGCACTCCAATCCCACCCCACCGAACAGCATTCTCCAACTAGAGCTTTCACTCTGCTGCCTCTAGCCAGGCCTTTCTTCATCCTTGGAATACCCTTCCATCTCTGCCTATCCTTTATCCCAATGACAGCATCTCTGTCTTTCTGTATCAGTGGCTCTTAGTCTTGTGGTTGCCCAGGCAAATCACGTAGGGAGCCTTTAAAAAAAACAACAACAACTGATGCCTGTGATCAAACTCCAGAAATTCTGATTTGACTGCTGTGGAGTATGGCTTCAATATTAAGAAAAAAAAAAAAAAATCCCCCAGGTGATTCTAAAATGCAGGCAAGGTTGAGAAACACTACCCTGGACCATTTCCCTCAAAGAAGCCTCTGCCTAGCTGGAATGAACTGTCTTCACCCTAACACATCCCCAGAGTGCTTTGTGGTGACTCCCCTCTTCAGAAGCCCCATCTTACGGTAGGTCACAGCTTATTTTGCCACAGTTCTGTGTGAAGGCTGGAAACTGTTTAATTTACATATGCCAGTCCCCCTTGGAACAACACTTCAGCATCAGCAACTACTCAATAAACGTTTGCTCAATTTAATTGAAATGCTGTTTTTATATAGGGCTCACCCGATGGCTCAATGAGTGAAGACTCTGCCTGCAATGCAAGAGACACAGCAGACTCAGGTTTGACTCCTGGGTTGGGAAGATCCTCTGGAGAGGAAATGGCAACCCACTCCAGTATTCTTGCCTGGAAAATCCCATGGACAGAGCACGCTGGCAGGTTACAAAGTCCATGGGTCACAAAGAGTAGGACACTACTGAGCGAGTTTTTAAATACTCCATCAAAAATACAAATAGTGCTAGAATGTTCAGTGAGTTTCCAGTGGAAACAGAAACGACTGTAGGTCCTGAATAGTGACAAGTTTACTGCAGGAGATAGGCCTTCTTCCCTGGCAAGCCTCCCTCCTCTCTATTAGAAGTCTTCGGCAGTGGGTAAAGTTGCAGAAAAGCCCAGCCTTTCTAGAGCAAGTGGAACCAATCAAAGCAGGCACTTCCACCGAACACAAGGAGCTTAAGCTGGGGACTAAGCAATAGGCCCACACACCACAGAGCAAATTTCAACTTAACACATCCTTTGGAACAGCCCTGCTCCTGGGGCAGAGGGCCCTAAGGCAATGATTCTCAGATTTATTGTAAATAAGAATCCCAGAAGTGGCTGTTCAAAATCCACATTCCTAGACCTCAAACCCTCTCCCCACAAACCAACTGACCCAGAATATCTCTGAGTAGGGCATGTTGATGAAGCCTGGGAGGTACAGCAAGCTCCCCAAGTGATTTCAATACTGGTGACGGGCAGACCACACTTTTACACTTGTCATCAACAAACACCAGCCCAAAGCAGTTAAGATCCTCCAGGTACTTAGCCTTGTCGAATTGCAGAGAATCCGAAAGGAAAGGTTTGGGAAAGCAGAGATAATCTGCAGGGCCTGCATCAACAGAAATTATGTGGCAGTGGGAGGTATAATAGGGACAGGATGCCCTTATAGCAGTGTCTGCTGTAAAGTTTAAAGATGGTAACAAAAACTGCATGGCTCATAGTAGATAATCAGCAGATGACTGACAATAATAATTATCCCTTTCACAACTTCCTTCTATGATCATTTTATATCTGCCATTTCCTAGAAATCAAGGAGACGGAGATATTAGTCTTAAATCGCCTTCCCCTCTAACTTCATATTAAGGAACAGCCCTGAGCCTAACTAACTTCCCATTCTTTACCACCCAGGAATGCCTACCAGCCACCACCACTTACACCTTTCCCACCTCCCGTCCCACCAGGGCTCAGTCAAACTAACGCGCCTACAGGTGTAGGCAAGTTCCCCAGCAGTGAGCAGCAGACACAGCCGGTGCTACATCTACCTACCTGTGAGGAACAAACTGGAGGTTGTCTTTCATCCTTATCACAAACTCAGTCTCAGGAGAAGTGTTTATACTCCTGCAACTGCACTGCTTGCTGAAAGCCCAAAGAATTTTCCAGGCAAGCCTATGTCAGTTCTAAACAGAATGCCTGTAGTCACATCTGAGTATCTGGGAATTAGAGCATGAAAAGACCCAAACATACCTTTACCTTAGCAGCTGTTCTACAACCTCCCTTCTTGACTCTGGTCAATGAAGCAAACCAGCTCCTTCAAATTCAATACCATTCTCTTCACCTTCCCATTAAGAGAAACCAATTTCCACATTTTGGCCATAAATTAGAAGCCTTCCATTTTGCAGACATATGAAGCGACGTGACCACACTCCACAAAGAGAGGCCAAATTTCAAACACCTAACTAAAAACGGGGAGATGATTTGTGATACTTAAATATAATTACTGTGCTAGCTTCAGGTTTTTAATCTCATGTTTTTCAATTTCATTATAAAATTACAGCCCCAAACCTCTGGACACAATAGCAGCATTGTCGCTATAATCATTACCCATGTTACTCCCAGGGAACACACAGCCCTACTGTAGGCCACTCGCCAAGCATGGCCAATGCAGGACCGCACAGAGGCATCTTGCTCCAGTTGATCCCATTCAATCCAGGGAGCACAGAAAGACTGAGGAGTCTGAGCAGATGACAAAATGTCAGCAATTTAGGGCCATTATTTTTTAAAATCAGCTCAGGGCTGAGTTATATAAATTGAAAGATGGCATCAGAAACTATGAGGTCATCTGCCCATGGTATGGTAACCAGCCTCAAGCACATCTCCACTTAACAGCATGGAAAAAAGTGGGGGTGGGTTCAGATTAGTGGAGCCAAGGAGTCAACTGGAGAGTCATAACACAGGAATTAAGGCCAGAGAGGGAATACACTGCATTTCAGGTCCATAAGAACAGAACTAGGGGTGTCTCGGGGGACAAGCATTTCCACAGGAGACTCAGTAGCACAGTGTAAGGAATTTAGGTTGGAAAGAAGAACTTTCTGAGCAGGCAAAAGAAAGGTAATTTAGGAATGTTAAAGCATTTTCATTAACAGTCTTTATGGAATAAAGCATCACGTGAATCTTACAGTTTTAAAATATTCTTACTGAGACAAGTTGTTACTGTGCTCTAATAAACACCTAAATAGTGGTGGGAATGTGCTAAGCACCATCCTAAATGCTTTATAAACTACTTCATTTAACCTTCAAAATAATCCTAAGAGGCAAGTATTACAATTTTTCAGGTGAGAAAACTGAGGAGCAGAGGTTATTGCCTGCCCAAGGCCAAAGGACCAAGCGGCTCTTAACCAGAGCACTCTTCCTGTATGACTTCTACGTGTTTCGCTATGCTTCAGGTCAAAATAATTCTCATTCACATTCCTCATTCTCACTCTTTCTCTCACTCTCTCACACATGTACACACACAAACCCCAACAAACAGGCACGCTGTCCATTATCCCAAATTGGCATAGTTTGGATTGTGGTAAAATCCAGATTACATAAAAAAATAATTATTCTCTGAGGATTCAACCCCTTGAGATAGGTTCAGTTCCTCCAAGTTCAAAGAACTGATTTTTTTAAAACAAATATCCACTGTCATATGATAGACACCTTTGTAAGCCTCAGAGAGTTCAGAAATTAAATGTAACAATGACAAGTATTTTTAACTTCCAGAGGAATTAGGGAATGCATGTCTCTCCTTGTCTCAGAGAGAAACAGTGGCACTCCTCCAAGACAACAATCTACTCAGAATCAGAAATAATTGTGAGCTCCAAGAGTAATCTTAACGCACATTTACACACGTGACCTACCGCCGTGTGCAAGTTTGCCCCGTACTTCATCTAAGGTCCTGTGTTCTCCAAGAACCACCGTGAGGTCAGTTAAGTCTGATTCGACATCACTTCTTGATGAACACTTGGTTCTGGTTATAAAGAAGAAAGGTGTAGTGGCCTTTGGTCCCAGCAAGTTTCAATGTTCTGAAGAGAATGTTAATAAAAACTGCACGGTCATCCTTAAACCACCAACAACTGCACCAACATCCTTAAACCACGGAATAATAGCATTTTAGGACTTAACTTGAGAAATTCATGGGAAGGAATTAACATTAAGTAAAGATCACAACTCATTGGTTCTCAACTGGGCTCCTCTTTGGAATCAGTTTTACAAAATACTGATGCCTGGGAGCCACTATCACAGGATTTGATTTAATTGGTCTGGGATGCAATCTGGGCACATTTACTATTTAAAGTGCCTCAAGGAATCCTAATGTGCATCAAAATTTGAAAACCACTGCTTTAATGGAAGCTACCCACCTTGCCCATTTATTCAGGCCCAAAAAAAAACCACCACAGGAAACTTAGAAATGCTGCTGCACTTAGCAAAAGTGCCCTTAAACCCACACCCTTGATGTTTGTGGAGCAGACACCAAAAAAAATCACTCATAAGGAGAATTCTGAATCTTAGAAGAGTTCGGAATCTACTTGGAGACCTTTGTTGCTGCATCATACACTCATTTGTTTAATGCCCTCTGTCTAAAGAGTTGCATAAACTTCTTTTCTAACTTGGTTTCAGGAAGAGTTTGCATATCCTTAGAAATTTATATGATTCTTGTTCTTGGAGTATAAAAATCAAATGCCCTATCTTGTTTCCTTTATGAACCTGAGTGCTAGAAGAAGTAGAGCTCAGTTGAAGAGATAACTGAAGTATTAACTCCCTACCCTTATTTGATTCTCCTTCTGTCTATGCAACTTTGGACTATTCATTCCTCTTTCTTCTTTTTTTTCACTTCAGTTCAGTTCAGTCGCTCAGTCGTGTCTGACTCTTTGCAACCCCATGAATCACAGCACGCCAGGCCTCCCTGTCCATCACCAACTCCCGGAGTTCACCCAGACTCACACCCATTGAGTCAGTGATGCCATCCAGCCATCTCATCCTCGGTTGTTCCCTTCTCCTCNGCCTGGCGTGCTGTGATTCATGGGGTTGCAAAGAGTCAGACACGACTGAGCGACTGAACTGAACTGAAGATACAGAATACCTTCTGTGAAGCTTGATTCAAAGACCACTGTGAAAATAGACAAAAGCAGAAGTAAGGAATAATGGTCAAGTCCATGAAGTCTGACTTTCTCGGAATCTCTTGGGGTAACTCGTCTGTTCATTCCTTGGATTTTGCACACTACCTGGATATTTCTATTCTGAATAGGTACACACACACACACACACACACACACACACACACACACACAGAGGTATCCTACAGGCTGTGTTATATTGAAACAAGATCAGAGGAACCCCAGTGTAAGGAATTTAGAATACAGTAACTGCTACTTAGTTTGTCTTCCTCTCTTTTGGATTTAATGCATGAAGTTTCTTCAGACTGTTCCGATCTCACAGACTCCAAGTCTAGTCTCCAATGTGGCAGGGCTGCTCTTCCCCTAAAGCCTGTGTTTTTGTTTCCCCCAACTTGCTACTCTTGGCAAAGTAACTTCCACCTTCTTTCTTTGCACCCTCTTCCATATGCCTAGAATTAATGAGCCTGCAAGCTGGGGGCAATGTCTCTCCACAGCTGTCTTTTCAAGCAATTATTTAGAGACAGAGAAGGAAGTCATTAACAATCCTGGGAGTCAGCCAGAGACAGCTCTGCCACACAAAACACTCAGATAGAGCCCTGGGCCAAAAGGTCACTTTTTATTGGGGGCTGGGGTGGGGTGGGGTAACTGAACAGTACGGAGAGAAAGATAAGGGAGTAGGTAGCAGGTTTTCACTCTATTTTTCTGGCATCTGAAACAAGGTCAATTTCTTCTGTGCAAAAAAGAAAAGGTTTAGCTGAAGCAATCAGGAATTCATTCAAAAGTGACTAGAGGCAAGAAGGAAGAAATGCCAGGGAAAAGAGTGCCTCTCTGAAAAGCCTGTCCTTTAAGGTCAAAATCGCTGCTTGAACATCGTGAAAGTTCCACCTCTTTCCCAGGAGGCTTGGAAAGTGGGTAGACTGGTGCCAGATGTTATAACAGTAGTTACGAGAACAAATGTTAGTTAAGTCTATTCAAAAGCATGCTTGATTAGTGAAAACCAAAAAATCTCACACAAGGTGGCAGAGTCCTCCTGCTATGTCTACCCACTCACCACATCGACACTGGTCTCACCAACACACTGTTTTCTTGAATGCTGGAGAGACTACTGATTCCAGTTAGTTTCTCTTAGCTAAAATGAGGCTGTCCTCCTCTGTGAGAGGAAAAGAGCTTCTAGATTTTTCTTGTTTGTTAATAAAGACAAATAACTAGATTCATCTTTCTTTTCTCTTCTCCAGAAATAGACTGTATAGAGATATTTTGAGAAACCAGTCAAACTCGGAACCGGTAATTTTAAAACAATGTTAAGGGGCAAGTCAGTGTCTCTGTGAACTCTGAAATCTTAAAAAATCATCAGAGGAGGAAAGTCCTGTGACAAAACTGTCATGTCCTAGATCAAATGTAGAAAGAGTTGAATTCAAGTTTTACTATGACTAATTTGCTTAACTTTATAGAGTCTCAGTTTCCTCATCTGTAAATGATACCAAACTTCACCTGACAGGCTTCTGTTTTTCAAACTTTTTAAAGCACAACATAATAAAAATACATTATTGTCAGGATCTGATATACAGGCAGGCATACAGTGTATGCATACACACACACACACACACCCATCTGTACACACATACATCTAAAACAAAAGATTTTTTGAAACAATACACACTCTTAAGTGTGATATATTATATTCTGATATCATCTGTCTGACTCCACTTTTTTAAATAATGCTGACTGTCATCCACTAATGGGGTAAGAAAGGCTGTTTTAAAAACTACTGTGATGGGGTGTCTTGTGGAATAGATGTAATCAGGTGTGATCCAACAGCAAAGAGCATAGCACACAGTAGGGCTATGACAAATGAGGGTTTTCTTTCCATTCAATACAGTCCTTTCAGGGGAGCTAGCAGAAAATAAAGTCCTGTTATTCAAGGTAGTCCAGAGAATACACACCCCCATTCCACCCTTTGGACAGTGAGAAGCCACTGCCCTCGGGTGTGTTGTCAGACAGCCACTGGGTTATGTCTACAGCTGTTGGCACTCTGCTCTGCAGAAGGGATTCTTTGTTTATGGACTGTTTATCATTCACTTCAGCTTCGTGGAGGGGACTTTAATATTTCATATTCCCAAAAGTTACTTGTGGCCATTTAAAACAAAACAACAAACCCTGATGACACTCATTTGGAGTGAAAAGGAGCCTCTCAAGCACACGAAAAATTTACGCAAAGTAATACTCTTAAAATCCAAGACTGTCATAACACAATCTACACTAAAAGCAACTAACGATGAACTGTAATCCAGCTAGTGAAGGCTGAACATCCGTAGATAAAAAGGGAAGCTATGTCTTTAGAGAAACCCTCAAAACTTTAAGGGGGAAAAAAATCACTTAAAATTGAAGCATTTAAAATATTTAAGGTAATAAAAACTCTATTGTCTCTGATGATCATGTATTTATTCATTTCATGGTCATTTTTATTTTTTTTTTCATGGTCATTTTTTAAAAGGCCTCCCCTGACCACACTTATTAAAACAGCTCCCTATCCCATTTTCTTCTATTTTTTCTTCTTTCATACTATTTCTTATACCATCATCATTATAAATGTGTTCTCACCACTATCCCTCACTACAATTTAACTATCATGAGGACAAAGACCTTTCCTATTTGCTTATTTGCTATTGTGTGCCTAGTACATAGTAGGAACACAAGAAATATTTGTGAAATTAATGAATTAGTGGATTAAGTGAGCAGAATGTTGACTTCTGTACTGGAATTAAACCCAAGAAGCCACTCTGCCTCCTCCATGGTTATGAGAGAATCACAGAAAGGCAAGCCCCCAGTCTCTGAAGGCATCAGCTGTGCGGCGTGCACTGCCTCCCGGTATCTGTTCCTTTCTTCCTCTATGTTTACAAATAACAACTCTCCAGCTCCCCTTAGCATTGTTCTGGGTCAACCAGCTGTTCATGTCCTCTTAGTAGGACTAGACTGTGTGAAATCAGAACCCATCTCCTTGATGCCACTCCTTCAGAGCCTGCCAAGGGACAGAAGGCCCTCAGACCCCAAAAACAGCAGCAAACCCAAAAGTGGGAAAAGGCAAAGGGGCAAAGCAAATCAAAAGCCTCTGGGCTGATGTGCTACAGCACAGCTGAAGACAGCTTCATCCGTCCCCTCTCCTCCCCTTCAAAGAGATAGCTGAACCTTGAGGAGGAGAGGCTGGGCTCTCCTCCAGCTGGGTACTCCACACTGAGAGAGAAAAGATCATTCCAGGATTTGAGATTTTTCCAGCTGGCAGTTAAGTACTGATTTCCCATTGGAACTCCATCCAACTGACTCTCTCCAAAATCAATGTTAAAGGTCCACGTAATCTTTTCTGTAATTGCTTCATCAAGCAGGCAGGGAGATTTTGCTGGAATCTAGGTTCTCCTTGCTTCCAATCTTGTGTGGCTGGCACCTGATGTCATTTTGGGTAGCTCAATGCCTACTCACACTGCTCAACCTCAACTGTCTGGGGGTGGTAGTTAAAGGTGGGTAGGGGGCTGTCACAGCAGCACAATAAAAGTAAATCACCTGGTAAAACAGGAGATGAATGCATAAATCCAGGAAGAGAATCTGAAGTAGAAATGCATTACCAACTAAAGAAATCATTTCAAATGACTTATACTACAAATTGGCTTTAAGAGACATCTCAGTCTGCACATGTATTCCCTGCTGAACAGTGATACCTATTCAAATGATCAAAAACAGTCCGTTCTTAAATTCAGGATAAATCTCAGACCTCAGAAACAGGCAAAGAAAAAAAAAAAAAAGTTCAAAAGCAGAAGCAGCAAATGTTACTCTCAGGACCAATCGCTCTGATATGCCTCAAGCTTGCTAACAGCATTTTTATGCCACAGGCATGCTACTTTCCTTTGCCCTCATTTTATCTCACAGGAAGTCCTTCCCTAATAGCCATAGGATATCCAAAAGGAGAAAAGAAGGGGAGGGCAAAGCATTCTGCTAGCTCTCCTGCTTGGAAAAGACTCAAGAGCCTGGAAGGATGCCGCAAAAATCTGTGTGAGCACAACAAACAGCAGCAGCCAAGAAAACTGAATTCCCAAAGAGAAATCTGCCAGCTGGGAGCCACTCTGTAATCAGAGGAGAAGCATCTACTTAAATGGCCACTGTCCAGCTCAGTACAAGCCCTGTGGTTTACAAGGACCAGAGTGGTAACCCCTCCTAAAATCACCATGGGTCTGAGCCCTCCTGAACTGACATCTTACTAGTTCCAGTTTAAAACCACCCTTCCCTCTAACATGAATGTTCTACTCTGCAAAGACTGGCATGTATCTCAAAGAGATCCTCAATGAAGCGAAGGAGAAAAGCCACCAGAGCAGCAGTATGTCAAGCCATGGCAGGTTCAGAGTTGTCAAGTGAGACAAGTGAAGCAAAAAAAAAGATGACCCTTGAGAGGATCAAAGGGCTCACTCGGCATACAGGGCATGGCTGGGCAGGCCAAGGAAGCACCACAGCATGTAGACCATGCACTTGGGTAGGGTTAAGAGGTAAGAGACCCAGGGCAGGGGAGGTGACTTTAAGCCACTGCTGATACACAACAAACCATACAACCAGAATCATATTACTAAGATTTTTACTTATTACTAAGTACCTAAACCCCTTTAAATAAATCTTAGTGACTCAAAAAAGCCTTCCAGAAAAGGGAATACTTTTGCAAGGCACAACAGTGACACTTAAAATATAGCTAACCCTAATCAACTTCCCAATGACTAGGCAACATAACACACCGTTTCTTCCCAATAGAGGATGCTCTCCAAAGGCTACTTGTACTTGGCGGTAACATAAGGTGTGATTTCTTTTTTTTCTTAACAGCAGATTTCCTTCTCAGCTTTTCCTAAAATCAAGAAGAAAACTATCTTTCAGTCTCTGAGTACACACCAAATAGGTAGCCTGGGAATACAACCTGGAGACACACTGGGGAAAGGTCTCTGGGATGGAAAACATTTACAAGACAAGTAATTGAGAAGTGATTATGCTACAAATAAATTCCCTGAGGCCTGAAATCCATCTTCTTCTGGAGGAATCTGAAAAGCCATGAGCACCGGAAGAGATCCTGGTCCTTCAGTACAATGCAAGGTTCTAAATCCTGGCCCCCTTCTCAGATATATTAACCTGACCCACAGACACAGCATCCATTCTGAAAGTTTAGAAACACTGAGCTGAATCCCCCCGCCTCTACTAACAGATGGGGAATTAATGAGTCTTTCTGATAGAAAGCCCACATTCAGGGTCCAACACAGAAAAAAGGCCTTCACGCCAGCATAAGGTAACTTGAGAATGACCAACCCAAAGACACTTGCTCCAGCAGCCGCATGGCTGGCCTGAGTGAGGCAGCCAATTCTCATCCCACAGGCAGCTCCCTCTCCAGAGCTTAGTGTGTGGCCTTTGAAACAAGTGGGAAAGGAAGAGAAAAACAAACAAACAAAATCCAGCCATTGCAGTCTACACTGAGGTTAGATTCCAAGTCATGTGGTGAAGTGCCTCCAAGAGACTGGAAATATTCTTAACAGAGATGCCTGTCAGTTTTGTGCAGAATAATTAGCTAGTAAAACTTTAAACAAACAATTATTCTAGGCCTCTGACAACAGGCCACTGAGGGTGGAGCAGAAGAAAGTTCTCCTGAGGAGAGCTGGTCCCCAGGGCTGATGCCAAGGCCAAGCTGTGACTCACAGTACCCACTGCCTCCAGGTGCTGTGCTGGGGCCTCTAGCCCCTTCGCAGGAGCTAACCCACCCCGTGGCAGTTGCAGCTTCCTGCTTCTTGCTAGCCCCAGCACCCACAAGGGGCCCTTCTCTCTCCAAGGAGGGACTACCATTCCTAAAAGCTGGTGGTAGTTGGCAGATGTATTATCAACAGAAGGAATTTTAATGCTATTTTTCATTTTAAGTAATGGAAATAACAAAACCATGTTTTCAACTAACTCTCAAAGTAATTCTGAGAAAATAGCATAACAAAGGATAACCTTCACCTAGGCTGTGAAGACAAAGTCTTTAAAGAAAGAGACGTGTATTTTAGTTAGAGGACTAATATGATAGAGATAAAAAGAGCTATACTGGAGAGATCCCGAGTTCTGGATTCCAGCCCCAGATGCATGACTATGAAACTCAGCTGGTTATGAAACCCTGTTAGATCTCAATCTCTCCACTGGTAAGATGAGGAACAAGAGCAGGGGAATCAGTCGAGTCCTTCTGCTTCTAGAAATATAATTCCAATTATTTAATTTATAGCTTTGTGGATAGCTCTTTAAATTGTGGCTGAAATCAGTATGAGTCAACCTGATTTAAAATCCTATCAACCCCAATTAAAAATAAGGGAGAGACTGACTATCCACAGTTATTTCAGTTTGGTGTGTGGCTTGTTTTCAGGAAAGGCAATGAGGTGCTAGTGGAAATCCTGACAGCCATTAATGATCCCATTTAACTCCAGCATTGACACTCACCAGTGACCATCTGCCCCCCGATTCCATTCTGTGCTTTTACCACTGCACCCTGATCTGATGCAAACCTTCCTCTCAGGTCCCTGGGTGTAGCTATATCCACTTAGAGCTCTATAAATAACAACAGTCCCAGCACATAGTGACCAGCCACCTGTGAAATTAGCATCAAATGGTCCGATCAGGTTTCTTTACCAGCCCTCCTCCTCTTTGCCCTAGGCCAAAAACACAGACGTGGCAGGCAGTTAGACCAGAGTTCCATCATGCTTCCCAGGACCTATGGATGGATCAGCGCCCTCTCACCAACATAGGACATTGTTTCACTGTACATCACTCCCCTGGGCCTGAATAGATGTCAAGATTTTAAGATGTACCAAATCCCCAGTATTAATTTAGTAACTTCTGACCATATGAAATTTATGGTAACAGAGGCTCTAGTAGTTTCAAGAAATTTAAGCACAGGCTTATTCTTATAGTCCAAGTTATTTTATAATCAATTAAACTGAATAAAGTTAAAAATAAAATTTAACAATAAGACCTAAAACTTGATGTAGCTAAATATCAATTGGAACTGAAAAGGCAAGATTTCTTCAGGTATTAAGTAGCTATGACTAGGACTTATTAAGACAATGTATTTCCAGATTTACTTGTTGCATTTGCACTCCTTTAACAGATTTTTTTGCCCAAGGTGACAGTCTTTTCTGGTCAAGCTTTTTAAGAACAAGCTCTCCCTGTCCTTGCTAATACATAGGTATTTCATTTAAAGTATTTATAATTCATTCAACAAACATGAATTTAATGAGCAGACACTATCTGCCAGGCACACTGCTAGATTCTGGAGGTCTCAAATGAACAAACAATGTTCCTAAATCTTTACTACATTAAAAAAAAATTTTTTTACTACATAAAATTCCTAAAATTTTACATACACTGAATATTGACAACTCTGTGCAGTACTTTATTTACATATGAATACACAGAGGCTTCTAGAGAAGAAACTTATAACTGGCATTTTTCATTTTCTAAAGCTTCACTATCACTATTCCACAGCCCCTGTCCATACCTCAGTCTAAATACACAGACATGCAAGCTTATTTGAATAAAAACAGATTTAGGTCTAAATCAGGAAGAAGAGAGAGTGGTCAGTGAATGCTTGTTACTCATGGTGACATCAAGCCCCTCAGTCCTACTTGCTGACCCCTTGCTGGATGGGAATCCATGCTTATTCCTAAGAGCTCACAAGCTCATCAGTCTGCCTCAAGAAATTGATAGAAAACAGGCCGGCCTTGTTCACAGCATTACCTCTGTAAGAACAGCAACTGTCCCTATGTTTCCCCTTACCACTTTTTAAGCTTAGGCTACACTCCAATGGTCTGTCCACACTCCTACAGCCATGGCAACCTCATCTGTCTCTGCATTCTAAACATGTAAACTCCCAATGTGGGTTAGACCAGTGAGTCCCAAACCTGACTGCACTTTACAACTACTTGGGAAATTAAAAAAAAAAAAAACAAGCCTGGATCCCACTCCACAGAGTCTGATGTGATTGGTCTAGATTGGCATGGATGTCTTAAACTCCCCAAGTGATTCTACTATACAGCCAAGGTTGAGGACCAACGCTTCACACCAGCCTTCTCCAAATGTGTTCTCTGGACCAACAGCATCAGTACCATCTGGGAAGTGACCAGAACTGCAAGTTCTCAGGACCCCTCAGGAAAAATGAGTCAGAAAATCTGGGGATAGGGCCTGGCAATCTGTATTTTAACAGGCCCTCCAGGTGATTCCAAGGCACACTAACGTTTGAGAACCACATTAGACAATCTAAGGATCCTAAAGAATTCCTTTAA
Source organism: Neotragus moschatus (assembly GCA_006410615.1). Classification (NCBI taxonomy): domain Eukaryota; kingdom Metazoa; phylum Chordata; class Mammalia; order Artiodactyla; family Bovidae; genus Neotragus; species Neotragus moschatus. The sequence goes on from SJYA01003056.1 coordinate 1,062,125, forward strand.
ATTGTTAATCAATTTTTAATGTATATAGACATTACACTTCCCACTAGATGATAAGACCCTCAACGGCAAAAATTACTATTTTCTGTTTGTTTCTATGTATCTCTGTAGCAAGTACTATGCCAGGTAGCTTAGTGATAAAGAATCCGCCTGGCAATGCAGGAGATACAAGAGATGCAGGTTCAATCCCTGGGTGGGGAGATCCCCTGAAGGAGGAACTGGCAACCACTCCAGTATTCTTGCCTGGAGAATCCCATGGACAGATAAGCCTGGGGGGCTACAGTCCGTGGGGTTGCCAAGACTCAGATACCCCTGAGAATCATGCCTTACACAGTAGGTGCTTCATTAATATTTACCGGCTAAAACCAGAGTACTGTAAATCAACTACCCTTCAATTTAAAAAGCTAACACATCGTAAATCAACTATACTTACAATAATATTTCCTTACTTTTTTATTTATTTGCATATCATCCACTGAGCCTTCACATGGTACACAACCTGCACCTGCTATGAAGACAGCAGAAAGTCTGTACCAACATGAGTGATCTGTCCCCAGAAACCTGATCAAATGCAAACGCCCTCGCATCCCACATGGATCAGCTTTCCTCCAAACCATCCAAAATCCTCTTTTATGGAGTATTACAAGAAGGGGTTAGAAGCAATGAACCTGAAGAAGAACGTTTTCTCCAAAGTATTCTTTTTAAAAGGAAGAAACAAAAATCATTTGAAAGTAATTTTATGTTCAACAAAATTCAACACTTACTGATCACCTATTAAACGAAAAATACTGTGCTGAGAATGACTAAGAATACAAACATGTCTTAAGAATCAAACCTTAAAAGGCCTTGCAGTAGTGTCATAGGGCTCTAACATACAGCAGTAACCCTGGGAAATGTTACTGTATGGTCTACATAGACGGGAAATGTTCACAGAGATTGCTCAAGAAATGTTAGTTGCTTCTCCCATAACCTGGGAGCAGCATCTTCAGTCAAACCGAAGTATCTCCACTGAACTATCATCTGATGAGCGTCTTTTAGAAAGACATATAATACAATTTAAAATAAACACAACTATTCCAATAAATAACTATTAACACTACATACACACATACCAAAACACAACCACAAAAGCATCTGGGACTAGAAACCCCTGAGAGGCCAATTAGCAAACTGCAAGGGGCAAGAAGGAAAATCCCCCATGCTGAAATGTTCATAAACTAGCGACCTTTGCTGCTTCACTAGTGACCACGTTTGCTGGGGTCACCTAGAAATGCCCATGAGCTAAAGTGAGACACACCTCTCAAGTTCCCTTCAGAGACTGTGCCTTTATTATTCCTCCCAACACCCTGAGTTGCTTTTAACCATAGAAGGGCAAGTGAAGGCAAGGGGTGAGGGGAGAGGTTATGATTTTTCTTTGAACAACCACTTTATTTGAACAACTCCATTTAATTTTGGCTTCAGTAAGAGAGGCCTCATCTACAATAGGAATGGGGGCCCACTCCCCAAGAAGCCGCCTGCCTCAATCCCAGGAAGCATTAACAGTCAATTATTTGGCTTTCTTCCTTTGGTCAAACAACAGAGACACTGGAAAAGGCCATGCACACAACACATGATAAAAACAGACAACTGGAAGGGTACTATAAGGCAGGCATCTCAAAGGAAAGACAGGGAGACACACACACAGTCTTTCCAGGGCTGCCTGAGGAAACATTGAGACTTCTCGCTACTAATACCCAGGTTTACTGTACAAGTAAGCAAGTTAGCCCTTTAGCCAGAAAAGTTTCTACAGCTACATTCNAAAAAAAAAAAAAACAAGCCTGGATCCCACTCCACAGAGTCTGATGTGATTGGTCTAGATTGGCATGGATGTCTTAAACTCCCCAAGTGATTCTACTATACAGCCAAGGTTGAGGACCAACGCTTCACACCAGCCTTCTCCAAATGTGTTCTCTGGACCAACAGCATCAGTACCATCTGGGAAGTGACCAGAACTGCAAGTTCTCAGGACCCCTCAGGAAAAATGAGTCAGAAAATCTGGGGATAGGGCCTGGCAATCTGTATTTTAACAGGCCCTCCAGGTGATTCCAAGGCACACTAACGTTTGAGAACCACATTAGACAATCTAAGGATCCTAAAGAATTCCTTTAAATTGTTAATCAATTTTTAATGTATATAGACATTACACTTCCCACTAGATGATAAGACCCTCAACGGCAAAAATTACTATTTTCTGTTTGTTTCTATGTATCTCTGTAGCAAGTACTATGCCAGGTAGCTTAGTGATAAAGAATCCGCCTGGCAATGCAGGAGATACAAGAGATGCAGGTTCAATCCCTGGGTGGGGAGATCCCCTGAAGGAGGAACTGGCAACCACTCCAGTATTCTTGCCTGGAGAATCCCATGGACAGATAAGCCTGGGGGGCTACAGTCCGTGGGGTTGCCAAGACTCAGATACCCCTGAGAATCATGCCTTACACAGTAGGTGCTTCATTAATATTTACCGGCTAAAACCAGAGTACTGTAAATCAACTACCCTTCAATTTAAAAAGCTAACACATCGTAAATCAACTATACTTACAATAATATTTCCTTACTTTTTTATTTATTTGCATATCATCCACTGAGCCTTCACATGGTACACAACCCGCACCTGCTATGAAGACAGCAGAAAGTCTGTACCAACATGAGTGATCTGTCCCCAGAAACCTGATCAAATGCAAACGCCCTCGCATCCCACATGGATCAGCTTTCCTCCAAACCATCCAAAATCCTCTTTTATGGAGTATTACAAGAAGGGGTTAGAAGCAATGAACCTGAAGAAGAACGTTTTCTCCAAAGTATTCTTTTTAAAAGGAAGAAACAAAAATCATTTGAAAGTAATTTTATGTTCAACAAAATTCAACACTTACTGATCACCTATTAAACGAAAAATACTGTGCTGAGAATGACTAAGAATACAAACATGTCTTAAGAATCAAACCTTAAAAGGCCTTGCAGTAGTGTCATAGGGCTCTAACATACAGCAGTAACCCTGGGAAATGTTACTGTATGGTCTACATAGACGGGAAATGTTCACAGAGATTGCTCAAGAAATGTTAGTTGCTTCTCCCATAACCTGGGAGCAGCATCTTCAGTCAAACCGAAGTATCTCCACTGAACTATCATCTGATGAGCGTCTTTTAGAAAGACATATAATACAATTTAAAATAAACACAACTATTCCAATAAATAACTATTAACACTACATACACACATACCAAAACACAACCACAAAAGCATCTGGGACTAGAAACCCCTGAGAGGCCAATTAGCAAACTGCAAGGGGCAAGAAGGAAAATCCCCCATGCTGAAATGTTCATAAACTAGCGACCTTTGCTGCTTCACTAGTGACCACGTTTGCTGGGGTCACCTAGAAATGCCCATGAGCTAAAGTGAGACACACCTCTCAAGTTCCCTTCAGAGACTGTGCCTTTATTATTCCTCCCAACACCCTGAGTTGCTTTTAACCATAGAAGGGCAAGTGAAGGCAAGGGGTGAGGGGAGAGGTTATGATTTTTCTTTGAACAACCACTTTATTTGAACAACTCCATTTAATTTTGGCTTCAGTAAGAGAGGCCTCATCTACAATAGGAATGGGGGCCCACTCCCCAAGAAGCCGCCTGCCTCAATCCCAGGAAGCATTAACAGTCAATTATTTGGCTTTCTTCCTTTGGTCAAACAACAGAGACACTGGAAAAGGCCATGCACACAACACATGATAAAAACAGACAACTGGAAGGGTACTATAAGGCAGGCATCTCAAAGGAAAGACAGGGAGACACACACACAGTCTTTCCAGGGCTGCCTGAGGAAACATTGAGACTTCTCGCTACTAATACCCAGGTTTACTGTACAAGTAAGCAAGTTAGCCCTTTAGCCAGAAAAGTTTCTACAGCTACATTCATGGCTTACTTAAAATAAAAAAAATAAACAGAGGATGAAATTAGATAATACTCTTAGAAATTTACTAATAGCCACACCTTCTCTACCAGACCCATACCTCCCTTGAATACCTTCAGTGACATGACACTTACGATCTATATTTTGGAAAGCCTTGTCAGAATGTTCTTCCTGAAACAGGGTCATAATACATTTTTCTACTCCTTCCTATTACTGGCCCTGGTTCTACATTAGGAAAGAAAAAGCTAATTCCTCTTAGAAACCACAATCCACGTAAATATGTGGAGACAGCTATCATGGGCACATTTTTCAAGTGTTATCCCCTCTAATGCACACTGAAGATTCTTAACGTGTATTTTCCCCCCAAAGTAATTCCCTTACCAAAAGGTCAACATGATGAGAAGCTATAACTCTGTCTGACCTTCTCTGACATTAGTCATCTGATGACCGTGACTGTGACACACACGGAAACACACAACAGAAATGAAGACCAGCTAAGTAAGCATGAGTACTTAGGAAGGCTGGAGACCAGGAGAATGACCCGTGGACCAGACTCAGCTCTGGTAAGCAAAAGGAGAACCCCAGAGTGAACTCAGAGAGAAAGTATCCTACCAACAGCCAATCTTAGGCATCTATTATTCAAAGCGGAGAAACCAGACCCACGGTACTTCCAAGGGTACAGTATCAAAACAGAAAAGCTATCAGGAATAAAACTCTGACACCCAGACACAGCTTACTTTAAATCTGTTAACAGATTTTTTTTTAAAAAAAAAAAGACTTTCCTTCTAGCACCCAGAGAGGAGTGTTAGAGGCTCACCTGGTCCAGACACAGGAGACACAGGCAGCTGACCCTCTGATGCAGCTGTGATTAGTTCTGCTCTGGACAATTGACCCCAGCTGCTTTTAAAGTTGTGCCCTGGGAGGAAAGCAACCCCAAGTACAACCCCCTCCAGCCCTTCACATCCAGCCCTAGCCACTTTGCACTTATCTAGATGTACCAGGAAGAGTAAAGGGGGAGAAAGCCTGCTGCTTAAGTGGGGGAGAAAGCATAGGTTTCCTTGGCAGGATTAGAAAATCCAGCCTAGATGGCAACATGAGAGTCATTGGGTTAAAGTGAGGCCAACGGGAGAGGCTTAAAAGCTGTAATGACTGGATTAGGAATCATTTCCTAGCCTCTGTTAAGAGCAGGATGTTGACAGAAAGCACCACCCCCAGGGAGGTACTGATGAAAACCACGACTGTCAAGGCGGCAGTAGCTCGCACAGGCAGATGTGGAATCCATCCTGTCATTAGCCGGCAAGGAGACAATGTTCTGAAAAGGAAAGGAGAGAAAGGTGTGGTCAAACAGGAGACAGAGCAAATAACACCACAGTGCAAGTTTTTATGACCCAGCAACAGGAGTGACAGCTTCTAAGGATGCCAAGTAATATTCTTTACAACATTATCCAACAAAAAACAAAACTTTATTTCCATGAGGGGATAATGCACTTAATGGTTTCTAATCATATATTCTGTTTACTCTGCAAGTACTTCTCTGGTAATTCATAATTTACCCATAACAAGTTTCTTTTTGCACAGGTTGCTAACAGATTGATATTCTGAAGATTTCACTAGTCTAGATTACTCTGGAGAGATGAGGAGTTCCCAAGAGCCACCAGCAGCCTCAGAATTACCTGAGGCATTAATTTTGTTGTTGTTGTTGTTGTTGTTGTTGGACTTCACCTTAGATCTACTGAATAAATCTCCAAGGGTGAAGACTGGCCCCATGCACTTCTGTAAATCAACTTTGGTCATTTGCTCAGCTGGGTCTGACTCTTTGCAACCCTATGGAGTGTAGCCCGCCAGGCTCCTCTGTCCATGGGACTCTCCAGGCAATAATACTGGAGCGGGTTGCCATGTCCTCCTCCACGGAAATCAACTTTACTGTAATATCATTTATTTAGAATAAATACACCCACTCCAGGTATACAGTTTGGCTGTTCTCACAAAATGGGCTTCCGTGGTGGCATAGGCAGTGAAGAATCTGCCTGTAATGCAGGAGACACTGATTCCCTGAAAAACGGAATGGCTACCAACTCCACTATTCTTGCCTGGAAAATTCCACGGACAGAGGAGCCTGGCGGGCTACAGTCCATGGGGTCGCAAAGAATTGGACACAACTTAGCGATTAACACTTTCACTTTCTTTCACTCTTAAAAAGGCATACATGACAATCAAGTTATACAATATTTCCATCATTTCAAAAAATTCCTTCATGTTGGGCCCATGAATTTTTTCTGAGATTTCCTGTTTTTTCCACTTGTTTCAATAATAATAACAATGGCTTGCTGAAGCATTTTTATGATGGCTGCTTTGAAATTCTTTCAGAATTCCAACACCAGGTCCATCTCATTGTTGAGACCTGTTATTTGTTGTTATTCATGTTGTGGTTTTCCTAGTTCTTACTGTATTTTTTATTGTATCCTGGAGACTTTTACTTAGCAGCAGTTTCCTGCTGAAAGGCAGTATGAGAGCAAGGTGGGTATGTAGACCCTGCCTCCTTCTGGGCCCAGCAACACCAATACCCTGGCACTGAGTCACCTGCCTGTTGCAGGTAGAGGAGCAGAAATTCAGTTCATTACCTGGTTCTGCTGGCATCTTCCAGGCAAAAATGGGGCACTGCCTTATCTCGTCAAGAGAGGGTGTGAGATCAGACTCTCCTAAGCCTCAGTGCAGTCCCCTAGAAAGAGAGAAGCTGTTGCTGCAGGGTGAGTGAGAGGAGACACTCAGCTTGGAGCTGGACCCTGCTCCTCCCTCCCTAGCACTGCCTCAGAGCGTGGCCTTGCTCCCCACAGAGAAGGGTGGCAGTTCAGCACCTGCCCAGTTCTGCTGATGCCACCCCTGAGAGGAATGGAAGTGTGCTGCTGCTTCCACGGGGCAGCAGGGACGGAAGATGGACTGAGGGTGGGAGTGGTGTGCGAGTACAGAACGCAGTTTCTTCCCATGGCGCCTGGCTGCAGCAGGGAAAGTTTTGCCGAAAAGGTTTCTTGTCGTTAACCTCCCGTTTTATTCCCAGGCCTTTGCCTAGGAGGAAAACTCGCTTTTCTTAGAACTTTTTTGGCCTGTGCCTCCTGGTGATTCTGTGTGGGAAGTTTCTGTAGTACTCTGTCCAGGATTCATGGGCTCCATAAGTAAAGCCAAGGGACTCATCAGAATGCGGTCCCTCAAATCCCCAAGTTGTAAGCAGCCTTCTCTCCCACTTTTCAGAGACCGTATGGCTCCTTTGTTATGTTCAGTGATTTTAGATCTAGGAGGAGGATCCAGGAGGAAAGGGCCTAGTCCATCCTGGTGAAACTGGAAATCTTTGGGCTGTGAATTCTACAATGCTCTCTGACGCATCAGCAAGTTGAGAAACTGTCGCAATGTTCTTAGGAATCACAGAAAAATTAACCCAGCTGAGACACTCAATCAGGCAACTCCCCAGTTACAGCGAATATCCATAAAAGGCTGGCTAATATATCAGGCACCTTAATACGTTATTTACATTAGCTGATTTAATCCTAGTAACAACTTCATATGGATACTATTTTCATCAACATTTTCCATATAGGGAATGAGACATTGAGTGTGTAAGCAAATTGCCCAGGATTACACAGCTGGAGGTAGGCTTCCAAATCAGTCTATCTGAGGACTTCCTTAGTGGTCCAAAGGTGAAGAATCTACCTGCCAATGCAGAGAACATGGGTTCAATCCCTGGTACAAGAAGACTTCACATGCCATGGGGCAATTAAGCCCTCGCACCCAACTACTGAGCCGGCACCCAAGAGCCCACGCTCCGTAAGAAGCCATGGCCTCGAGAAGCCTGTGAGTCATGACTAGAGAAAGCCCTGTGCATAGCAACAAAGGGCTGGTGCAGCTAAAATCAAACAATTAATAAAAGTCAATTTTAAAAGTAAATAAAATTGTTTTTAAAAAAAACAACAGACAGTTTGGCCCTCAGAGTCCCAAGGCTTATAGATTCCACTCTCTCACCCAATGCTAAGCCTACCTTTATTCATGAATTTTTATGTATTCAAACACACTGAAGTATTATCCCACAGAAGTGAATGAAGTCAAGGAATACAGGAATCAAAAAGAATTTGCCTTAGGCTGCAAGTTCAGAAACTCACTGGCATCCTCTCTAGGTTGAAAGGTATAAATCCTTAAACCCTCACTCTTTACTCTGGCTTTTCATATTCTGAATCAGCCTATATTTTCAAAGTTAATTTCCACCTTAAGACTGAGACCCTTATAACTCTATCAGACGGTACAGTTGTTTATAACCAACTCAGGAAGCATTTATTGAACAAATGAGAAAAGGCATAAATCTAACAACACAGAAACCACAGAGTAACAACTTGGATGGAGGGCAGCGGAAATGGCACTGGACCAACAGGAATGTTTGAGTTGAACTTCGATCCGACTTAACTAATCTGTGTGCACCTCAGGCTCTGTGAGGCTCAGTTACATGGAGGCTGGGCAAGATCACAATACTGGATGCAGTCCCGCTTCCTATGCCCAACAAAAGGGAGGGAGACATGGGTGCAGAGCATTTCTCTTTTTTCTCAGCAAAAGAGTAGGTCACCTATCTAACACGTATGAGGTGGGAGTAAAACAAGAAACCCAACCTCTAGGGTGCATTCCCAGCTCCCCCACCTCTGGAGACACCGCTGTCCTGCCCTGGCAATGTGTCTCGTCTGTCTGGCAAACTTCCTATTGTCCTCCAAACCCACCCTGACCATGGAGTACCCCTAGATGCCTCCCCACCCAGGCCCCCACAGAATTACCGCTGTATCTCCTACGCTACCAACACACCTTGGGGTCCTACTGCTGCTCTACTGAGACCATCTACTCATGCACAGTCAAGCACACCGAACTGTGAGCTAAACTCCTTGAGAGCAGAAACAGTCCCCACTCACTTCTGTATGCCCAGGGCTGAACACGATGCCTGGGACCCAGCAGCGCTCAGTACGTGGTTCTGACTAAGTGTCTTGAACTCAAGCAAATTTCTCTTTGAAACTGCAAATCCACGTACTCACCACTTTCCATTTTAGGTACCTGCTAATGCTGTGGGAAAAAACAATCTTTAAAAAAAAAAAGTCATAGGACAGAAAAGCAAATTATTAACAATAACAAAACCTACGGGTACATGTACAAAGATCTCTGGTGCTTGAGTAGATTTTAGGGTAATTTACACATTAATATTCAACAGCCCACATGGCACTGTGGTAAAGAACATGCCTGTCAATGCAGGAGACACAAGAGACCTGGGTAGGATCCCTAGGTCAGGAAGATCCCCTGGAGTAGGAAATGACAAACTGCAGTATTTCTTGCCTGGAAAATTCCATGCACAGAGGAGCCTGGTGGGATACAGTCCATGGCGTCACAAAGAGTCAGACACGACTAAGTGAGCATGCAGGATCAAGAGCCAGGAGTATACTATGGCCACAGTGACTGCAGAACTAGCCGTCCTTGGTTCCTCCTTCCTCAGTGGTTCTCAGTCCTCTGCTACAGTTCTCCAACACTCATCTCCTTGGAAGGACAGATCAGCAGGTGAAGCCACATTTCCACTCGAAAACCCACTGGCCATCAGCTCCTTCAAGTAGCAACCTGTTCCTGCCATATGTGAAATTATATTTTTTAAAGTACAACTAATTGGTATTCACGAACAGATCAGCTTTACATTTATCCTCTAACTTTAAATGGTGTCATTAAGTCCTTCTAAGTGCAGCTGAGAAAGAGAAAGGAGAAGAAAGTTATTATGCAAAGTAGTGAGAAAAACCAGGGCCAGGCAGTTGGTCTGGAGGGGGAAACATCAGCCTTCAGTTGCTCTCTGGTAGGACTCTGGGAATCCTTGCTTTCTAAAGTGCTTTCTCTTTCTGTAACCCACAAAGGTCTTGTTTGCAGCACTCTGCAAAGCACTGACTTAGGGGACACAGGGTAAGTGCCTCTAACTCCACGTAGCTCAGCCTAGACACATTACATGCTACACAGTTCAAGCCCCAAAGTCCAGCTAGCTCAAGCCAGAACTCCTGGCTCCAATCATGTTGGAGCCAAGACATTAACACCTCAAAACCTGTCTCAGGGGAATTCCTAGAGGTTCAGTGGTTAGCACTCTGCACCTCAAACGTCAGGGGCCCAGGTTCAATCCTTGGTCAGGGAACTAAGATCCTGCAAATCGTGCAACTTGGCAAAAAAAAAAAAAAAACTTTCCTCAGGCAGCCAGGAATGAGCCCACTGCAGCTCCTCCACTTGTCTGTACAGAAATCCCTATGAACTGAGAGCTGGGGGTAGCATCACAGACATAGCGAACTTTAAGCAAACACTTCATACAAAAATATTCACACACTACACATTACAGGATTTTGTTAAACATCTGCTGAATGATTACAACATCCACACAAAGTTCTAAGGTCCGCATTCAAAATGTAAAGATGTAAAAGATGTTTTCCTTCATTAACTGAATCACCTGAAATGGACCAAACTCGTATTTGAGAAACTCCTAAAAAGGCGGAAAAGGAAAACAATGGCCTCCCGATAAAAGATGACAGTATACACTGTTTCTAACATGCTGACATGGTAACAGCCCCAAATGAGAACTAACAGCCTCCTGTCCTGTTAGGCTAAAACCAGCCAATGGAAAGGAGGTGCATCACTCAAGTCCGGTGCTTTTTATACAGTTCTTGAATTTCCACATTTGCTGAATTCCACAAATGACCATATCCCTGAATTCCACCCTGACCACACCCCACAAAAATCGACCATTTTTCTTATAACAAAAGCACTAATAAGTACTGAAACCCGTGCTACGTGGTAGCACCGTTCTGAAGGTTTAATGTGTGTCTTATTTTTCACAACAACCCTGTAAAGGAAGGACTAGAATTCTCTCAATTTCTCAGCTACAGCTCAGTTCCTTTGGACCCTTCTAACATAATCTCCTTATCATTTTTGTCTCGGTTTATGCCCCTCATTTATTTCCAATAATCACACTTTCTCTGTGGGTTGGCAAAGAAGAGCAATGAAGGACTGAGCATTACAACATACTGTCCACCCACAAGTTCTGGTCTGCATCCACTAGTTCCGGCCAATAAAGGCACCACGCATCTCCCAGGAATGGAGAGGAAGCAGACATGGAGATGCAAACATATCGTAACCCGAGGAAACATCAGGCCTGCAAGGCTGCGGAGCCGGCCATCGCCAGCTAAGCGCAGAATGGTGCATCTGCACCGCCATTAACTTCAGGAAGATTGCAGCTAGTCTTGTCGAATTTATCAATCAAACCCATTCTGCAAACACTATGTAAGTCACCCCTCAACATCCCATTTCCTGGACAGCAGTCGATACTTGGAAAGCAGTCAACTTCTTTCTCCCCGTGGAGTGAGGACAGAAATTACAGTGACGCTGTGTACACACTGAGAAATATTCACTAAACTCGTCTATTTGTGATTTTATCTCCCACCTAATTACAGCTGAAATAATATAATATGATTTACGCTCCTTGTTCAAGTGTGACATATTTAATAGATTATTCAATATTGGTTTATCCAGCTATGTCAGACTGACAGCAGCACTTAATGTTAATCAGGAGGATGTCTATGTATCAATTTTAAGCTTCATACAGTTCAATGAAATTATCAGAGTAGCAAGACACCATCAATATGTTTTGATCTATGTGTCGAGAGACTTGGGATGTTTGCTCATCTTTCCCTCATGTTCCGCTTGGCCACACAGGGTGTGGGAAGCAGCATAAGTGAACACGTGTGCCCAGGCTCTGCCTCAATGCTTCAGGGGAGAGATACCCGAGGCCCAGTAGGCAGAGATGGGGAGGCCTCCCTCCATCTGGAGCCTGGAGACGAGTTGACCCCCTCAGGCTGCGCTTCCCTGTCCCCCTCCTTGCAGCCACCTCGCCACCTCATCCTCCTCCTTCCTCCGCTGGGGCCACTCTCCCTCTGCTCTCCTCCTTCCTAGTCAAGGCAACTATGTCTCTTGGGCTCCTATCCAGGGGCACACAACCTTCTCTATGGCCCAACTTCCACACTGATCACTCCCCTCCATTGTCATCACTAACTGAAACCTCAACGCAAGGACTCGGCGTCCCCCGAGTACTCGTGCTCGGCCTGCACCTCACAGTTGGCAGGTCCAGAGCTGTGGTACTGAGTCGGTCCTAAGGTCTGTGGCTAGTGAACTAACATTTACTAATGTCGTATAAAATCGAATGTATATTCAGAGGCTGCACTACCTGAATTTGAACCTAACAGATAGCCACCGTTTTTGGTGTCTGTTTCATAACCTATAAAATGCAAAGGTACTCCATTAGGTCACTGAAACAGTAAATGAGGAAATATAAGCAAAGTGCTTAGCAATGGTAAGTGCTAAGTATTTTTTTTTTAAACCCTAGGCTTATTTCTTCTTTCAGTTTCTACAATCTGGGATGAGAGAATGAGTGGGTTGGAAGTGGCCAAACAGCTATGTGGGGCAATGTTCATAATTAAAACTAATAATTTACTCAATTCCACTGCATCTGTCACTTGGGGACAAATCAAATATTCACCAGACAATTGTCACAGATGCAGCAATATATCAAATACAGCATAAGGTCCTGGGAGAGACAGATACTTGAATGGAGGAGGGTGAAGTCTCTCTCTGGCACAGATACACAGGTGGTAACAATACTACCGTGTCAGGCACAAAGATAACAATAACCTCAGAATGGAGCCAAGCACAGAAGAGGACGTCCTAGTTTGTCCTGACGAAGGCTCTGAGAGAGTTTCACAAACAAAGCAACACTTCAACTGCTCTTGGACAATATGGAGAGAAAAAGGAACAGTAAGCAGCAGGCACAATGTGTGTTTCAAAGGAGGCAGAACCCCTAATAATCGGAAATGCAGACCTTACTAGACAGCTTACTGGCTACCATCTATGAGGAAATACACCTGCTGGAATCCTCCAAGGATCATGTCCATAGGCCACCAGAAAGATGGCAGCTTCTGCACTGACTGGAAAGAAATGGCAAGTGACCCTCATGTTGGTCCTTAATAGTGCTGCACGCCTGAGCGTCCTCAGTACAGAAGGGCCCATGTACTGTGGAGAGTACTCAGAACCACAGCCTAACTACATATTGCAGTCAGTGGGGTGTAGAAGTATCCAGAGATAATCTCTTTCACTTTATGCCTCATTCCCTGCTGCCCACATACAGACACCCAACTGTTTAGCAGTAAGATCCACAGGCAACTCACTTCCTAATCTAGTCTCCAACTCTCCCTCAAGTACATATGAATAGTAGTGAGCAAGTGAGTGAGTAGATTATTGCTTCACCCACTTCCAATGATGTGAGCCCAAAGGCAGAGGATAAGTTTAGGAAGAACACAACTGGGGCTGTACCATCCAACTTTCTAGAAGGCTATCATGTCATCCCAACTCTTATCTGAGGATAAGGGTGTGAGGCATGACACCAGGTAAGCACCCGAGCTCAGGCTAAGATTCAACCTGCTTCTCCACTATTTAGCCAGGATCCTGAGAAGGTTGTCCTCTGGGTCTAATCTAATGAGAAGTACCAACCTACAAGGACCAAAGCGAGCCATGAACAGTGTGTCAAAGTTCAGGTGTGCTAGAGCAGAAGGCTAGAAACACATCCATTCAGGGACAGCTCAAAGCACTCTGGACATCAAAGCCTGAGAAAGCTAATTTAAATGCAACTCTTAAAAAGAAAACAGCATGGCCACTCCTCAAAAAATTAAAAATTAAATTATATGATACAGCAATTCTACTTCTGGGTCTATATCCAAAAAAACTGAAAGAGGAATTCTGAAGAGATAGTTCATATCCATATATATAGCAACATTATTTATAATAGCTAAGAGGTGTCAGCAATCCAAGTGTCGACAGACGGATGAAAGAATAGGCATAATGCAGTATATACATACAACGAAATGTCATTCAGCCTCAAAAAAGGAAGGGAAATCCTGATACATACTAAACTTGGATGAATCTTGGGGACATCATGCTAAGCAAAATAAGCCAGTCTCAAAAAGACAAATAACAAAAGTCCACTTATATGAAGTACCTAGAGTAATGAAGTTCATGGAGATATAAGAGGAAAAGGTGGTTGCCAGGAGCCTGGCAGAGGGGAGAATAGGAAGTTAGTGCTTAATGGGCAAAGACTTTTAGTTTTGCAAGATGAAAGGAATTCTGGAGATTGGTTACACAACAGGGTTAGTGTACTTCATACTACGGAACTATGCATTTAAAAATAGACAAGATGGGGCTTCCCTGGTGGCTTAGTGGTAATGAACCTGCCTGCCAGTCGGGGGGGACACTGATTCGATCCCTGGTCCAGGAAGATCCCACATACCGTGAGACAACTAGGCTCATGTGCCACAATTATTGAGCCCATGCTCTAAAACCCAGGAGCTGCAACTACTGAGCTCACTCGCCGTAACTATGGAAGCCTGTGCACCCTAGAGCCAGTGCTATTAACAAGAAGGCTTCGCATGGCAACTAGAGAGTAACCCGCAAAGCAATGAAGATCCAGCACAGCCAAAAATAAATAAATATTTTTAAAAATAGGTGGGATGGTAGATTTTGTCTTATGGGCATTTTTACCACAAGTTTTAAAAAACCAAGTAACTGGCTGGACTTCACACATACAACTGAGAACTTTCTGAAATCTAGTTAAAGCATTTCCCATGTGATGCAGCCTATGGGGAAGGTATGGATCAAAGACAACATAACCAGCAAAGAGATTTTGGCCTAAGCAGAAACCAAAACAGTATCCAGTTAATCAAGAGATAAGAGCAACATTTCTAAACTATCCTCCCCAGATCCCTCTGAGGAATTCTTAAAATCTCTCAGAGGCAATATTAGTACAATTACATGAGCAGCTTGGAGAGAGTGACAGAAGACCTTGCTGAGTCTGTGAAGGACCATGAATTCTCATCTATCCTGGTCTGGATCCACAGGCCCAGAGGGAAGTAAGCATCCTTGACAAAGCTGCAGTCTTCGGACCAGAGCTGCTTCGTACCTGGCAAATTTAAACTCAAGGAGCTATTTGTTCTTCCAGAGCCCAAAGTCAAAGAACTCATCAGCTTCTGAACACTGGCTTCCCACAACCACATACTTGTCAGCCAACAACACTCTCCTAATGTGAATAGGGTTTGGCTGATAAGTGAAGTGCAATCTTTTGCATGACGAATTCAGATAAGTTTTGCAGGAGTCAAAGCGCTTACCTTGGGAAAGCAGATCTAACCTGGCTGGAAGTCAAGTAGCATTTCTTTTTATAAGGTCTTTCCCACACACTCATCATTTGTATATTTTAGTTCCATACTTTCAACCAAGGTGTCAGCTGGCCAGAATGCCCTAAATCACAGTTGTCTCTAGAACTGCTGAGGAAAGATCCACAACCAGCTAGTTCAGTCCTGCACCTCTCCATTCATCACCATACGGACTCCCTTGATGGTTTAAAGGGAGGGAGGGGAGCTCTTGGGAATAAAAGCAGTTCCTCTGAAAGTGAAAGTGAAGTCACTTAGTCCATCCAACTCTTAGCGACCCCATAGACTGCAGCCTACCAGGCTCCTCTGCCCATGGGATTTTCCAGGCAAGAGTACTGGAGTGGGTTGCCATTTCCTCTGAAAGGCATGCATAATTACAGAAGCACAGCCGGTCTTCCAGTGTTCATCCTAGCTAGCAAGGGCCCATGTTACATAAATCATGTTCCTGCCACTACATGGCACTTCAGGAAATTACTGGTCAGTATTAACCTGGCCTAAAGTGCTCAGAGAATTATCAGAAGCCATCTCATGTATGCAAGTAATATCAGCAAAAAGAGAATGAGGTCCCTAAGCCTTGAGTGGCTAGCCTTCTTATCAGGCCACTCAGTGGGAGACCATGAGCAAGTGTTTGGCCTTGGTGCTTGCTGTCTCAGCAATTAAGAAACAAATAAGATCAGTTCCCATTCACTTCTGAGGTTCTAATATTCAGAATGAGAATGCACCCTGTTCTGAATTCTTAACAAAATGTTCCCTATCATCCAGGGGGCTCACAATATGTGAGCCAAAGTACTAGCATGTCCAAGGTAACAAGATAGGTGTTACAAGACATTTCAGGATGGAAGGAATCAAGCACAATTTAAGGCAGAGAAGTTAAATACATTAGTGTAGCAAAGAAGAACATGAACTATGTACCAAGAGGAAAGTAAAATAATAATATTGATAAAATAGCAGCAGCACAATGCCAGATACTGTTTAAGTGTATCGCCTATACTAACTCATTTCATGATCACCATAATACTAAAAGGTAGATGCTTGTATTATCTCTACTTTGCAGATGAGGAAATGAAGATAAAGAAGGGCAAAGTAATCTGCCCAAGATCAAACCACCTCTAAGTGGTCAACCTGGAATAAAAACACAAAGCATCAGTCTAATCTATCTGACACATAATGCAGAGAGATGATGGCCAGCTGGGGGTGGTTAGGAAAAGATGTCACAGAGATGAAGGTATTTGAAATGGACTGAAAAGGATGAAGAGATACTGTTACAGGTAGACAGAACCAAGGATGTCTACAGGCCTATTCTCACAAGACCAGTACCTTATAAACAGATGTAAATCACACACTCCTGTCATGGCTTCTACCCCGACAGCATGCATTTGAGAGGAAAATGAGATCCCAAGTCCTGAAAGGTTTCCACCAGATCATCCTCAATACACCAGTGAGGGACAGAGCTTCTCAACCCCCAGGCATCTGCCTCCAGGCTCCTGGGCACTGTGCGGCATCACCTCAGTGGACTCCTGAACTGTGCTGCGGCAATTACACGCATCCAGATGAAGGCTCACCCTGAATATTTTTAAACTGCTTTATTAAAAGGTGTGATGCAAGAAAAAGGTTGCATTATTATTTTTAAGTCCTTCCTTTGCAGTCACTCATTTAGAGGTGTGAAAAATAAGACCTGTGTTTCATTTCTCACTTCCCTTACTTCCGCTTGATTAACAGGCCTCCATCCCTGAGCTTTATATTGGAGGCGTATGCTGGAATGGGTTCTATCTTATGATTTCTCACAAACAAAAAAGTTATTTCTTACACAATGATGAGTGTTTCTCGGGCTCATGTAAGAACAGGCAACTCTTCCCATTTGCAACCAACCAGTTCACAGGACACAAGGGAAACTCAGACTTTACGTAAAAAGTATGTATATGCTCACAGAATACATGAACGGTTCCTATTGCTTTTTCCTTTTCTTTTTAAAAGCTGGGAAGTTACTCTGTTTTCATGAGTTTTTAAAAATTCTATCCCATGATATTCTTTTAACATTATTTCAAAAGCCAGGCTCCCATCACTGTAGCTTCAGCAGCAAGTATAGTGCCAAGAAGAGCCTGTATGTGAAGACTTTAAAAAATAAATGTTATCTCTGACGTTCGTTGTGATAAGAATGAAAATGTCCTGGAGTAATGCTTTAGAAAAATCTATAAATTCACTACACTTTCCAAAAAATCCCATGACCATATGCAGAAATATCAACTCTCCAGAAACAATTATCTTCTTCCTTAGTCTAAAAAGTCTTTTTCAAAGTCTTTAGACATCCTTGGTTCTGTCTACCTGTAACAGACGAAGACTGATCATCAGTTACAAGCCCAGCTCAGATAAAAGGCTGAAATGAAATGTTCAGGGGAACCACTATCATAAATCACAAAACTGGAAAAAGACTCTACAAATCATTCAGTATGATTTATTGATAATAAAAAAAGAATATTCAATTTCCTTATTTTACAGGTGAGAAAACTGAGGCTCAGAGAAACTCAGCAAGTCAAGACAGTTCCCAGGACTTGAATCCACTCTCTTCTCCCAACCCATGCCAGAATGCCACCTCAGCAATGACTAAAACCGACTTGGTCCTCTCAAATAATGAACACTGTAATGTAGCAGTCTACTAGAATATGAACTCAGGATTTTGTTTCTTTTGTATACCAATATACCCCAAGACCAAGAACAGGCTCTGGGACATAACTGGTACTCAATCAATGTGTTGAAAGAAAGAAAGGAAAAAAAAAAAAAAAACAGTTTCATAATAAAGATCTAAAATATAACCAAAATATGTATCAAGTCAGCATTTATCGTATACAGTTTAGAAAGATCCAAAGAGGGGCAACAGGACACGAGTAGAGGTAAGCCCCAAACACTGGCCTTTGCCAGGGAGAAATTTAACCCACAACTCCCAGTTCCAATTCCAATTATTAGCTCAAGCCAGCCAAACTCCCTACTGTGAGAGCAAAGAAAGGACTTTCTGAGGTTATCTAGGAGTTTAAAGAATTTCCTTGATATTCAGAGGAAGCCTACACTCCCCAGCCTCCTATTTCATTTCAAATCCACACTCCTCCACCTTTTCTGTAAACAATTATCCCTCCCCCTCAGTCCTTGACCCTGTATCCCCCACCTAGATCAAGGAAATACACACAAGTCACACATGAAGACAATCTTACAAAATGATCAACAGGGCCGAACTATCTAAAGCCAGCACCAAAGGAAAGCATTCTAACTCACTAAATCAATAAGCAATGAAAAGCAACAGACATCCATGTTCTCCACAGCCAGTCACTACCCTAATAACAAGCCATAAGTTTTGATTCCAATCACGGCACAGCAGCTAGGCCAGACACATCATCAGACAAAGCTGGTGGGTGTTACATTTATCAAGCAACACACCACTCTGGGATGGCACAGAAGATTCCAATGAATCTAGGCTTGATCTGGAACCTATTCCCTCTCAGGGCAGGATGACAAACTGCCAATCCAGGGCCATTTCTAGGCAGCAGAGGAGAGGCTTTTATCAGCCTTGCAAGCTATAGACTTTTTGGTCCATAGACTGCAGGAGAGACCCAAGCTAGAGGAGGGGAATGGAAAGCAACTCTCAGCATTGTATTCAGTGGTTAAACAAGGCTGAAAAAGAAGTCAGCAGACCACTGGGGAAATCTATTTGCCTTCAAGTCTATTTACCACCAGCTTATATGAGAAGTGCCTTACACACTAACCCCAAATAACTACAGCTAGAAACTGCTCATTTGAGTTTTCTGAATCTCAGAATCTACTTTTCTATTTGTATATGACTGTCCCTTGTAATTATTTTAAATGTGTAGCAGTTCTTTGCATAAAGGAGTTAGATTTCTATGCCTTTCTTTTAGCCTCTATAGAAAGCAGTGATTTATAAGTGATCAACTTCAATATATCATAGAAGCCTCTCTCTATGGTCTGGAATAACCGTTCTCTGTTTTCACCATAAATACACCTTCATTTTAAAAATTCATCCCCAGTGAAACTACTTTGCTATGTTTTTATGTTAATTTGTGTTTTTTTTTACAGGACATGACATTGATATTTGGGGCAGGGCTTTATTGCTTGAGTTTATATCATACGATGAAACAGAGTTAAGTTCATAGTGAAAGAAGTGGTTTTCATTTTCAATTTAACATTTAAACATTTCTTTCATTTATTAGACCAAAAGTCAAAATATAAAATGGGGGGGGGGATGGTGTGCTGCAAGCAAACATTAAAGCCTCTATTTGTATGGGATCCTCTCTTTGACAGAAAGGCAAAATGAACCCTTCAAGGACAAAAGAAAATTGAAAACATGAAGACCTATGAGTCAGGTTCAATTTCCAAAAGGTTTCCAATCTTTGAAATGGGTTCTTTATATTCAGGAGTGGGGAAGTTAAAAACCTTAAGAACAGGGTTTTTAAAAGCCATAAGAAAGTCATAAAAACTGTAAAACAGTCACAAAAGCAAGGGTTTCACTGAAAAGGTGTAACACCTGTTGACAGACGCCGAAGAAATCTGCCTCCCCAGTGCACAACTGTCAGGGTGGCAGGAGGTGGCCAGGTGGCAGGACTAGTCTCACGCTACTAAGGCATTTGGCTCAGTCATCTCAATGAGGAATACAGCAAAGTAATCAGGTATGTGCGCTTCCAAGGCAGACAGCTGTGTGACTGTCGGCAACACGTCCAACTTCTCTGTGACTCAGTTTACTTATTAACAAAACAGACCTACCAGGTAGAGTTGTCATATGGATTAAATAAGCAAACACTTGCAACGTGTTTATTACATACTCAAAATGATCCTACCATCATCCTCGCTCATATCTCTATTTTCCCATATTTCTGCTAACATAAAGAGAAAACAGGCCCTTACTCCAAGCATTAATAATGATGAGGGTGAGCTGCAGGGCTGAAATGATCTAGCAAGCCCACCTATACAGGATATAATGCTAAGCATCTCTTACCCGAGGGCACAAAAATCAGAAAGGCCTACTCTCTCACCAGCTGTCTCGCCCTTGATAGACCTCAGATGGGGGTTAAAAGAAAAAGCTCCACAACTTTAAAACAACTGAAGGCAATTTTCAGGACAAGAAGGAGACTGGCAAATTCACTGGGCCTTTCAGCAAGTAAAAAAATACGTCAATGAGCTTTTCTAAACTCTTAAAAGAAACACTTTGTCCTCAGACTTTCCCGATACATTTTCACTGGATGCCTCCCTGGCCATTTCATAGGTTCTGAGTTGGTAACCAAACATGGTGACAGCAGAAATTCGCTTCTTTTTTTACTATTATTGTTCACTTGGTTGTCTCAGGTCTTAGCTGCGACATGTGGGATCTTTCGTGGCACGCTTGCTCTCTAGCTGCAGCACGGGCTCAGCTGCCCTGCAGCGTGTGTGATCTTAGCTCCCACCAGGGATCAAACTTGTGTCCGCCGCATTGGATTCTTCACCACTGGACTACCAGGGAAGCGCCCTGAGATTTGCTTCTTATGTTTACTCCAGGTTATCTGAACAGAAGGAGGACAGGAAAGGGTCAACAGCTAGTTCCTGATCACTTACTAACTATGCCTAGTCAGAAAGTTATCACACAACAAAGTAACCTACCCGAAATACCGGAGTGCAGCACTGTGAAAACTGAAGGCCTGTGCCTCTGCACTTACGGATGAACAAAAGCAGCAACAAAACGAAGAAGTGGTCCTGGTGTCAACCTTGTTTATATGCCAACTGCTTCAGAGATGAACAAACAAGCAAAACGCAGGCTGTATGTATTTGCAAAGAGACCACTATTCCCAAGTCCAGTGCTTGGAGAGAAAGCCACCCTCAGGATCAACACCCCAATGATTACGTCAAGGCGAATAAATTCAGCTCTCTCAGCTGGACCTGAAAGGCAAACACATCTTCACTCTTCAAGATCCAGATCAAAGATCACCTCCTCTGTGAAGCCATCTCTGACAACCAGGCTGACCTACTTACTTATGTCTTATAAGCTCACTGCTATTTATTCAGAATTCCATTGGCCTATTTACCCTCAACAAGTCTCATTTATATTTCTATGTATCACTGCCATGTTGGACTGTGAAATTTGTAGAGAAGAAGCATATACTGTCCTTCCTTTGTACATTTGCCGAATGGATGAACTAATTAATGCCCCAGTCTTGGGTTTTCATCAGTTCATAGGGTTGATGCATGTGCTTTGAGTTCCAACTGTTGAAAACCTATGGGAGGCATTAAGAATATTAATTAGATCATTGTAATAAACTGGAAAAATAGTATAAAAGGAAAAGAAGAAAAACCCACCAATCTCTGAAAAATGGAATGTAAATAAAACACACTTCATAGCAAAATAGATGCTCAGCAGAAACATCTTGTGTATTACCCATTTCTCTCTCCAAATAAATCAAAGGGATCTAATCCAATTTCAAGAAAGGATATATAAATGATAACTGACAAAATCCTGCCCAGACAGAATCTTACACATCAGGTAAAATGCTACATAGGGACTCATAGATGGTTATGTAAATAGAAAGGGAAGTGAAAGCACAGCCTTCCTTGCCAACAAGTCTCTGACAAAAGAGCAATCATTAATACTGCCACCCACACAGCTGCCAACCTCACTATCTGAAAGCCTTGTCACCAAAAAGAATTACTTTTTCTGGTCAATTATATCCCTTACTTCATTGAAACACTGACTTCATGAGAACAGGAACTTTCTTTTGTTTATAACAATACCCTCAGCTCCAAAAACAATGCCTGTTTTGCAGCAGAGGTTGTCAAAGGCTCTTCAATGAAGAAATGAGTGAAAGCAAAGAAGTGAAGCTGCAAAAGAGGGAGCGAGGCAGCAAGGCAGGGACTGAGGAGCTAATTAAGAGAGGAGAGAAGAACGTTCTTCTCTGAGAAAAGTTTTATATGTCTTTATACCAACTGCATACTGCTCTGCTGTGGCAATACAAGCCAACAATTTTGGTGTTTATAATGAAAAACAAAACAGAGGTTGTTTTTTTTTAATTGCCCCAGAGCAAATATTGACTTTTAAAGCAAGGAATTAGGTGGCTCTCCTTTCACTCATTCAGCAGACGCTCACTTTATGTGTCCACCACTTTCTCGGCACTAACACTACGCACAGGTGAAATAGAAGAGGAATACATGTTAGAGCACAAAGTTCAATTTAGCTCGGCATCACTGAATGCAAAGAAACAGAGACAGGTGACAAAAGCGTAAACGAGATGAGAAAAGATACAGTGAAGAAAGGGAAGAAAAACAACTGGAGCTGTCTGGCCTAGAGAACAAGGCTGATTTCATTAGCGGCTTCAAATACACAAAAGGCTTTTATGAGATAATCCTGAGCATTTCCATGGCTCTCCTTTCTTTCTGCGTAAGGCCTGTGTTTAGGCATTTCCTTCTATTGACTTCAGACATGCCTTCCTCAAGTCAGAAGTGAATGCCAATATTTTGCTTGCTGATATGTAAGCAAGGGCTTAGCATTCCTAAAACACAAATACTAGTTTCCTCCTTCCTAGGCTTTAACAAGCTGTCTGTAGGCATTTCTCTCCCATCCTATAATTTCTTCTTCTTCTTTGTTAAAACTGTAAGCACATCTGCAAAAGACTAAATATGACACTGTAAATGACTGTCACATCCTTCTCTCCATACTTGGCACCCAGTCTACAGAAACCAGATCACTTCACCAGTATCTGACGCAAATAAGGTTTCACTGGGGCAGGTGGCCACCTCAACTACCTACAACTCTACCAACCACACACACACTGCCAATGTTTTATCTTCACTCTGTTACTTCTGGAGGGAAAGCAATAGAAGGCTGAGGATTGGCCAAAGCGTGGTCTCTGTTTGCAAGGCTCGGTTAAATCACGAAGGTACACAGCATCCAGGGACAACCATTTACAAAATGTGAAATCATTCAGGTTTCTAGTCCAGCATCTTTCCAACCCCTAGCCTTTACTCCCTCTTCCCAAATGTAATTCTCTCAACTCATACCACAAGATGATATCTAGTGATCTATTTCTTTATCCCCCATGCCCAAAATATCCAGGAAAGTAAAAAGCAAAGCTCTATTCTCAGGACCCACGGTACTCAATGCCTTGATCTCTCAAAAACAAAAAGTAACTTAGCAATAATAATAATGAGAGAGATTCCCTGGTGGCTCAGTGGTAAAGAATCCACCTGCCAATGCAGGAGACATGGGTTCTATCCCTGGTCCAGGAAGACCCCACATACCGTGGAGCAACTGCCACGGAGAGCTGCAACTGCTGAGCCCACGTGCTGCCAACTTCCGAGCTCGCACGGCCTGGACCCAGTGCTCTGCAACAAGAGAAGCCACTGCAATAAGAAGCCTACACACCGCAGCTAGAGAGTAACCCCTGCTCACCACAACTAGAGAAAAGCCCGCGCAGCATAACAAAAAATAAATACATAAAATTTTAAGAATAGTAGTAGTAATAAAGATGAGACAAGGAATGGGGGCACAATGTAATTAACAAGGGTTCCCCATGGCTCTTTGTGTCATAATGTTGCTCTCTGTGTCACTCTAAGTATCCCCATGGCAACCAATAGTACTATCAAACATGTAAAATCAAATAGGAAAAAAAAGAAGCTGCGTTGTGAGAATTCTTCTAATTATTAAGCTCAGCAAAACAATTCTTATGGCAAAGGAAAAATTTTTTTACTGAGATCTTTTTAAGAGACAAGTTTCTTCACCCTTACTCCAATTTCCATGCTTAATAAACATTAGTTTGGGGGAGGTTGTTGTTTTAATTAAAGACTATGCAAAAAGACAGAGTCTGACTATAAAGAAATCTCAAGACGCCATCACACTTTGTGCCATCTCATCCTCAGGGACTTGCCTTGCATACCATCTCCCCTATAGCTTTCCTAATCTATGAATTAAAAGAAAGATCAGATTTCTAAAACTGGGCTGACAAATTCTTGTTTTCTGTAAGACTACAGTCTCAACATGGTCTGCTTCAAACCTCACCCCTGCCTGCTCTTCCCAAAACCACTTGATAGATGACTGTGTCAAGTCCCTTAACCTCCCCAATGGCTCTAATCCCTCAGCTGAACAATTAATTGTGTTCCTTCATCTCATGGGAATGTTGAAAAGAGATCACTATTAATAGACTAGTCCCTGCAAAGTTATTTGCTAATGCAAAACCACGACATGAGGCTGTGTTTTGAGGGTCACGATGTGGTGTAATGGGAAGAGAAAGGACTTTTGACTTTGATGAAATCAAGTTAAAATCCTTACTCTATAGCTTTCCAGCTAGCAGAAACCTCGGGCAAGCTATATAACCTATACACCTCAGTTTCTTTATTTGCAAAATGGCAAAACAAAACAAAACCACCTTTCTCTCACTGCTATTGCAAGAATCAGATGAGCTAAGGTAGGTAAACTTCTGAAAGTTCCTGGCCCAAAGCAGGTACTGAGATGTCAGTGTGCTCTGTGCCAACAAAACCTCTCGCAGCTTCCTGACACTCACACTGACAATGCCCTACACAGGCAAGCTCCACAGGGCCTCCCACCTGAAATGCTGCAACAGTCCTCTGTGTTTCTATTTCCTGTCCCAGCACCATCCACTCTTCATCGTCCATCTTGCCATAAGCAAGTGTGACCTCATACTGTCATCGCCTACTACTTAACATCCTCCAACAAATCCCTACATCCTACAGAGTCAAATCAAAAGCCTCAGAGAGAGAGAAAAGACTTCACTAACTGGCACTAGCTGGCTTTACTCTCTGCGTCTGAACTGTCCTCTGCTGCTCCTCCTGCCTTGCTCTGCGCGCATCTTGATCTCCTGGGGCCACCGTCTGTACTGGATGGCCTTTCCACCCTTCTGCCAGGGGAGCGCCTCTCCTAAAACAGCGCTGGGGTCTGGAGCGGAGGAGGCATAGAGGGAGGTGCTTGGCAATCTTTCTGTGGCTTCTCCTTCCAGTTTAGTCACCTGTGAAGTCATCAGAGAAGGGAGAGGACAGCAAGGATACTCTGCATACAACAGCACAATGGGAAGCAAGAAGCAAGACAGATCCAGCTCTGTCTTCCTAAAGGTCTTTGAGAAACAATGGCACAGCTGTGGCAAAGGAGAGCAGACTACTGCTAGATTGCAGGTGAATGGCAGAAACCAACCCACAGCAGCAGAGGCCTCTACTGCAACGCTGCTCACCTCCAGCTTGACTGCAACCCCCATGACTAGCCCGTAGGTCTGAGAGCCTGAGCTAGGGGAGGACTGCCCACTCTCTCAGAAATCCTGGGAGCCCAGCTGTCCTGCCTTCTGGATACAAGCTCCTCCAGCTGTGGAGAAGAGACAGCACTTCCTTGAGTTTGAGGGTATTTCCTGAGCCTTTAACATTTGGCAAAACACCAGAACTGACTCTTGGATAAGTACTGCTGCCAGCTCATGCTGATAAAAATATCCTTGCCGCTCAGTTCTGGAGTTTTCTGCCACTTACCACGGTCTTTCACAACCACCACCTATACTGTACCCTCATAGCATCCAAGTTATTGGCATCCCCACATTATGGAAGAGGAAGCAACTTTAGAAAGTCCAGCTACTGTCCCTATAGCCAAAGAAGCAGAGTCTCATTCTCCAGATCCACCAACTCTTGTATACTCAGAACTGTCCACTCAAGGAGTCACCAACAAGGAGAATTACCACAAAGCTTCTCCAGAACTTGGCAGCTTCCTGATCACTCCTCTCATCCTCTTCCGGGGCACAAAAACCAGGTCAACAGGAACAATTTCCAACTCACTGACACAAGGCAGGAAAATTCCAATATTGCATGTAACCAGTTGTAGCCCAGACAAAATGTGTGAGAGCAGGCCAGGTGCTCTCTCCAAAGAAGAGGAAGAAAACCTTCCTTTCATTACTTCTTATGCATCAGACACTTCTCTTCCCATTCTCACATTATGTGATCACACCAAATTTTCCCAATTGTGAAGAAGCACTATCATAGCCATTTTATAATTATAAAAATTGAAGGTCTAAGAGGTGAACTAACTTGCCCTAGGCCATTCAGTGGAGCCAATATCTAAACACCAGATATTGCTAAGCACTCAACAGTACACTCTTGGGTCAAGAAGCATGGCTTCCTTTTAGAAAGGTATGCTGCAGACTCACAATTATAAGTTCATATTACTTAAAATATAAACAGCAGCCATAGCTCCAGCCCTGCATCTCACTACAGATCCAAATTACTTAGTTTCATTTCCCATTTCCCCTCTGTCTATCCATCAGTGACTCCTTAGAAACTTACATTAGTCTCTTATCTCTCTCCCAACTGATAAAGAATGCTTTCCTCCTAAAGTCATATTTTTCCATAAATGACCTGAAGGACTAAAGAGTAAGAGAACTCTTATGAAACTGACAATTTTCCATTCTCTCAAAGATTAATTTACTATAGTTACCCACAAGTGTCATAATTTCAAAAAACCATTCATTTTTTATCCCAACAATTATCCTGATCAAAATAAAGTCTCATGCAAGACTCTGAGCTTCAATACTGAGTGTAAGATGCATTGATTAAAAGCTTTAAACTTATCCTTTTATTGGCAAACACATTCAGGGGCAGTTATTCATGCCATCTGGTTCAGAAATTAGACACAGAGTTAGCTGCAGATTGATTAGTGCTTAGTAAAAAGAAGAAAAAGACTAATTCCTGTATTATTCCTGGCTCAGCAAGTGACAGCCTTGGCATGGGTCCACAACAAAGAGCCCAGAAAGACTCCAGAACCCAACAGGAAACCTGGGCAATCTAGAGCTGTGTTCCAACAAGTCGTGCTTCCTCCCACTGAGAGGCTGAGCACCTCCGAAAGAGTCAGGACCCAGCCCGGCCTGCTCGCTCTCCCAGGTCCAAACATCCTTCTCCTGTTGGAAAACAGAACCCAAAGGAGCCAGCACCAGACCAGCGAGTCTCAGGGAAAGGGCTCCAGGGCCAGAATGAGGGCACTGTTTGGGCAACTGAATAGAGGGAATTCGGACACACAGCGAGTTCCCTACATACAAACCTTCAGGTTGTGAACTTTCAAAGATGCAGGCATGTATGCACATGTCCCATGTTAGCTCACGTGTCTGTGTGCACTGTCTCGGGGGTGCACGCTCTACAAGTGGTTGTGTTTGTGTGTTTCCTGTACAGCCCTGTCTAGAGTACAGCAGTGCAGTATCTTGATTTCAATCCTAAGATGTCCAGAAGCAAGCAAAAAGCAGTGGTGGTGTAGCTGGTACTTTTCAAAGTACTGTACTGTAAAATCTCTTTTATTTTTGTGTTTGTTTTTATGTATTATTTGTATGAAAAACATTATAAATCTATTACAGGACAGGACTTATAGAGCTGACTGTGTTAGTTGGGTACCTGCAGCCATAAAATTAAAAGACGCTTACTCCTTGGAAGAAAAGTTATGACCAACCTAGATGGCATATTCAAAAGCAGAGACATTACTTTGCCGACTAAGGTCCGTCTAGTCAAGGCTATAGTTTTTCCAGTAGTCAAGTATGGATGTGAGAGTTGGACTGTGAAGAAGGCTGAGCACCGAAGAATTGATGCTTTTGAACTGTAGTGTTGGAGAAGACTCTTGAGAGTCCTTTGGACTGCAAGGAGATCCAACCAGTCCATTCTGAAGATCAACCCTGGGTATTCTTTGGAAGGAATGATGCTAAAGCTGAAGCTCCAGTACTTTGGCCACCTCACGCAAAGAGTTGACTCATTGGAAAAGACTCTGATGCTGGGAAGGATTAAGGGCAGGAGGAGAAGGGGATGACAGAGGATGAGATGGCTGGATGGCATCACTGACTCGATGAACGTGAGTCTGAGTGAACTCCCGGAGACGGTGATGGACAGGGAGGCCTGGCATGCTGCAATTCATGGGGTCGCAAAGAGTCGGACACGACTGAGCGACTGAACTGAACTGAACTGAACTGAGACTAACTTTGTTGGACTTATAGAACTGGTTTGTATATAGGGAATTTTGTTTGTAGGGACTGTCTGTATGCACAATGAAGAAACGGACTGACAAGCAATAAGGAAAATCAGCATCTGTGATGATCACAGTCATTGCATTGAATTTCCAGTGAGTGCTGAGTGCTGGGCCCTGTTATAAAACTTTATGTAGATTAAGTAACACATTGAGTTCTTGCAACTTCATAAAAGAAGAGTTACTTACAATCAACATTTTAAAAACAAAGTACCCAATACCCAGAAAAGCTAAGTAAGGTCCAAGGTCACATCCAACCACTAAGTGGTAGAGACAGAGTTCAAAACTAGGAAGTCTGGACTTCAGACTCTTTAAATCCTAAACAGTATACTGTACTTCCTTCTTTCTGATGGTATCTAGCAATATGCAAGCACCTGTTTTATGTCAATTTCTTTTGTGGCTGCATGGACTGTATAGTCCATGGGGTTGCAAAGAGTCAGATATGACTGAGCGACTTTCACTTCACTTTGTGGCTGAAGAAGTTTATATGCTGAGAAAAAATCCTTCAGGTTCAACCATGAATGAGTTAAGACCTAAAGTATGTATTAACATTACATTCTTTTCACCCGACTTCTTTCCTTCTGCCTGCCTATACACTCCTCACATTTCCACTGAATAGAATAATATAAGGAAAAAAATTCAAAAGGAGTTAGTCCCTTTCGCATGACTCTTGTTTCTCTGTCTCTCCTTTCCAAAGGCAGTCCAACCCCCCCCCCAAAATTTTAACAGCATTTAGGAAATAAACAACACTGAAAGTACTGGACAAATGAGCAGGAATCAACCTACAAGACCCAGAGTTGAGTTTTGGCTAAGCAAACGTCCCACATATTACATAGCCAATTAGGCTATTATTTGTCAGCCACTGCCTCACCAATATGCTCCTGAAGACAATTTGTGAACATTCAGAGGAATCTCTTTTCTAGTCCATCAACCATCTCAAGGAAAGATTAACGTGCACTTGAAAGTTACTTTGGTTTTTGTCATTGCTGTTGTTTTGTCTGGTGGGCGGTGGTGGCGGGGTGGAGAGAAGGCGGGGCGG
>SJYA01003056.1:1091486-1114194 GCA_006410615.1 Neotragus moschatus
TGGAGAGAAGGCGGGGCGGGGGGTGGGGGGGTGGTGATGCTTACTTAATCAAAATTCTCAAAAAAGATGTGCAACATTATTTTCCTAAACAACACATTTTGGTCTGTACCACTTGCCACTATTATCCATTATTTTTATTTTCTAATCCCCCCCCCATTTTTTCCTTCCATACCTTTTACTGCTTATTACTACAGCAGAACAGGAACAGGTTCCAAAGGCAGGAAGCAATGAATTTCCATTTTATTTTACCCCTTAGTTTCCACTGCTGACAAGTGAGTACCTTAATTTCTCAAAACTCTGTTCTCCCTACTCTGTAAAATAGAGATAAGGCCACCAACCTTTGTTGACTATTCGATGAGATGATGCTTGTGGAAACAGCTGGCTCATAACAGGCAATCAGTACTTGTTAACATTCCCTCTGCCTCCTCACTTAAGTCAGACCTTCAGCCTGAACGCTTGAGAATTCCAACAGCCTCACACCCTCAATCTTTCCAGTTGCCCACACACACTGTCACACACGAACTAACTGCAATCACTCATTTCTGAGTCAGCAGCCCTTAAATGGAGCCTCAGCATAAACAGAATGACAAAGCAAGTGAATGCACCAAATGCGTGCTAAGGATGACCCACATGGGGCTACTGCCATGATCTGAGTACCTGCAAAGCGCTCTGATTCCTTGTAAGCTCCTTATCCCCAGCCCTACATCCCAGACTCCCCTCAACTTGTCTGCTCAACCAATCCCTTCGAAGAATCAGATGTGGCCCATTCGTTTCCTGTGGTGCCCCTGCCTTCTCCATTCCTGCCTGCAATGCCAGGGTGGTTTTTAAAACAAATGAGAATGGCACTCAAGAAGCAAAATGAATTCACTTAGCTCTGTGCTCCCTTCTCCCTTGCTGTTATTTATTTTTGTGTATTTCACTAGAAGCAACATTTGTCAACATGGCAGCATAGAAGCTGCAAGCCAGGGAGAACNCCATTCCTGCCTGCAATGCCAGGGTGGTTTTTAAAACAAATGAGAATGGCACTCAAGAAGCAAAATGAATTCACTTAGCTCTGTGCTCCCTTCTCCCTTGCTGTTATTTATTTTTGTGTATTTCACTAGAAGCAACATTTGTCAACATGGCAGCATAGAAGCTGCAAGCCAGGGAGAACTGTTTTTGTATAAAACAAATAACTTAAGCAGCACAGGAGCGGTGTTGAATAAAGCTGCCATATGAACGGCCACAAAGTGCAAAATGGTGAGCCCTTGCGTTGGCTGCAGCAGCTGCTTCAACACCCAAAGAAACAAATACTTTAGAGAGGGAAAAGCTAAATTGGTTATTTGCAGAGAGATTCAGAGATTTTTGATCACATGATCCAGCAACGGGCAAATTGGCAGAGTCCACAACTCAAAAACAGATAAGAGGAGGAAGATGGAGCCTTCAAGAACTCGGCAGGGAGAGGATGGAGGAATAGGGCAGTGACAGCTAAAAGATGCAGGTTTATTTTTGAGGTGATGAAAATGTTGTAAGACTGTAATGACAGCTACACATATCTGTAAATACAGTAAAAGGCACTGCTTTGTATACTTTAAATCAGTGGTCCCCAAAACCTTTTTCACACCAGGAACTGGTTTCATGGAAGACAATTTTTCCACAGATTTGAGGGAAGGTGGGGTAAGTGGGGGATATGAGGGGATTGGAGATGATTCAAACTCATTACATTTATTGGACACTTTATTTCTAATCTAATGTCACCACTGAACTGACAGGAGGTACTGATCTGTGGCCCAGAGGTTGCAGACCCCTGCTTTAAATAGGTGAATTGTACTGTATGTGAATTAGATCTCTTAAAGCTGCTGAAGTGGGCATCCCCACAAGAATCTGAGTCAGTAAATAGGAAGTGCATCCTGAGTCATCCTCACTGACCTTTAGATGCTGCAAATGTACCCAGCTCATCACTATTTATCAAGCACTGGACTAAGTACACACATAGGCCACTCATTTAATCATAAAAGATATTCCTGTTTACAAGTAGGTGATCTGGGGCTCAGAGACATCTGAGGTGAGTCTGCTTCTAGCCAAGCACCTGTCACCAAGGCCCATGTTCTTCCCACCGCATCCCCACTCCTCCCTGGCCACACAATCACATTACTGAGGAACAAGGAATTTATGCCACATCCATGACTTTTTTCCAAAATATCTTGCACTTACCTCTAAGCAAACTGTTTTATTGAAAGTAAACTTGTGACAATAACTCTGATACACTCATATTTCCCTCTATTCTGAAAAAGATACCAAGAATAAGCTTTCTCTTTTGGATGATATAATTTTCTCTTAAAACCTGACTCAATCTGTTATACAAAGCTAGCCTTGGGGATTCCCAGGACAGTTGGGGCCACCTGGTTGGCCCAAAGACCGTTCTTTTAATAGCTATTGTTTCTCCTTCCCCTGAGGTCACTAAGAGTTCCCTGTATTGTCTAGGTATCTTCTGAATATAAACGCTCTCTTTCAATCCCTAGGGACCAAGGGCATCACCAGTTATTACTACAACAGAAGTAAAGTTCAAAAGCTTTGTGACAGCTGGTCGTCAATCAATGGCTTTTTCCATTTTATAACCAGGTCTTCAAAATATGAGGCTGCCATACAACTGATCCATGGATGACTGGGATTTTATGACAGTAACAATGATTACTGTTAAATGTGACTTTTATGTAACACTTTTCACTTTTGCAAACCACCGTGAGACCCTAGCTTTTTTAAAAACTAGACATGTGGTCTCCCCACATATCTACCTTCCCACCTACTTCATTCCTCTACACAAATGCCTTATCTCAGAAAGCTTTCTTCCTAACAGTGTGTGAACTTCCTGAGATAAGGATTCTAAAACCCCAATCACAGAAGGATGTTTTTAAAGGGAACATGATCTCTTCCTCCCAAGCTGAGCTCCTGATGACAAGAATCCTGTCCATAAAATTAAAGGTTCATATTAAGAAAAACCCATTCTTAGAAGGAACTCTAAGAAAAATCCCAGAAGTACATCTTATTAGATTGGAGTTGGCAGTGAAGGTTTTTAATTAGGAAAGAAAGTAACCAATAATGATAATCCATCTATACTTAGTACAGAAATCCTGGTAAGTATACACGCTTTATCCCAATTTTACAGATAGAAAATGTGTCTTAACAAAGATACAGAAAATTAACACAAATACTATCTCTCATTTTCTCTCTTTCTATCTAAACCTCTCTCTGAGTGTCTCTCTCTCTCTCACACACACACACAAGCATACCAAATGGGAGGACTCAGATTTAAATCTGAGTCTGTGTGAGACCAATCCAGTGCTCCCAGGAAACACACGCTGTGGTAATTCTCAGACTATAAAGCCAGAGACACCCGAATTTGAAACCCATCTTTGCTACTAACTAGCTGCGTGATCATGAGTAAGTTACTTCCCTGTGTATAAAACAAAATTATTAATATAGGTGGCCCTCAGTATCACAAATGCAGAACCCACAGATACGAATGAGTGACAAACACACATAGATTTGGGTATCCAAACGGGGGTTGGGAAGTTCCTAGAAACAATCCCCGATGGATATCAAGGGACAATTGTACACTGCAGGTCATGCTGGAAAAAAAAAAAAAAAGATTATGCTTATAATGCTAATTCTCGAGCTTACATTTGACAAATTATTCACATTTTGTTTGTACCACATCATTCTGTATAGACTTACATATCATTTTATAATAGCCAGCCTTTGCTAAGAACTTACCATGTGCAAGGCACCATTTTAAATGCCCTATCCAAGGTCACAATACAAGGACAAGCCGGGAGTCAAACCTAGGTAGTGAGGTTCAAAGCCAAGGCTTCTAACCATTCTTTTGCAAGACAGAAGTGCAGAAAGTTAACTTCCCAGATAACAATATACTGATTCCTATCCGCTAGAGCAATGGATCTCAAAGTGTGGTCCTTGGACTAGCAGGACTGACATCCCCTAGGAATAAGAAGGTATAAAGAATGAAAATTCTTGGGCCCCACCCCTAACCTCCTGAATCAGAAACTCAGGGTGGAAGGGGGCAGGGGGAGACCCAGCATTCAGTTTTAACAAGTACCTCAGTCACCTGAAAGACTTGTTAAAACACAGACTGCTTGGCACCAATGATACCTATGCTTAGGCTTCTGCCACAGGTAAAGAATCTTGAGGATGCTCAAACGCAAAAATGAAAACAATGTCACGCTCTCCAGCTCCAAAGCTACAGATTTGCAATGGCTGAAGTTGGTGTCCCATCTCCATCATCTGAAAATTTGTCTTTGCCCCCATAAACTCCATTGTCAACACAACAGTCACCACCTACTTAATGCTTCCCCAGCACAGCTCTGGGTCTCACTCAACAAAAGCCCAAGTTCTCACAGTACCTACAAGGCCCTGTGTGATTCACGACACCTGCCCCCCCATTCTGCCACCAACCCCTCCCTAGATTCTCCTCCTGTCTGTCTCTCTGCTCCACTTCCACCTCCCACTCTGCCCAGCCACAGCGGCATCCTTGCTGCTCCTCAAACACAGCAGTAAGTCCTCATTTGCGACACTTGTGCTTGGCAGTCTCTCTTCCTATCATTCTCCTAAGAAAAATTCCACAGCTCACCTCCTTTCCTCGTCAAATCTCTACATTAACATCTCTTTATGGGGGGGCCTTTCCTGACCCCACACCCCACTCCCAGCACTCACTCATTCTCAAATCCTGTGTTGCTTTTTCTCCATAGAATGCATCACTATCAGATAGGACAAATATTTATCTGCTGTGACTGGTTTCTCCCAGTTAGAAGGTAACCTTCACAAGGGCAGACACCGTCTTGTTTGCTGATATGTCATCAAACCCAAGAGGAAAGTCAGGTATATAACCACATATTCAATGAACAAATAAATGAGAGAATGCTATTAATCCCAAATGGCTATCCCAAATACCCAAATGTCATTTTATAAAAATGTTAATGCGGACATGGGGTCGCAAAGAGTTGAAAATAACTGAATGACAACAACTGGTGGTCCAGGGGTTAAGAATCAGCCTTGCAATGCACGTGACACAGGTTCAATTCCTGGTCCAAAAAGATCCCACATGTTGTGAAGCAACTAAGTCTGTACACCATAGCTACTGAAGCCTACATGCCCTAAAGCCCATGCTCTGGAACAAAAGAAGAGACTGTAAGGAGAAACCTGCACACCGCAACTAGAGTAGCCCCCGCTTGCCACACTTAGAGAAAGCCCATGTAGCAACAAAGACCCACAACAGTAAAAAAATAATATTTTTTTTTAAATGTTGATATAAGCACTGGCATAGTTTTTGTCTTTTTATTACTAGTAACACAACTGGACAAAACAACTTCTAAGCCCACACAGAATACTCAAAAATCCCATTTCTTCAGAAGAAATGCCATGTACCATGCAAACTGTAAGATTACTTTTTCTAAGCCCACACAAATATTTACTACCCCCAAATGTAATTTCTAATTTACAGCTCCAAAATATAATCTATATTGGAATTTGCATAAAACTCAACAGACCTGCAGCAAGATATTAAATTTTAAATTTGCATGCAAGAATGACCAAGTAATATTAGTCTAGCCAAGGAGATCGTGTCTCTAAACTTGAGAGCTTGCAGATGTAATGAGAAGAAAAATTGTACACTTCAATGAAAGCAAGTTGATTAAAATGCTCTGATGCAGTTTTAACAGTGCAAAGGAGGCAAAGTGCATTTCAAATTTCATAACCTGGGCTCTGATAACATGAGACTCACAGCTTCGGAATAGGTGATGAAACATACTGGCATCTCTTCCATCTATACACAGTAGCGGGTGACAGAGGTAAATAGCCTGAGAGTTTGAATGGGTCTCTCTGACCCTACATACCCCGAAGGACCCTTTGGGTCAAGAAGATACACACTCAGCACTGGTCAACAGCGAAGCAAGTGGTAGTGTCTCAAATCTCACCAGCTGTACAGCCTTAACTTATGCGCTGTGCATACATGGGGTTTTTTGGTTTGTTTTGTGTTTTTAAAGAATGAGAGTTTCTTGCCTCTGAAACACCAAAAAAGAAGAGGTAAATTACGCAGTAACTGGTTCTGAAACAACCAAGGTGATGCGACTAAAAAGAGAAGAAGAGGGACTTCTGTGGTGGTCCAGTGTTAAGAGACTCTGTATGCCTAATGCAGAGGGCCCAGGTTCAATCCCTGGAATCAGATCCCACATATGGCAAGTAAAGATCCCACATGCCACAATTAAGGCCCAAAGTAGCCAAACAAATAAATATAAAAGAGAGAGAAGAAGAAGAAAAAGAAATGTTTAAGCACCTCAAGACTCTGCTCTCAAGAAATAGCCTTGGGAGTGCAGCACTTTGCAAAGGGCATGGGTGCTCAGCAGGTTAACAGCCAAAAAGGGGCTACTTGAACTTTCTGTCAACAACGTTTTCATCTGTTTTCAATGAGTATTTTGGGCAGTATGTCATCTGAAAGAGTCCTGGTGCTCTACAAGCATGAAAATCACTGGTCCCATGGAATGGATCCTAAAAGAGAAGTCAGTTGATGGATAATCAACTGCTAACCCAGGCATGGTGCCTTTCTGATTGTGTGACTCTGACTCTAAGCCCCTCATATCAGTAAACTCCACTCCTAGATATGTACTCGAGAGAGCTGAAAAACATATCAACACAAAGAACGGTACATAAACGTTCACAGCAGCTTTATTCATAACAGCTTCAAACTGGAAACAACCCCAAAGCCCATCAACAGGAGAATGGCTAAACACATTACAGTACATCCATACAATGGAATGGCACACAGCAGCAAGAAGGACCAAAAACACGGACCAACCTCAAAATCACTACTCTGGGTGAAAGAAGCCAAACACAGAAGAGCACATAACATACAATTCCACTGATATAAAAGCTGAAGAAAATCCTAATCTACAGGGGCACAAAACAGATCAGTGGTGCCCAGACCCTGGTGTAAGAATGTGAGAGTGGAGAGTAAGTGTGAATGAGGGAATTTATGGGTGCAACAGAAATGCTGTATCTTGATTATGGTGGTGATTTGATTCTAAACTCAGGACTGTATACATAAAATGGGTGGCTTTTACTGCATGTG
Organism: Neotragus moschatus; assembly: GCA_006410615.1. Lineage (NCBI taxonomy): Eukaryota > Metazoa > Chordata > Mammalia > Artiodactyla > Bovidae > Neotragus > Neotragus moschatus. The sequence goes on from SJYA01003056.1 coordinate 1,098,604, forward strand.
AAAATAAAATTGAAAAAAACATATGTCCTACCTAACCCATGAAAACATTATTAAGGAACAAATGAGAAAGGTGACATGTGAAAGCTTAATACACATGCACTGAGATTAAACAGGTAAAGGACAAAAATATACCACACAAGCATTGGTTTATACAAAAGCCAAACGTATGGCACAGAAAGGAGTCATGACTATTAACAATGAGGATGATGAAAGCTTGAGTATTAGCACTTCTTTTATGCTGGCACTTAAGATCTTTACATGCATCAAGTCCTCACATCAATCCTATGAGGAAGGAAGGATTACTATTTCCATATTACAGATGAGGAAACGGAGGTGCTGAGTTATTATTTCACTTTCACAAGTAAAACTAGAGCATATAGTTTTTGGGTAAGTCAACAAAGGTCTTACAAGTAGCAAGATACTAAGCATGGAAAGCTATTTTCCTACTAAGGACGAGTAAGTATCAAAGTGTAGCCTCCAAGCCAGAGACACCAGTCCGCAGAAGGCCTCCCTAGTCCGCAGAATAGAAAGTCGTGCAGCAGACACACTTTGTTTTCTTGGATTTGGGGAATAGGAAATAAAAACAGAGGCAGAGCAGAAAAAAAGAAAAGTCAATAACATCTGTACATAAAAATCATAAAAGTGGTTCACAGGGAACTATTAGTTAACACTTTTAACTACCTATTATGTGAGGCTTTATTAAGAGTTTTACGTGTATTCTCATGCAATTTTTATAGTAACAGTGAGAAACAGTACTATGATAACCACTTTATATGCAAAAGAAAAAAAAAAAAAAACCCAAATCTTAGGTAAGATAACCTGCAAAGGATACTTTTACCTAGCAAGTGACAGAAACCACAGTTGAATCAAACTTTATTTTCAAAGCTAGTAATGTTGCTTATTAAATCTACTCCCATTGAAATCTTAGTGAAAATGCAAGTTTTAAGGAAATAACAAGAAAAAAAAAGGATAAATGTATAGATATCCCAACTAAACCTACAATGTCTCAAATTTGTTCCTATATTTTTCTGAGAATACAAGAGCCACTGTTATTTAACAAGCAAACAAGCCAGGCACCATGCTAGAGACTTTAAATATTAATTCAGGTAATCTTCATAACAGTTCTACAAGGTGAAAAGAAAAAACGCAATTTCCCACCTAGAATCATGTGGCCAAAGTTCCTCTCAAAATATAGGGCAAAATAAAGATATCTTTGATAACTAAAAATGAGTATATAATACTAACAGACACTCACTAAAGAATATTAAAGAAAATGTGAACAAAGACACTGGTAGCCATATAGGTAAATCTAAAACACCAGCTGTAAAAAGGACAGCATCTAATTTGTGTGTTTAAAAAAAGGTAAAACCAAAATATCGGACTTACTACAGGGAGAGAAGTGATCAGACTTTAAGATTGCTGACTCGCATTATCCAAGGGGATTAAGATATGGATGAACTTTTCAAGGGAAATTACTAGCAGAGTATAAATGCAAATCTTTAAAAAAAAAAAAAAAAGTGGGACCGTCCTGGTGGTCCAGTGACTAAGAACACGCCTTGCAATGCAGGGAACATGGGTTTGATCCCTGGTGGGGGAACTAAGATCCCACCTGCCTCACAGCAACTAAGTCTACTCACTGCAACTAGAGAGTTCAAGGACCACAAGGGGAGATCTCGCATAACACAACAGACATCCCACATGCTGCAACTGATCTGACACAGCCAAATAAATAAATTCTTAAAAAATTGTTTTTAAATTTCAGGGGATAATGAAATGGAGTAACACAATCATGGGGGAAATGGTGGTGTCAGGATTTGAACCTCGATGCCAAGCTCCCAAACCAGCTGTAAAACATTACCAGCACACAACAAGCAATCAGCTCTCAGCAAATCACACAGGCGTCCTCAGGAAACAAGCCTAAAATTCCTACTTGTTGTCCTTTCTCAAAACTCACAAACACTGAAGATTCAAGTCCTCAATGATCACCTCTATTCTAATATCAATTCATTGGGAAAGACTCTGATGCTGGGAAAGACTAAGGGCAGGAGGAGAAGGGGGGTACAGAGGATGAGATGACTGGATGGCATCACCAATTCAATGGACATGAATTTGAGCAAACTCCAAGAGACTGTGAAGGACAGGGAAGCCTGGTGTGTTGCAGTCCATGGGGCCGCAAAGAGTTGGACGAGACTGTAACGACTGAACAATGACATTCTATACCCCCTTTTGGCTTCTGCACAGGAAACCTTTCCAAGCAGGTTGGCAAGTCAAAGAAATGGTAACTAGAACCAGAATTTTTTACAGCCAAAATTATTTAAAATTCCATCAATTTTTAATTTTGGATAAAAATTAATGATCTGCTCACAAAAGCTCTCTCTCTCTCACATCAAGGGAGCAGTGTTAATCTCACACCTGGACTCTCTTCACTGCTCTCCTATCGAACACATTTTTAACTATGTTTTCATCAAGAATCTTTAAATATGTCTCAGAATTGTGTCTTCCTTTCTTTCAGTTGCCTAAATTTTCAACTGCAGGGTCTTGGAGGTAGATTAAATAAAGATAAGCTCTTGTCAGTCAGAGCTAGCTTCTCTCCCTCCCCTCACCTCCTCTGGTTACCAGATCCAAATGCTGCCAATCAAGGAAAATCCTGCACATCAGCTGTCATTCATTCCTGTCTAAATGATGCCGGTCAGACTTCATTAGGAACAGTGTCCTGATCAAAAGCTACAGCCAATCATGTCCACAAAACATAGAAGCAGCAGCTGGTCTTGTCTAGCTGGTGTCTGGCACAATTCCCACTCCTGGAGGGTGAGAGCAAGGCCAGCCACACCTCCCCAGGGCCAAGAAGACAGCCAGTCACGTCTCTTGCACATTTCAGGTTGCTATAAACTGCATGTCTTCTGTTGACTTTGCTCTCACCTCACCAGCCCACTAAAGGTAGCCTCAGACTTAATTATTAAGCCTTCCGAGCCACGAAGACAACTGGGAATTTAGCAGTCCTCTCGTTCATTAGCTGGTTATGCCACTGAGGGACTGAAGCCAAGCTGCTTATTTATTTCTGATCCTCCAAACTGCAGGTTCAACCCTCCCCCAAATACCCCCTCACGCACAGAGAACAGAGAGCAGCCACCATTCTACACAGCAGTACATCATCCACACTCTCCCAAAACAGACCATACAGACCACATCAAGGACATACTAGAGAATCAGCACAAATCTGAAAGCAAAATCCTCAGAGACCTAATTCTTTCAACTCAAATGTTTATTACTGTTCTTCATGACATTTGTTTAAATGGAAGAAACAGGTAGAGGATTTTTTTTTTTTTAATGCAGCCATTAAACACTTTAAAAAAACAGGAAGATAGAAACTGAGTAGAATCTGGTTTGGGTGATTGTTTTCAACCGGTCAACTCTTTCCTCTCTGGCTGGACTATCCTGTATGTCCCCAAGGTAGGGTGCAAGAAAGTGTACACCAGAGATCCTCCATGCAGTCACGCTCTGAAAGCCCAGACGGCGCACCCACCTCAGGAACCTGGCTGGGCCGACATGCAGGTGTGGAACGACTCAGAGGTGGGCCGTTCATACAGAAGGAGGCATTTGCCTGGGTTCAGAGTGAATCAGCAGGTCAGTTATTAGTAGAAGAAGTAGTTATTTAAATGTATGATTTCATCCTAATTAAATCTAATGGGGGAGAGAATTTGCATTTAGCTGCCTAGAAATGGCAACCCACTCCAGTGTTCTTGCCTGGAGAATCTCAGGGACGGCAGAGCCTGGTGGGCTGCCGTCTATGGGGTCACACAGAGTCGGACATGACTGAAGAGACTTAGCAGCAGCAGCCTAGTAAATAACTCTCTAATAATAGTTACTTCACTATTGATATCTGAAGAGTATCACCAAAATAAGGTTTTCAGGGCAACAGAAGAAGGTGATGTTGGTGGATTGCTGTCCCCCCCACCCATATACCCTACACCATACCAGGCACCTCCCCCTGCCCCAGCCAAGATCATAATCTTGGTTTTACACCATATTCCTTTCACTTAGTGCTTTTTAACAACCTCCACCCATCCAACCCCCAGGCAAGAACCTAATAAAACATTTCATCTTAGAAAGCTTAACAGTACCGTATACCTAACAAAACCACCCAGGGACACCAGAGAGCATCCTGCATGTACATTAATAACTGCAGGGTATCTGATTAGGAGAATGTGAAATAAGAAGCCATTAATAGCAGCCCTCATCTCCCTCCTCCACACTGATTACCAAAAGAACAGCAGCAGCTGAATCACAACTAAATCCTATTCACAAGGGACCTGGGGCAACAAAGAGGAAAAAAACCGTTAGAGTAGTGCTTCTCCGGGGAAGCTGCTTTCAGTCGTTTTGATTCTGGCGTCAATCACGCCTGCCACAAACCAATAAGCATGTATAACACAAGCAAAGACTAGATTCCTCTCCTCCCTCCCTGGGTTCAGCACAGCACACCCAGCATACTTAATTGCCCTGCCAACCACACTGCTACTTGCAAGGGCCCCAAAGGAAGTCCTAGGTCCAGAGACACACAGGCTTAAATGCTCACCCTCAGAGTACAATCGGTATCAGTCAGAAGATGGAACCGCTGGCCTCAGGGCAGACTACTTGTGAGATCTCAGTAGAACAGACCAACGATGTGACTTTGAACAAATGTTTTATACTCTTTCTGCCTCAGTTTCTTTATCTGTAGCATAACTGTTCCCTGGAGTTATTGTGGAATCAAATGAATTAACCCACAGTGAGCACCAGGAGTGGGCTTCCCAGGTGGCAGCAGTGGTACAGAACCCACCTGCCAATGCAGGAGACGTAATAGACCTGGGTTCAATCCCTGAGTCAGGAAGATCCCCTAGAGGAGGACATGGCAACCCACTCCAGTATTCTTGTCTGGAGAATCCCTTGGACAGAGGCGCCTGGCAGGCTACAGTCCTTAAGGTCACAAGGAATCAGAACAAGCCTGAAGCAACTTAGCAAGCGCACTAGGAATAGCACCTCCCATCCTGAGTTAGTGCACACTCTCTCCCTCCTCCTTCCTCCTCCTCTGTCCACATATAGAGGAGAGGGTAGGAGAAAGATGGAGAAAGGAAAGAAAAGGGGAAGAGGAGGAGGAAGATAAGAAAGAAGAAAACAAAAAGCTTGATCTTAAGTATGTGGCTTAGATATACAGATGAGAAACCCAACAGTGCCCCCAATCCCCCCTGCACTGAGATGTACCCCACCCCTAATCTTTCAAAGTCACACCTTTCTCCTCCTGGCTTAGCAGTGGAAAGACCAGAATTCTCCTCTGCTACAAGAAACCTCAGCAAAAAATTGTTAAGAGTTTCTCTAAACCCAGTATTTTGAGACTGGTGAGCGATCTGTGAATTCCCAAACTTTCTGCAACTCAAAATGAATTTTCTGGTAGACAGCCAATGTTTCCAATTTGATTTGGCAAAATGTAATTAGCAATGCACTGTCAATGAGTAGTTTAGCTATTGACAATACCTGTTGCAATTTAATTTTAAATGTCAATGACTTATTTGGATTCACTATAACATGGCCCTGATACATTACAAACAAGTATCCTACAACAACAGGATATATGATGAAAATAAGAGGGTGAAGGAAATCAATAGGACTGTACAAGGGTCTGCCTGCCAAATACCCCTATGCAACTATGCCTAGGGGGCTTCCCAGGTGGCTCAGTCAAAGAATCCACCTGCCAATGCAGGAGAAACTGGTTCAATCCCCAGGTCTGGAAGACTCCCTGCAGAAGGAAATGGCAACGCACTCCCATATTCTTGCCTGGAAAATCCTGTGGACAGAGGAGCCTGGCAGGCTAGTCTATGGGGTCGCAAAAAGTTGGACATGCCTTAGCAACTAAACAACAACAAACTATGCCTGGAGCAGGGCCGGCTCTCTCTCCTAGGCGCAGCTGGGGATGCGGGAGTGTGTCACTGTCACTGTCCTGTCAGCTGATGCTACTGTTCCTGAAAGGACATGAGTGCAACAGCAGGCCAGTGTCAGGAGACAGGTGACCCTGAACAAGCGAGGTGACTTTGAACAAGTTATTTAGCTTCTCTTAATTTCTTCATCTATAAAAGTAAGATGGTTGTGAGGACTACATAGACAGACATAGATAAAAACACTCAGCACAATGCCTTGTATTTGGGTTCAATAAATGCTGGCCTCTCACCATTAAGTCAACCAAGTTAAAATTGATATGACTTTTTTAAACAGCAAAAACAAAACAAAAAAACCCTCACACACTATAGCAGGGTGTCACGAATGCATGTGTCTGTAACACAGGGACTCGAGTAAAGCAGGTTCAGCCCAGATGATAACTGTGGAGGGTGGTGGCCTCCATGGCACCGCAAGAAGCCCAGCCCTTCTCTCCAGCCCTTCTCTCCAGCCCTTCTCTCCTGTGCACACCTGCTCTCAGCACCAACTGGAATTCAGTATGGATCATGCCTGTACTGCCAGAATAATCCCAAATCTGGATTTTAAATGAAATTTCCTAATTTTTAAATGTTGACAACTGCCTCCAAAACATTTGAAAATAAAACAGGTCCAATGAACCATACTGTGTGGCTGGACCAGGGCTTCTGAACTGTAAGTGTGTCGGTCTCTACTATCCAGACTAACCCACAGGGGCTGCCTCGGTAAAACCCATCCAAAGTTTTTACGCATTTCCCATGGGAAAGCCTTACCATTGACCAAGCCACAGAAGGACCCACAGAAAGTCTAGAATGTTCTCTAAGTCACAGGCCAAGGAATGGCCAGGCCTGCAGCAGGTGCCTCCTTGATGACTTTCAGCCTGCTCACCAAGAAGGGAAGTGGATCATTTATGAACTGCAAAGGTGATACAAAATGCTAATCAGCTTTAAGCTGACACTAGATAACACATGAATTTACATCTTCTCTAAAATAATTCAAATGCATTTCATGCAGAATAGCGAGCAAGGATAAAGATGAAGTGGTAACACTTCAGAGGCTCCACAAAATATCCTGACTATCTAGGCCATAAACCTACAAAAAATTCTCACTTCTCTCCGTGAACAGGAACAGACCACAACTGAAAAATCATAGAAAATACCCAAGTCAAATCATCAGCCAATAGGCTTCCCACTTCGCATGCCTGGGGTATTTCACTCTCTTCCTGACGGGACTTTGGTTTACCACAATTTCTTTGATCTCCTTATTATCCTTTGCCAAACATGTTTTGGGAAGGAGGAAATGAGAGCCATGGAGTGAGGGTGGATGGCATGGATAATCAGATAGACAGGCAGTTAAATGAGAAATCTCCAGGACTATAAGGGAGAGGGGGAAGGTTCACAATGTATCCTCTTAAATAAATTTCACCTTCTTCAACATATTCACGTACTCAATATTCACTGAGTACCCACTAATGACAGGTGTTGTTCTAAATGCTGGAAAGGTAGCACCAAAGAAACAAAGTCTGAGCCCTCACAGAGTTTATATCCTTCAGTCATTCATGCTGAGATCTGAGATTCAATCTTCAAGGAAGACACCATAGACTTTCTGGGTCAGAAAGGATCTTCGCAATCTTCTCATTCAGTAGTCCTGAAAGCAAGATCCAGATTTCCTCCAATGCTTTCATTAAACCAACACGCCCACTGAGTCACATCCATGCTACTATCTGTAGCAGCGAACCTCTCAGAGCTCACCAACGCCCTGCTGGGGCAGAGAGGGGGACACCCACACAGCCCCCTTCACTGAAGAGAACTCACTGCAACACAGGCAGCTCCAAGCTTCTAGAGGGGTCCCACTAGCTTCAGGAAGAAGACAGGCTTAAGCTGTTTACGCCTCTCAGCCTGCTTCCACTTGAGCACCTCAATTCTCCTTCTCTTATTACCCGGCTGCCTAAGTCAGATTTCTTTGGAAATCTGAAATCAGAAAATAGTTCCACAGGCTACAAATAATCTGAAGTCAAAGCAGTATGTCATGAAGGCTGCAGGTCCATTGGTCTCCCCTATTAGACTTATTTCTTCTGTTTACCATCCACTTGTTAGTCCCAGGTCTGCTCTGGGGGTACCGCCAGAAGTGCAAGCCCTCCTCCATACGATAACTCTCCAAGAATTTGAAGAGAGCACTTGGGTTACCTCTTCTTCTTCTCAGGCCTGACACCCCAGTTCCACCATTCACAATGACAGATTTGGGGTATCTGCCCATTCAAATGCCTCCTTATTCCTTTACCATTATTACTGATATAAAAGTTACCGGGTTGGCAAAAAAGTTCATTCTTTTTGGCCAACCCAATATATACTGAAGAGTCTGTTTGGGCAGTGATACTGTCCTACATAAAAAGTTTTTGCAGAATGCTCTATTTGACCCCTCACAAAATCATACTAGGTTAAAGCTTTGACAAAAGAAAACTGTATTCTACAAATTATCCATGAAAACCTGGAGCTTTGGGAGGATAAAACAGAGTTGTCTGAATAGCAAATGTTCTTGGTCCTAAGAATCAGATTTCAGAGTCCTATCCCAGACCTGCTGAATCAGAATTTCCAGAGGGAGATGCATGGGAGTCTGCATGGTTAATATAACCTGCATACAGTTATTTATTACATAAATATTTTATTACTAAAATGTCTATAAAATCAAAAGACTGAAATACAGAAAAACAATACTGTCAATACCTACACGTTTAATAAGAGGAAGATTTCGTTATGACTTGTTATCTCTCCTTTGATTATAGTACATTGGTTTCTACTTCTCCTTAAACCTGTCACTAGTTCCCTCTGCCCCAAGCCCCATTTATAATCAAAATAGAATCTAGTTAATAGAACACACTGGAGACTCCTGCATTTGCAAGCAGAGAAGAAAAATCAGTGTCTCAGACAGAGACTCTCAACTGAGAAGATCTCAATTTATATAAAAATCTTCTCAAAGCCCTTATAATCTCACTGACCATCTGTAGCACAGAAACGAATCCTGGAATTAGTGGTACTAAGTGGTTTCATAGCAGTAGATACTCTGGAGACTTTAAGAAAAAAAGGAAAAGAATTTTCTGTATTGCACTTGAAGAAGTCAGTTAAGAAACTACCATTACAGTGAAAGCTCCCAGTATGTAAGTACTTAAGACATTACAGAACAACAACAAAAAAAAACTTAAAATATCTAGCTTGGTCACAATGGTATACATAAAGCCCAGATTTCTCCAGCCATGATATATAACAGGATTGCCACTATCTAGACCTTCCTTACGTCCCTCATCCCCAGTGATTCAAACTCTATGGAGAAAACAGGACTCTACCAAATTACTTTGAAGCAGATTGAAAAAAAAAATAAAGTCCTCAGCACCAGCACCAGAAGAGACTTTTTCCCCTTACCTAAGACCTTAAAAAAAAAAAAAATGGAGAGGAACAGAGAGTTATTACTGGCACCTGATCTACAACATCAGAAAAATGGCAGCCCTTCAAACTCCACACATGGAAGAGCTCTTCATTTTAAGCTGAAAATGGGGAATTAATTTTCAAGTCTCTTGTCTAAGAGACAGCTTTTAAAAAGGTATTAACCTACATTTGGAGATTAATGCAAACACAGCCATCTTGTTTTAGTGGGTACAATCCAACTTTTATTAAGACAAAGACAGATTCAGAGTAATTAAGAGCTTGTCCAATATCCAGAATTTTATGACTCTAAATATTAGCGAAGCTGGCATTCTTACCAGTTTCGCCTCAGAGCTATTGCATTATAAATCCTTGGTGGTAATGAAACACCAGCTAAAAAGAGGTTGAATAAGTCTCATTTAAAAAAACAGCTTTCCCGTGGAGAACTATCCTTACTTTAATATAATGTATAGCCCCTGTTAGAACATCAATACTACTGGAAAAAAAAGTGAGTGGTTTGGGATTTGCTGCTAAGGAACCCAAAGAAGATAAACAAACCACAGGAACTGTGTTTTAACAACAGTCAATGTTGAGAAACTCCCTGGTACCAAAGTCTAGGAACATTCTGCTGACTGGGGCAAGAAAGGGACAATACACCCAGTCTGGCGGTAGTTTACCTGTGAGGCTCATCCTTGACACTGTCTGCTGTTTACACAATGTAGGAAACTCATGGATATTGTTTTAATTTTTTTAAACTTTTTAAAAACATCCCAATGGGGTGCTCTATTCTGGTACCCAAATATTTTTTTTTAATGGTATCAGGCTGCAGCCTTGACTACTCCCTTCCCAGAGAAGGTTCCACTAGGGTCACCACATTCAAACGTCTTTACCAACTGGGCTGAGGGGACACCTGGGAAATACGGTCAAAATATTGACAACTGGTCACCACTTTTATAGACTTCATAAAATCAAAGACTCTTACGTTTAAAGTTCCTAATGCAAATTTCTTCTATACTTAAAAGGCCACAAAGAGTTAATCACATAGGGAGTACATCACAGCTTTACAAAAACAGTTTTCCTCTCTGTTCTGTTATCAACAGAACAGAGTGACGACACCCAGTGACGACATTGATGGGAATGCCAAGGATTCCTATGCCCTAGTCCCCAACAGCTATTATCTGAAAGTCTGTCACCTCTACCATCTTGGCAGGGAAATTTAACACGTCACCTGTGGGCACCTCACCTGAACCAAAGCCAACTCCCCACATCCCAAAAGTATAAAGAGGACCAGGCAGAACAGACTAGATGAAAACACATCCGGCCCTCCATAATTAGCAAAACCCAAGCTGCTAAGTAGAACTGCCTTTGTTCTTCCCAGAGACATCCTTAAATGGAAACTAAAGCCCGATCTATATTCAAGGAAATAGCACACTCACCTTTCTCTATACACTAGGACTTCTCCGCCCCATGAGAAACAACATCCTCTTCCTTTAGGCACAAATATTAAGAACTAAAACTGTGCCAAGAAAAATAAATTTATATTGAAGCATCATACTCTCTTGGACTATTCAATGATACTGTCAGAATATAATAAGTTGTCTCTTAGGGGATGAATGAAAGTAGCATTTTCAAAAATGAACAAAGAAATTTTTTTATTAAATAAATATCTCTGCTTTTTTTTTCTCTATAACATGACTACTTTCTGTTCAAGAGAGAAATGGAAACCTAATGTTTGGGCCTTGTCTATTGAAATCACTCAGTCCCTCAGTTATGTTTGACTCTTGCAAACCCCAATGGAGCCTACCAGGCTCCTCTGTCCATGGGATTTTAATGGTAAGAATACTGAAGTGGGCTGCCATTTTCTTCTCCAGGGGATATTCCCAACCCAGAGATCAAACCTGCATCTCCTACATTTGACCACAAGCAAAACCTCAATATCATCATTTCTAAAAATCAAACTGGAAATATATATGTATATTATATATATATATATGTCTTGAGAATACACAGGACACAAAGAAATACATCTGTGGTCGACCACGAAAAGAAATTCTAAGGGAAACGAGGCTGATTCAGTCAGAGTCTTCCACAGAGCCAGCATCCCAGTGTTTATTGAGCCTCCATATATGCACCCCTCCAGACTGACCACAGAGATCACACTCCAAAAGCCATATTTACTTATTATAGATCAAGTTTATTTCCTTGAGGTAGGGTTCAATCACTGAACCTGCTCTGAGAACCTATGTGGAACTATGCTCCACCTTTACAACAGCAAGAAACAAACACTTCAAGGCAAGGTATCAAGGTCTTAATGAGCTTGCCGTAGCATCCTGCATGACAACTTGCCCCCAAAGAACAATTTTCACTTTTTCAATGAACATATCTTCAGTTCAGTTCAGTCACTCAGTCATGTCCAACTCTTTGCGACTCCATGAATCGCAGCACACCAGGCCTCCCTGTCCATCACCAACTCCTGGAGTTCATTCAGACTCGAGTCCATCGAGTCAGTGATGCCATCCAGCCATCTCATCCTCTGTCATCCCCTTCTCCTCTTGCCCCCAATCCCTCTCAGCATCAGAGTCTTTTCCAATGAGTCAACTCTTCACATGAGGTGGCCAAAGTACTGGAGTTTCAGCTTTAGCATCATCCCTTCCAAAGAAATCCCAGGGCCGATCTCCTTCAGAATGGACTGGTTGGATCTCCTTACAGTTCAAGGGACTCTCAAGAGTCTTCTCCAATACCACAGGTCAAAAGCATCAATTCTTCATGCTCAGCCTTCATCACAGTCCAACTCTCACATCCATACATGACCACTGGAAAAACCATAGCCTTGACTAGACAGACCTTTGTGGGCAAAGTAATGTCTCTGCTTTTGAATATGCTATCTAGGTTGGTCATAACTTTTAATACTGAAGTTAAGAATTGTGTCCATTGCCTCCACATCTCTCTCCAACCCCAAAGAACATATACTTTCTAAGCATCAACACTATTGAGCTAGGCACTATGAGGTATGGGGGGAAAACTGCAGTTTGTTATGCAAAGCACATCTTAGCACATCACTTAAAGTAATCCTCACAAAGAATCTGTTTCCTATTTTACAGATAAGGAAAGGGTGCCCTTGGCAAGCCAGAGACTGACTTGTCTAAAGTCACTTGAATAATAAACTGTAGAGCTAAAGCTCTGATATTGAAGGGTCTGGACCCTGTGTCACAGTGCTGTGTACAAGGACAACCCAGCTAAGTAAGATACCTTTGTACTCACACAGGGTTTTGGAGTTAAATTTGGGTAAGACGACACTGGCATAAAGATAATCACAAAGGCCAACTAAGTGTACACAGCTGCATAGGTATCTAGAAGGAAACGACCTCTTGAGGTGACAAGTAAAAACTCCATGGAACATTTAAAAATCCATTCTATATAAAACACCCAGATTCACAAATGAAAACCACCACATGAAAGGGCTCCAGAGGTGGTAAATGCTACATAAAGGTTAGGTTGATAAAGGTAGTGAAACCAGCTACAATTTACTCGGCATTTGCTGTGGGTCAAGCACCATGTTGAGCATTTCACAGACATTTTCTTAATTAAATGGCTCACCAAAATTATGCCCATTTTATAACTGAGGAAACTGAGGTTAGAGAGGTTAAAACTACTTATCCAAAGTCACATAAGTAAGTAGTACAGCTAAGTTAAACAAGTCTTTCTGTCAAAGCCTGTGTTTTCAGGATGCTTATATGTACTGCCTCTAGTGTTTCTATTTCCGGAAGTCATTTTTGTTATAGTGTCCCCAAAGTCCTCACTAAGTACTCAGATCTGGGGCACATACTATATATTTCTGATGGACATCCTCAACTTGCAGGTTTTTCTATACCTAGGTCCCTAATATCCACAAATAATAAGGACAGGGGTTAGCTTCAAAAAACTCCAAAGCTCCCATGTGATCTCTAACCACTGAGAAAAATCCAAGAAATGATGGTACACACATTCAATCAAAGGTTACAGCTATTTGGTATTTTAAACACTTCAGGCTGAGATTCTTAACAGTGCTTAAGAGAAGGCTTAAGTGCATTAAAAGGAAATTCTCTGTACATTTGTTATTCTCATCCCAGCTTTATAGATGAGTAAACACAGGCTTGTAGACATTACCAGAAGCTGAGATAGGAATTCTGACTGTTTCTATTCCTCTCCCAAGGCTCGTGAATAACACAACCTCCTAGTTTAACCTAACTGTCCTCACTGTACTGCAGGTGAGAAGACATACATAAACCAACAGAACTCAAATGGATCCATGAAACGCCTTTTAATTAAGCCATAAGAAATATTAGCTGGTAAAAAACAAAATTGGTGTTAGAGCTTTGAAAGGATGACAAGTTTAATCCTAGGGTAATAGAAGCAGTCAAAAAAAGAAAACAAAACTTCAACCTCATGAATTCTTTTTTCTATAATGAAAAACTAAAATAAAAAGTTACAAGCCAGATAAAGTATTCATGACAAATATTGCAAAAGGTTAATATATGTGTGTGTATACATATATACACATACACACTTATGTAAAACATAAAAAGTTCACATCAGTTAAGAAAAAATTTCGATCCAAAAACCAGTCAAAGGCAAACATAGATGGAGTTCAATTAGTATCAAAATAAAGCGCAAGCACAGCTTTTTAGAGATACAGTTATGAAACAAATTCAATACCTCTTTATCTCTAAAAATGTAAATAATTACATTTTTAAAGCAAGTATACTTTATGTTGCTGATGATAGGCTACAGTGTAAAAATAGTATACACTATCAAGAGAGTGATCTGGTTAGTCACTCACTCCTGTACGACTCTTCGTGACTCATGGACTGTAACTCGCCAGGTTCCTCTCTCCATGGGGAGAGAGGCAAGTATACTGGAGTGGGCTGCCATTTTCTTTTCCAATAAAGATAGTTGACACTGAAAAAATACCCTTAAAAGAAAAAGCCACCCTCTTGTTATTCTACAATAGAGAATCTATCAAAGAAATTAAGGTAGGGAATCCTACAGTAAAAATAAGCTCTTTGTGGTACAGCAGCACAAATTTTAAATGCCCAGCATTAGAAGAAAGTAATGGCACAATTTGATATACTATTATGCAGTTATGAAATTATTAATTAAGACGGTAATATGGCAACATAGGAAATTACTTTTCAAATGTTAAACAAAAGATAAAATTATTTGCTAGGATTCTACCACTGTAAAACTGATGTCTGCCTTACAGACAAATCTTAGAAATAAAGGTATTTAAAAAAAAAAAAAGAAAAAGGGGGCTCCCCTGGTGGTCCACTAGTTCAGAACCTACTTTGCAATACAAGGGACACGGGTTTGATACCTGGTCTGAAAGATCCCACACTGCAGCCACTAAGACCATGCACCAGCATAACTGAAGCCCACTGGCCCTGGAGCCCATGCTGCACTACAGGAGAAGCCACCACAGTGAGGGGCCTTCACACGCAGCTAGAAAGCAGATCCTGCTTGCTGAGACCGGGGAAAGCCTGAGTGCAGCAACAAAGACCTGGCACAGCCAAGTAAATAAATAAGCAGGGCAGAGGAAGGTTTCTTAAACAAGAGTCGGTGAACCTTTCTCCCTCTTACAAAATTATTAATAAAAGAAATATGTATTGTTAAATATAATGGCAAATAGAGAAAGTAAAGCAGCTCTACTCCTACCCTCTGCCCACCTGCCTCCCTGCCTTGAAGAGAATAAGTTTGTGCATATGTATGTGTGTGTCTATTCGCAGAGGAGTTGTAAGTTTGCTAACACCAAAGCTCTTTCTTGCCTAAGATATCTCACCCCTCACAGAGAATTGAGATTTGGAGCTGGACATGGCATATTTGAAATCTATTTACAAATTAAAAAACAGTACAACTAACATGTCACACACACAAATACAAATATATTATCAATACTTGCTTTTTTTGTGCGCTGTAAAATTCAGCTCACCAAAGGATTTTTCATGCTGTTTCTACTAGGAAAACACTCAAAAATCGAATGTTCATCTGAATTTCTTAACATCACGTAGCAGGTAGATACTGGCTATTTTATAGAGAGGATTTTCCGTAACACTGAGCAGAAAGTTGAGATTAAAGCTCTGCCAGCGATGACTAAAAGTAATTCTCTACAGCTGTTTAGGGAACGTGTATTTCAGAAAGAGGGACTCAGCTGACTAGCTTCAAACTCTCTTCAAGAGGAAAACGAAAAAAAAAAAAAAAA